>OY856189.1:6729256-6808435 GCA_963693315.1 Diogma glabrata | reverse complement strand
AAAAGCAGAGATTGACAGAGCGAAAGCGGCAAAACTTTCGAGTATGTCAATTTCTGACAAAAAGTTTTTACAGTGCCATTAATTCTTTAAATTCTGCTACTAAATCTTCTATCCCGCCTATCAATGATGGTGACTCAATCGTTACCGACCCTGCAAGGAAAGCTACATTGTTCGCGAAACGCTTTGCTTCGACAGTTTTAGAAACTCCTAAAGAAATACCCCAAATCCAGTCTTCAGGAGTTAACATGAAACAATTTCATTTCAAACCCAAAATTGTCGAAAAACTTGTAAGGGGGTTATACAACAACAAAGCCTCTGCTCTGGACAACATTTCTCCTGTTATTCTAAAAACATTTTCAAAAGAACTTGCACCAACTCTCACCAAAATATTCCATAAATCCTATAAATCTGGTATTTTTCCAGACTGCTGGAAGTTGGCCAATGTCCAGCCTGTCACAAAAAAAGGAACGAAATGTGATATTTCAAGTTATAGACCAATAGCCTTATTTTCAGTCATGTCCAAAATATACGAGCACTATATTAATTCACACATATCCAAATTTTTGGAAGACAACCATTTGATATCTGACAGCCAATACGGTTTTAGAAACAAAAGATCAACAACCGATCTATTGAACTATGTGGCACATCTTTGGAATAGCATACTTGAGAGAGGTGGTGAAACGTACGTGATCGTATTAGACATATCAAAAGCATTTGATCGAATTTGGCATGCCAACTTGATCAACAAACTCGTTGCGTACGGTTTTCATCCCGCAGTCGTGAAGTGAAGTTGATTCAAAATTTTCTGTTTAAACGATACATCTCGGTATCTATAGATGGCTTTTCGTTTGAGTCTAAAATAATAATCGTTGGTGTACCCTAAGGCTCAGTTTTATCTCCCAACTTCATTTTTAATTTATATCAACGAACGGTTGCAAATCACCAGTAACCCAATAAATAGTTTTGCGGATGATCGTACACTGCACAAGTGATTCGTGCCCCTATCTTCAAAGGGTAAAATGCATGAACGAATAGATTTCGCCCGGAGAGACGCTACCATAAATGTAACGAGGACCTAAAATAAGTCGCCGATTTGGGGTGACAAAAATTTGGTCAATTTTAATTCCACCAAAACATAGCTATTGATTGTTTCCAGATCAAAGACCGAGTTTCCCAACGATATTTCAATTAATATGTGTGACGACCATATAGACGAATGTGAAAGCATTCGTTTATTGGGAGCAACAATTTCCAATGACTTACTCTGGAACGATCATATAATGGCCATGTTAAAGAGCGCGTCAAGAAAACTCGGCCTTCTCAATAGATGTAAAAAATATTTTACTTCGCATCAATTACTCCACATTTATAAGTCCTATATTCGTCTCTGTATGGAGTATTGTTGTCAAGTTTGGGGCGCTGCATCTGTTACCATCCTAGCTCTTTTAGGAACTGTTTAAAAGCGTTCTATACGAATTGTTGGTGATCGAAATTTAACATTAAATCTTGATTCCCTACAACATCGTCGCACAGTTGCTGATCTCGTTCTTTTTGATAAATATCGTCACTAGCAGTGCTCGGATGAAATCAGGTCTATAATGCCTCTGACATATATTTTTCCCGGTCTAACTCGTCAAGCGGTTTGTGCAAACAGTCAAACTGTCGAGATTAATCACTGTCATACTAATAGGCATAGAAAATTGGGCCACCTCAATTTTCATCAAGTAAGGAAACGAATACTGTTATCGAAGGGTTGACTTCAAAAAATCTGATACTAAATCGCAATGTGAAGTGCGCATAAAGGCTAAACAAACAAGACTGCCTTTTCAAAGTCAAGGAAAAAGAGCCAAAGCACTTTTAGAATTAGAATGTTAGAATTTATGTGCTCCTATGTAAAATCAGTCTGTAGGTGGATCATAGTATTTTTTGACATTTATAGATGATTTTCGAGAAAAGTATTTGTTAGAGTTAGTATTGTTAAAGTACTCGGTAGTATTTGTTAAAGTACTCGTTGAAACACAGACCGAGCAAAAAATCAAAATCATCCGTTCAGATAATGGAAAAGAATATGTTAATAAAGAATTCAAAGATTTTTTAATGAAATTTGGCATTAGACACCAGACAACGGTTCCACATACTCCTGAACAAAATGGAATGGCAGAACGGATGAACCGGACTATTGTGGAAAAGGCGAAATGTTTATTATTTGATGGGAATTTGGAGAAAAAAATTTGGGCCGAAGCAGTCAACACAGCCGTGCATTTAATCAACAGATCATTAGCAAGTGGTGTAAATGAAATACCAGAAGAAATATGGTCTGGTGAACCAATTAACTTGAATTATCTACAAATTTTTGGTTCGGTTGTGAATTCACACATCCTAAAAGTCAAACGTAGGAAATGAGACTCAAAATCACAGAAATTTTCGTCGGCTATTGTGAAGAAACAAAAGGATATCGACTCATTGATCCAGCGACTGGTAAAATAACAAAAAGTCGAGATGTAGTCTTTCTCAAAAATCCTAACAGTGTTAACGGAAATTTAACTGACGATCTACAAGATAAAATCGATGACGATGAACAACAACAACAACATTGCGATGAAAGTAAACCCAAGCTGATCCACATTATCTCCATAAATCGAGTTCATAAGAAGGTAAATGATAAAAATTTTATTTATATGGCAGAATTAAAAAAGAATGAAGCTGATCCATTGACGATGATTGCGGCATTATCCAGAGATAACAGTTCAGAATGGAAAGATGCCATGAAAACTGAAATGAATTCATTAATTGAAAACCAAACATGGAAAATGACAAATTTACCAGAGGGTCGTAAGCCATTGAAAACAAAATGGGTGTTTAAATCAAAAACTGATGAATTCGGCAATATAACTTGATATAAAGCAAGATTGGTGGTTAAAGGATGCGCAGAAGTGGCTGGTCTTGATTACGATGAAACGTATTAATCTGTAGTTAGGTATAATTCAATTCGTTTATTAATTCCATTTGCAGCTAGAGAGAATTTTAGAATTGACCAAATGGACGGGGTGCCAGCGTTTTTACAAGGTAGCCTAAATGAAGAAATCTACATCGAACAACCAGAAGGCTTTAGAGATAGTTCATCAAAAGCATGTTTGTTACAAAAAGCAATGTATGGTTTAAAGCAAAGTGGACGACAATGGAACATAAAGTTAGACAATGTTCTTTAAAATTTAAATTTCCTAGGGTCCAAGGTGGATGGCGGCTTTGATAATTGCCGTTTACGTTGACGATCTAATGATTTTTTACAAGAATATTATTGAGAGAGATCAAATTCAAAGTTCACTCTCGGAATACTTCAATATGACGGACTTAGGTGAAGCAAAGAACTGCGTTGGATTAAGAATTTCCATTGACCAAAAAGGTGATTATTATCTACATCAGGAAACATACATCCGTGAAATTCTTGATAAATATGGTATAAGTGATTGTGAACCAGTTGGAACTCCGTCTGAATCGGGTCAGAAATTATCTTCAGAAATGTGTGCGAAAAATGAAGAAGAAAAGAATCAAATCGATAATGTAGCATATCAACAAGCGATTGGTGCATTATTGTATTTAGTTCAAGGCACAAGGCCTGAGATTGCTTTCTCAGTTGGAGATGCTAGTAGATACAGCACAAATTACGGAAATTCCCATTGGATAGCGGTAAAACGTATTATGAGGTATCTCAAAGGCACAATAGAATTTAAACTAAAGTTCTGTAATTCATGCGATATTGAAATTGCTGTCGATAGTCGGATGTCGATAGTCGAAGATCTTGTACGGGCTACATATTTACGATGAAAAATGGTGCTATATCATGAGGCAGTAGAAGACAACCTACAGCAGCACTTTCCAGCGCCAAAGCTGAGTATATGGCGTTAAGTTCAGTAACGCAAGGGACATTATGTCTCAAACAGTTTATAGATGATTTAGATGGCGGTTTATCAAATTATTCGATTGCTATAAAGTGTGATAATAACGGAGCCATACATTTGGCAAAAAATGATGCATACAAACCTAGATCGAAACACATCGATATACGACATCATATCATCCGAGATAAAATAAATGAATCAATTATCCAGATTGAATACATCGATATAAATTTTATGGTGGTTGATGCATTAGCAAAGACTGTAACAAAACTAAAGCAAAATTTTTGCTCATTATATATGGGATTAGCTAATGTTAAAATTTAGAAGTTATTTTCGTTTGTAAATTAAAATTAAATCTTAGCATAGTGGGTGGGGGTGTTAAAAGTGTAAACACACCTTTACATTTAGTTAGCCCTGAAGGCATATTGTTATTGTTTATTGGTTTTATTTGACATTCAGAATAATAGAAAATTATTGTATTGTTCTGTTCTAACAAAACACTCGTTGAATAGTAACGTGTTTTTGTGTTATCTGATCAATATAGACAGATACGGAAAACTTTAAGAAGAGTATTGTGAAGGTCATAGACAGCATCAGGAAATCAGGAAATACAATAGTTGGAATTCCAGTTCGAAAGTCGCAGCGATCAAGTGCCTTACCTACTCTTTCCAAAGCTTTTGAAATTGTAATCAAAAACCAAATAATGACTTATCTTAATCATAACAATCTCTTGAGTGAATTCCAATCAGCGTATCGAACCATGCATAGTACTACTTCTGCGCTTCTTCAAATTACTGATGACATACGCCGTAATGCAGATAAGGACAAATTTACGGTGTTAGTATTACTAGATTTCTCGAAAGCATTCGATTGTATAAATCATAAAAAACTATACTCGAATAGATCCCAAATAGTCGAGGCCGCTGGAATACAATCTGATCTTAAGCCCCTTACCTGTTGAGTACCACAGGGCTCTGTTCTTGGGCCACTGTTGTGCTCATTATTCATTAATGATGTTGGAGCGAGCATCAAATTCTGTAAGTACCATCTGTATGTAGATGATTTACAGATCTACATCTGTGACACTCCTCCCAATAAACTAATTTGCATTAATAGGTTAAACGAAGATCTACAGAATATTTTCAAAATCAAGCTTAATTATACCAGTTTCCCAAGTGTAACCCTAAACAATGAGTCCGTAAACTATTCTGAAACAGTACGAAATCTAGGTCTACTTATGGATCAAACGCTCTCATGGGACGAGCATGTGAATGCCATATGTGGTCGCGTACATGGCATCTTAGGAGCTCTATGGAATTTGACAAGTTTTGCCGACCCTCTACCAAAAAATAGATTATTCATGGCATTCATATTACCGCACTTTACCTACTGTGATGTAGTTTTATTTGGGATGCAAGAAAACTGCAGGCATAAGTTTTTCATGCTGTTTAATTCATGCGTTCGCTATATTTATGGGTTACGTAAATTCGACGTAAATTTTCAGGTTTAGGAACTCGCTGTTGGGATGTAGCATTAATAAATATCTGGAGTTCCGTTCTTGCTTATTTGTTCACAGTATTTTACGAAATCAAGCTCCAGCTTATCTATTTAATAAATTGCAGCCGTCGCAATCGGATAGAACAAACAATCTAATTTTACCATTCAATAGACACAATATTCTCAACTCGTCCGTTTTTGTTCTTGGAGTGAGCAAGTATAACAAATTACCAAGTCATATTAAATTAAGTAGTTCCACAAATCTATTTAAAAAACAATATAAAAGACACTATCTCTTTGAAAAACGTTTGAACGAATCAAATGATTAAATCTTTGTATTTTAAAATTTTATTTGTTTTTGTTTTTAAGGTTATTTCTGTGATATCTAATCAAATCTTGTTTGTTTTAATATAATATTTTATACGATTGTAATTCTTTTAGTCTATATGTAGCATAATTTTTAGTATACTCTTCCACTATGCCTTGCATCAGGGAGTTTTTTCTTTTTTTTTACCTTAGCTTGATCTGTGTTGTTAGTATCGATAACTTGAACTTGTACTTATTTTGTAACGTCTTTGTTAACGTAAGTTAGTTTTAAAAAAAAAACCTATAATGTATATATAAGCCTTGGCTTAATAACAGTAAATTTATAATAAATAATAATAATACCGAGATAACTATGTTATTCCGTCTCTGATATCTCAGCAATCTCAGATTTTCAGTTTCAAGAGATAACAACTTAGATTTCAATACAGCAGAGGGAGCAACAACAGAGTCTATCTGTCCAAAAGACAACATATATTTTTATATAAAGATTTGTAGAATAAAAAATTAATCTATTAGGAGTGATATCAATTATTAAAGGAATATATTTAACTTTTAGTGATGATTTTTAAACACTGAAAGGTTAAGATAACATGGATCTAGTCTCTTACAAATTCTTAAGACGTTCCAAAGGATGCCACATGATTCAAATAAACTTGCTGAAAGTGTTGTCTTGTCTATAAATTGTTGTAGTCATATATATATTAGTCGTTTTGCCAAATTGTATAAACCCGTTGTGGGAAATAATTTTAGAGAAATTAGTTAACGTGAATTTCTATATAAAAATAAATACAACTGTAGTCAACATTGGAGACCAACCAAACCATCCATCAACCATATCATCCAACCAACAGTAGGATAACAAACAGAATACCAAATACTACAATCAATAGTATTTTTCCAAGAAATTCCAATCAAAAATTTAGACAATTTAGTTAGACATCCAAGGCACCATAATTTGAAGCAAACATAACCATGATAAAAAAAATTTGTCTAAAAGGATTAAAAATGAATGAACTTACCCAAAATCGGAATCCACGGACTTAAAAAAATATTTATAATTGCTATTTTGTTTATTTAAAACCATTTTAAAATCCTTTAATGTCACTTGGGATGATGGTAATGGAATTTTAACTAAATATGGTGTAATCTCATCATCAATATGATAGATAGCCTTTGTTTCTTCCATTATTTATAAATATATGTATTTATAAATTCTAGTAGTATCAAAACAAAGTAGTTTCACTTCTAATTTTTATATATTATTCTAATATTTGAATAAAATGAATATTTATTTATTCAATTCTTTGTATTGTTCCATCACTTTTTTTTTTGTTTCTAATATGTTGGGATTATTATAGTAAAATTTCATTAAAATAGTGTTCTTTTTATGATTATTATCAAATAAAGATATAGCTTAGAGTTTATGGTAATGCATATTAATTCATAATTAAAACGACAGTCTATAATTTATTTTTAAATTAAATATTACAACGCCCATTTGATTTTTTTTTCTTTGAATTTGTGGAGTAAATGTTTTCAGTTTAGTTATTAATATAAAATGGCCTTCGGCATTTTTTATATATATTGAGCACTTTTCTTTTAAACATAAACATTATTATCATGTTTAAAGTAAATAAATTATTATAGAAAAATTTTATATATGGCTTATGAACATAATTTATGGTGATTTTTCAATATGGCTGATTAGAAAATACAAATTACAAACAAGTTTTATTTCGTTTACTGTGATCACCGTAATTTGACACAGAGCGCGTTCTATTGATAACTACAAAATTGTTTAAACTGAACAATTCACAATTGGTGTTTTCAATTTGTTTTTTGCGTTATAGAGCGATTTTTCTGTTCCGGTGTTTACCGCAATGTCGCAACAAAAGAGGATAAGAGAAAAAAGAATAAACATTTTATATGGAATTACATACAAAACACAATTTGAATAATTTTAAAAGTTATCTATGAAATTTCTCATTTTCGACAGTCAAACAATTTTAGTTTGCTTATGAAGTACTATTGACTATATATTAAGCGTAATATATAAAATATAATTCTTAAGTCGCTCATAAAAGTAACATAAAAATTGCCAAAATTGCTTTTACAAAGTTGTATGAAAAATTTAACCGATTTTCGTATTTGTTTTACGGACAGAAGAAAATAAAACAGAAGAAAATAATATATACAACGGCGTAATCGATAGCGTGTCTGCCCAAGGATTCGAGCCGGGCACTGACGAGGTAGGTTCGAATCCCAACCGAAACACGAAAAATGTGAAGTGGAGTTTTTTTCTGAGAAACTTCAAACCATACCTTTGAATTAAAAATATTCCAATTACTTCTTTACTTACTTGAGTTTAATTGATCTCAAAAATTCAAAATTAGGTTAAATTCCCTTAATGTAGTCTAATGTTAATACATATAGGACTACAAATTGACCAAGTGTCAGCCATTGATTTCACATTGATTGGAAACAATCAATAATGACTATGCAATCGTGACTTAGGATGTTAATTAGAATAGAAATGTTCCCCATTCTATGAATTCACACAAAGTATTGTCTAGAAATTTAATGCAAAAAATCCCATATAATGTAAAAACATTTCCATAATATGGAGTCTAATGACAGTGGAAAAATTCAACTTAAGTAAAAATAAATAAGTGATGAAGAAGTTTCAACTTTGAAATTATCATCGCCTCAACGGTGTAATCGATAGCGTGTCTGCCCAAGGATTCGAGCCGGGCACTGACGAGGTAACACGAAAACGAAAAATGTGATGTGATAACACGAAAAATGTGAAGTGGAGTTTTTTTCTGAGAAACTTCAAACCATACCTTTGAAGTGAAAATATTCCAATTACTTCTTTACTTACTTGAGTTTAATTGGATCTCGAAAATTCAAAATTAAAATATTTTATATATTATGCTTAACCCTTGTAAAAAAAAATGATAGAAAACTATAGAAACCGATAGACCGTTTTCTATCGTTTCCTATGCGATTTTTGAATGAGAATTAATGGGTTGGGTTCGTTTTTTCGCGGATGCAATTTCTATCGTTTTTGGGTGTTTCGGATGCAATTTCTATCGTTTTTGAGTGTTTCTTATCGTTATTTTCTGATAGAAATGAAAATCTAGTGAAAAAATACAACCGTTTTCTGAATGCAAATGGGTTTTTGAATGAAAATGGATGGGTCTGTATCGTTTTTTTCCGATAGAATGTTTGTATCGCTTTAATCGTTTCCTATCGTTTTTTGGTAGATTATCTGAATCGTTTTCAATTGACGACTGTTAAAGTGATAACAGCGCCCTTTCTTAGCAAAATTTAAAAACTCTTAAATACGATTGAAAATCAAAATTCAAACGAAAAGTAAGTAAAATATCAATATTTATTCTTTTTCATTTGTTTTGGATAAATAATTTTCCAAAATATAAGTACAAACGATTAAAATTAAAGTAACAATAAATATTTTTTAGGTGAACTGTAAATAACGGATGTTATTGTTTTTATTTCAAATGTTATTATTTTTATTTCAGTGCAATCTAAAACTGTTATTGTATTAGAAAACTGTTCGAAACATTTTGGCAAATTTTTTAGGTCTTAGGTCGAGTCTGCAATATATGCAAAATATATTGAGTCTGCAATATATGCAAAACTTTAAAACTTTTGCTAAGAGCTGCACACAATCGGCAAAATAATTTTTAGCATATTTTGAGGAGATATTACTATTCAATTCAGCGGTCTGTATGTTGTTCATATTCATTTTTATGCGACACATCGTCAATATTATACGATTTTTTAGAGAAAACCCAATATTATAGGGCTCTTCTGGCCTTATTAATAAACAACACTTATGTAACCGTTCTAACAAAGTTAGAGTTGGAATTCCAGTCATGGAATTTAATTTTTCGTCAGCATCAACAAGGAACGGTAGATTATTAAGTTTTGCTGGTTCACCATTAACTTGCACAGATACATCACGCTTGTGAGTGTTGAATTAAGTTCCTATGCAAACTTGCTGTATGGGTGGCACAACTTCATCTTCCTTGCTGTTAGTAGTAAGTATAAGTATTTTCAAAGCCATCTTCTGATTTACTGGACGTATTAATTGATAAACTAGAAAATAAAATATAAGTACATACAAGATTTACGATTATACATTAAGTTTCAAACGTGTAGTACGCATACTTATTAATTATACTTAACCTAACTTTTCTTGTCTTTGGCTTCCTAGTCATTATGCTTGATTGTGGTAAATTTTCTGAGGGAAAAGCATTTCTGGTAAGTAATGCCCTTTTTCGTATATTCGCCCGTGGTAATGGGTTTAGAATCTGTTCTTTCTTAAAATGCTTGCTACAGATCCAAAAGTTTTTGAGAATCTTTTTTCCCATCCTTAGAATCCATTCCTTTAATGCTATTTTATTTAGCATGACTTTACGGGGAATAAGATTCACGGACACACATCGTAGGTTTTGCACTGTGGTACGCCACGATAACGATTCGCTGTTTTACGTTTATTTTCCATTTTGCTTTTTAAAATAATAAAATTGTGATCAAATTATAATAGTTAATATTGTTGCAACTTACATTTGAATAAATAAATACACCGATTGTAGCACAAATTTTAAAACTTTTAAATTTAACACAGCTTAAATATTTTTTGGAGCAAAAGTGTATGGTATTTGACATTTGTTTACAATTTGATGTTATTAAAAAGTTTTCAATGGGTTATTTCACATTATTTTTTTTCTACTAATTCCTATCCGTTTTAATCGTTTCTTATCGTAAAAGCCGAATTTTAGTGCAATATACTATCGTTTTGAATCGTTTTCAATGGGTTTTTTCACATTATTTTTTTTGTTTATTTTTATCCGTTTTAATCGTTTCTTATCGTAAAAGCCGAACTTTAGTGAAATGTCCTATCGTTTTGAATCGTTATCAATGGGTTTTTTCACATTATTTTTTTTGTTCATTCCTATCCGTTTTAATCGTTTCTTATCGTAAAAGGCGAATTTTAGTGCAATAGCCTATCGTTTTGAATCGATTTCAATGGGTTTTTTCGCATTATTTTTTTTTTTATTCCTATCCGTTTTGATCGTTTCTTATCGTAAAAGCCGAATTTTAGTGCAATATACTATCGTTTTGAATCGTTTTCAATGGGTTTTTTCACATTATTTTTTTTGTTTATTTTTATCCGTTTTAATCGTTTCTTATCGTAAAAGCCGAACTTTAGTGAAATGTCCTATCGTTTTGAATCGTTATCAATGGGTTTTTTCACATTATTTTTTTTGTTCATTCCTATCCGTTTTAATCGTTTCTTATCGTAAAAGGCGAATTTTAGTGCAATAGCCTATCGTTTTGAATCGATTTCAATGGGTTTTTTCCCATTATTTTTTTTGTTTATTCCTATCCGTTTTAATCGTTTCTTATCGTAAAAGGCGAATTTCATTGCAATATGCTATCGTTTTGAATCGTTTGCAATGGGTTATTTCACATTATTTTTTTCTGTTAACTCCTATCCGTTTTAATCGTTTCTTATCGTAAAAGCCGAATTTTATTGCAATATCCTATCGTTCTGAATCGTTATCAATGGTTTTTTTCACATTATTTTGTTTTGTTTAGAAATTTATTACAAAACTAACACGAAACATCAATACGTTGCCGGCAAATCAGAACATAAATTAATATAATATTCGACGTCCATGCCTGCCGCCTGGGTAATGCTGACAGAATTAGGTTGGTGGATTGGAAGCAAGAAGAGTAAAAACTGCTAAATCAAGAACACTACATTACGGCGAATTGGCACCTTAAAACCAATGCGACTCAAGCGTCTGTTCTCCATGTCAGAGGCGGCTTCGAGCGGGCGTCTGTCTTGGACCAAGCCGCTTGCTATATAAACATGTAAAAAGGTTGTTTCTGGTAACCTTAAGATGCAGAACGAACCCATTCACGACAATTTGGGTTGGGCCTAAGGTTAACACTCTAACCCCAAAAAAAAAACTTTGTTAAATTTGGAAATCAGAAAGAGAATAACAGACCTGGATTTCAAAATAGAATTTTACCTGGACGTGAAAAAGTGCCAGACTACCGAATTGGAACGTGGAACTTGCGCAACCTGAGCGCTCCTGATGCTCTTATAAGTCTAGAAACAGAGGCTGAGAGGTATAGGATTGACATCATTGCTCTGCAAGAAATTAGACAGCCGATAATCGGAAAACAAGATTTGTATAGTCTATACTGTAGTGGTTATCCTTCTTGAAGAGAATTTGGAACTGGCTTTCTTGTTGGTGCACGCTTACAAGAAGCCGTGATGAAATTCATCCCGGTCAGTGAGAGGATCTACTACCTACGTGTACGCGGTACATATAACATTATTTCTCTTATTGCCGTGCATGCACCTACTGAAGCTAAGACCGTTGATGAGAAGGATACTTTCTACATAGCACTGGAAGAGGTTATGAAACAAACACCAACACGTGACTTCATTATGGTTCTTGGTGACTAATGGGCAGGTTGGAACAGATATCTCCTATGGAAATGTGGTGGGTCCCAACAGACTGCATTTGAATTCGAATGATAATGGTGATAGAATGACTGAGTTTGCATTATCAAATAATTGGAGAATTGCCAGTACGTTCTTTCCCCATCGATCGATTCATAAGCAGACTTAGGTCTCACCGAATGGAAACACTGAAAATCAAATTGATCACGCGCTAATAACAGCACGTTTATTTTCGACCGTTCTGGATGTGCAATCCTTTAGAGGTGCATACATTAGAAGTGACCACTCCTTTGTATGTGCTACGATAAGGTTCCACTTCCCAAATCCAGGCATTCCAAAATTCAAACAACGAAAACGTTTTAACATCTCATCAATAATCATTAAAGAATGCTGAAACGGAAGAGAGATATCAAAACCATATTGCCGAAACATTGGAGAAATCAGATCAATCAATCAAATCAATCACAAACGTGGACCCTTACACAAAATGACGAATCGCATTTATCTGTATTTGAGCGTAAGATCATACGCTACATTTTTGGTCCACTTAAGACAGACGATGGAGAGTATAGAACCCGATATAACTTTGAGATCAGAGACCTTCTTGAGGGTCCTGATATAATAGGTTGTATCCGTTTGCTTGGTTTGGGCATGTTATACGAGCCGGTTCACAGTCTGGAATTATTAGAAAAATGTACGTTAGTATCCCAGGGAGTGGGCGACCGCAAAGTAGACCACGAGTACAATGGAAGACCAACGTAATAAACGACCTTAAAAAAATCTTAACCTTAAAAAAATGTCGCTATTGCAAATGACCGTGGTGAATATTCAAAGCTGATTAGCCTGACAACACTCCTACATGGAGCATGAACGCCAATTAAAAAAAAGAAAAGATGAAACAATCAGCAAACTCAAAAACTTCTCCATTTAGCGTTTCGAGAAAATATTACAAAGTCACAAATTCATATTTCTTTCGAAATTCAAAAAACGTTGTAAAAATTAAATAAAATCAAACTTTTTCCAAAATTCTAAAAATATTCCGAAAATTATTACAAAACCAAAGATTAGATTGAAACTAGATCGCTCTAAAATTGTATGGATTGCAAAAAGTTTCATAATTTGCATCATAAATTTTTTAGATTCAGTTCTTATATTATTCTTGATGGGAGATTTTCCATCGGGGTGATGTTGTATCACAAATAATTTAGTGAATTAATTAGATTAAACTTTTTTCAAAAATTCTGAAAATATTGCAAAAATTATAACAAAATCAAAAATTGAAACTTTTTTCAACATTCCAAAATTATTCCAAAAATTAGAATAAAATCAAATATTTAAACTTTTTCTAAATTCTAGCAATATTCCAAAACTTCTTAAAAATTCAAAAATTCAAACTTTTTCCAAAATTCTAAAGATATTCCAAAAATTCTTACAAAATCAAAGATTGAAACTTTTTTCAAAATGACAAAAATATTTCAAAAACTATAACAAATTCAAATATTTCCATGTCACATTTACGTCATACAAAGTCCAAACAGCTAAATTTTTTTTCCAAAAAATTGACTAAAAAAGTAAATGAAAATCATTTTTTTGACATACTTGACAATATTTTTTTGACAAACTTACTTTTACAATTCTTTTTCACAAACTTATTTATAAACAAACTTTTGACAAACGAGAAAAAACTTCAGATTCAGAACGATTAACAACGATAGAAATTCTATCGTAAAAAACCCATTGAAACCAAATCTGAAATATCCCATAGGTGACGATAAATTCCGACTGCTTTGTTTTTCTTGAAAAAATTTCAATCGTAAATTTCAGATTCAAACCGATAGGAATCTGAAGGCGGAAAAATACGATAGGTTACGATTGGTGTTACATATGGAACGTACGATAGAAAACGTTTAAAAACTTATTTAGTTTTACCAAAAAATTTCAATCAAAAACTTCAGATTCAGAACGATTAACAACGATAGAAATTCTATCATACCCATTATCCAACCCATCATACCCATTGAAACCCAATCTGAAATATCCCATAGGTTACGGTAGACTACGATTGGTTTGTTTTTCTTGAAAAAATTTCATTCGTAAATTTCAGATTCAAGCGGATAGGAATCTGAAGGTGGAAAAATACGATAGGTTACGATTGGTGCTACATATGGAATGTACGATAAAAAACTATTCAAAACTTGTTCAGTTTTACCAAAAAATTTCAAGTCGTGATCTTCAGATTTAAAACGATAAAAATTCCATCGTAAAAAAACCATTGAAACCAAAAAGTACAAAATTCTATAAATAAGGATAGATTACGATTGGTTGATTTCTCCTGAAAACATCTCAATCGTAAATTTCAGATTCGGCCCGATAGAAATCTAATGGCGAGAAAATACGATAAGTTACGATTTGTGCTATATATGTAATGTCAGATAGAAAACGATTCAAAACTTTTTCAATTTCACCAAAAAAAATTTCAATCGTGATCTTCAGATTCAAAACGATTAACTACGATTGAAATTCTATCGTAGAAAAACCATTGAAATCGAAGAGTCCGCATCATAACATCGAAAAATCAAATCGTCGAATCACCAGAAATCACAAAACCGAAAGTTCATACCACCGAATTTCATATCATCGAAAGCTCATATCATCGAAAAGTCATAGCATCGAAAGATTATATCACCGAAAATTCATTACGTCGAAAAGTCATAGCACCGAAAGATCACATCACCGAAAATCATATCATCGAAAATTTGATTCACAAAATCGAAAAATCATATCATCGAAAATCGTAAAATCGAAAAAAAAATCATATCATCGAAATATCATTACATCGAAAATATTCGATGTAATGAATCGAAAAATCATATCATCGGAAAACAGGGTGTACTCTCCTCACAGATAAAACTTTTGTAAATTAAAATGAAGGGTAAGCAGTATATGTTAATTGGGTTAATTCGTTTGAAAATGTACAATTATTTGTGGATTTTTTTTTTAAATCAAAATTTTGTATGTGTAAAATAAATGAAAATCATCATTTTGACACACTTACAATACAATAATCAAGGTTCTGGTTCCACATACCAAGGCCAACCATCAAGATTTCTCCACATTCAATGTTACTACTCGTAATTACTTAGAATGAACGATTTTTAAAGCAAAAAATATGCTCATTTTCGTGTTTTGACACACTTTATGATTTTTTGACAAACATTTGACTTACACTTGCTTTCACCAATACAAATTTCGTCAATACTTAACGTACCAAATGTTTTAGGCATTTTCAAAAAAAAAATTTAAAACATGCTCAGTTTCAAAAGAAAAGCCCTATAGTATTATTCAAAAAACGTAGAAAAATCTGTTTGGAATCCTAAAACTGTACCTTCAAAATATGATAGCATATAATATATTATCTATGTAAACCAAAAGAAATTACTAAAAATGCATTTCAAAGCAATAAATAAAAAATTCAGAATTTAGTTTTTTCATTCGATCCACACATACAAAATTTTGATTTAAAAAAAAAACCACAAATAATTGTACATTTTCAAACAGCTGACACTTAACATTTTAATTTACAAAAGTTTTATCTGTGAGGAGAGTACACCCTGTTTTTCGATGGTATGATTTTTCGATGTAATGGTTTATTCATTACATCGAATATTTTCGATGTAATGATATTTCGATGATATGATTTTTTTTCGATTTTACGATTTTCGATGATATGATTTTTCGATTTGGTGAATCAAATTTTCGATAATATGATTTTCGGTGATGTGATCTTTCGATGCTATGACTTTTCGACGTAATGAATTTTCGGTGTTATGATTTTCGATGTTGCGATTTTCGGCTGTGTGATTTTTCGACAGTATGATTTTTATTTTTCAATTTATTGCTTCTTTTCGATGTAACGATTTTCGACGGTATGATTTTTCGATGATATGACACGATCCGAAATCGAAAACTGAAAAGTCCTATAGGTTACGATTAGGGCCGGGAAAAAATATCGATATATCGATAAATATCGATAACTATCGATATATCGAATATCGACATCGGGATGATAAATATCGATATATCGATATATCGGTTTTAGCGATATTTTTTTGATATCGATAATTTTTTAAATATCGCCCAGCCTCTTCCTTTTCAAACTATATAAAGAATCTATGTGGTAGATTGTAACTTGTAAAGAATCCTGTGTGTTTCCTTTTCAATTACGTAAATTCCTACAAAAATGTTTCAAAAGGAACAGTATGATATTTAAAGGATTATGAGCATAATTCCATTTTCCTATTGAATATGAGTCTTTCTTACCCAAAATTTTTATGAAGTAAATAATTTCTCGAATGATCCCATTAAAATCGTCCTTTTCCTATCCAGTTTTCTTCAATATTTTATTCCTTTTCTAATGGGACAGTTTAACCAGGGTATTTGAACGATACATTTGCTGTACGTTGTTCTGTCTAGTACCCGTTTCTATCGTAAGTTAATCATAGTTAATCGTTTTGAATCTGAAGTCCACAATTAAAATTTTGTTGGTGAAGCTTAATAAATTTTGGAACGTTTTCTAAGAAGTTCGTTTTTCAATAAGTGAGTTTTTATATTATTTTATTTTATTTTAATATTGAATACGATAGACCGTAATCATATCGTGGATCGTGTCCTTAGACATTGCCAAAAATAAAAATTTTATTTGTTGTGATTTTTTGTAACAACCATATATAAAACAATATGGCGGATTGAAATTAATAAATAACAACGACGGTACCTAGTAATATTTATTGATCTTTTTAGTATGTGGAATAATTTCATACTGAGAATGGCACAGAAATTTGTTTTCATATAATAATGTATATATAACCAATATAAGTTAATTTAAAAGTTTTTTATTATATATATAATCTAGTTTAGTTTTTAAAGATATCATTAAACTAATGTGCTCTGTTAAATTTATATTTTATACAAATTAATTAGAATAACTTTAAAAATTTTCTTATGGATGGATAATCTATTTTGTTGTGTCAATGGTGTAGTGAGTTGTGAGTATCGTGAATAGAATTTATATTAAGGTAAGAAGACTTTATACATTAAAATATTCTAAATTATATATTTGTATTACCATTATTCTTGATATTGATTAAATGATAACAATTATTTATTTTTGGCTACAATGTATGTATATATTCATACAATCTTCTTTTTCTGTGTTAATTCTGTCGAAAATTGTTAAAAACTCATTTGAAAAATGTGTGAGATAATTTATGTGAATTCTATAAATATTTAAACAAATTAGTAGATTCTGCCATATATATATTTTTTTATTTGTTCCATGTTCCAAATTTTCCGGCTCTAACAACTTATGTCCTTGAAATATGAAAAAAAAAAAAAAATATGTATATATATATATATATATATATCTATGTATACGTAAATATATATAAGAAACAAATCTTAACCCAACTGAAAATAAATAAATACGCGTTTAGTCGCATATTCTTTTACTATTGAATCTTTTCGGAAAGAAAACTAATATTCATTGAAACAGTTTAAATGAAATCAGAATTGGATGGGATTTCTTAAAGACAGAATACACATTGGTTAATAAATGGACCGAATCTTAACTGTGCTAGAATGGATTTGGTGCTGTGCGATAGTTTGAACTCTTCTGCAGCGACCTGTAGTGGTTTGCTTTTGAGAACTCGACTCAACTCAAAGCCTGTTTTATGTGGTGGTGGTCTAGTCATGGATAACTTATCATTGCAGGAATGTGACAGGCCCAAAGATATTGTTTGGTAAGCATTTCATTATGTTCATCGATCAGCAATATGTTACATTCTTCGTGCAGGTGATCTTGGTGAACCCTCAAATGAAATCAGATTTCTGTTCGCAAGGCTGAGTTTTATTTTATTTGTAATTTATTCCAGTGTGTGTCAGCGACTTGAGGTGTCCATATGGATGCAGCGTAATTTAAAATAGATCTTTAGGTTGTAATGATTGTGTTTTTATTTTTATCCCATGAGCTACCAGATGGTGCTTTTAATACATTGTTCCTGTTTTTCAGTTTCGAGTTCACCTGTTAAGAATAAGCGTTGAATCCTTGTGTAACTCCTTGCCTGAGCAGTGAGCACTCTAAACTTAGATATACAGCTACGGAGCTAAATGTATATTTGGCGGGCTCTTAGATAGTTACACAACGAGCGCTTTATTAAACCTTGCAGACTAGTGTTAAATATATCATTCAGTAGTGAGCGTGCCACACACGAATGTTGTTGATAGGTCGGGTGCAACTAAGATTGTTTAAGCACAGGGTTGTTTTTGGTTCAGGCATTTCTTGTTCATTTTGGATCTTGTGAGGAGCAATCAATCCTTTGTGTCCTATATGTTTGAGCATAATAACTGAGATGCCGTCGAGTTCAAAAGCTTTAGCTGGCTTAGTTTTCACGGGACCTAAAGACTGAGCAAATTGACTACATGCCATGCTAAAATATGAGGGAAGAGAAAGATAGGAAACACTAGTGCAAGGAAAGGATGTTGGGAAAAGGGAGTAAGGGACAAACACAAAAGATTTTGAAAAAACCATGACACTATATTTATTTTAATTTATTTATTTCCTGTAATTAAGCTCTATAAGCTTCTGTTTACATTAATAATTTCTTATGCTAGTCAAAAAATGAGAGTAAGAAAAGATAAATTTTTATCAATATCACATATTGCAACTTGCAGTAAAATGAATTAATTATCACAGTCATTTAACAAACAGATCATTAGTGCAATTTTCATACAGTTTAAGGAAAACTAAAAATATATACAGCATTCCGAGTAAGGTCAAACGAGATTCCACAACACAGATTCCATGTATATGATATAGAGCAATCAGGACTCATCCTCGTTCAAACATATTTCAAAATTGTAATATTTTTTGTAGAGACGTAGAACAAAATTCACAATATTTGAAAACCGAATAGTCTGCGGTAACGCGTTGTACATACTAACTCACTCCAAGAACAAAAATGAGGAGTTTAAAATACGAAACTTATTTATAGGTAGTATTACATGCCCAGTTCGCCTAGACTTGGACAACATAAGTTTACAATGTAGATATGATAATTGAGGACTCTTATTGTTTAAAATCTTATGGATATATAAATAAGTACGAAATTCAAAGTATTTTTCAATTTCACATCCCAGGATTAGTTTAGAAAAAACCGAAACGTGTTCCTATTTTCTCAACGAAAATACATATCTTACACATGCATTGAACAACATTTTTAACCTATGCATGCAGTTATCAAACATACCAAACAAGATTACATCGCAGTATAAAAAATGTGGCAAAACATAAGCCATAAATAGCCTAGGCCGCAATTTCACACTAATAGATGCCATTAATTTCCATAGAGAACAAAGAATGCCATACACACGACTACATATTGTATCAATATGTTCCTACCAGGACAGTGTAGAGTCAACAATAAGCCCCAGATTTCGCACAGAAGTTGAGTAATTTATCAGCTCATTATCCACTACAACATTAGGAAAAGTACTACTCAACAAATTATGTTTATAAATAATAATATATTGAGTTTTTTTGGCATTCAGAATCAAGTCATTATTATGTGCCCATTTCAAAATACTCTTAAGGTCATCATTCAACTTTTCCAAACAAGAAACCCTTGCATTTGTTGTAGTAAAAACACTATATCAGTGCTGCCACCTCATAGTTATTCCTATGTACTAAATTTATATTAATTGTCAAGTTGCCTTCTTGTTGCTTCTTGTAGTTGTCAAATAAAAACCTCTTTGCTATAACACATGTAATATATATTTTGTACGTAAAATAAATGCTTTAAATGAATTGTTTGTTTTTGTCAATACAAAAAAAAACAGGTTATGGGCTCAGGCTACGTGAATTTTGATCTGCAATTAACAAAAAGAAAAAAATATATATATTAATAAACTTTAAAAGAAAAAGTTTAAATTATAAAAAGTGTGGTTATAATTTGTGAAACCAAAAATAAGAAACTCAATAAAAATGTCGAATACTAATCTAAAGATACATATCGATCAGTTAAACGGTCCTGAGGACTGGGCAAAATGGTAATGGCACATAAATATGGTTTTCCGTCCACATAACCTTGAAAATATTGTACAAGGTTTATCGAAATGTCCTACAGCTGGAGAAACTGCTGAACAAAAGAAAGCAGTGCAAAAATGGAATGCCGATAATGCAAAAGCTGCCAGTATTATTGCTAGTGCACTCAATAAAACGTTAGCAGAATTAATTTTGACATGTACGCATGCAGCCGATATATGGGACAAACTATGTGCTTGTTTTGAACGTAGCAGTACACAACGGTTAAATATGCTGATTGAATCCTTTTTTCAAGCTAAACGAGAAGAAAAAGAAGAAATAACAATCCATGTAGCTAAATTGCAGAAGTTATTCGTCGATCTAAACACTGAATTAGAAAAAAATAACGAGAATAAGTTGTCTGAATGGATGTTGAATGGCAGAATATTATCAACACTAGGGAGAGAATATGATAACTTAAAGGACTTGTGGGATATAATTCCTACAGACCAGCAGAAATTAAATCTACTAATTAAAAAACTTTGTTCTATTGAAGCACGTGAATTAAGAGTTAATAAAGCTGAAGTAAATGAAGTAGCTTTTGTAGTAAAAGATGTTAATCTGATGTGAATCTGATTCAAAAATAAACCAGGATACAAGAAGAATAAAAATTTTGAAAGGGCAGCAGAATGTTTCTCAAATAATTCAAGAATTGTTACAAATAGTAATGAACAACATAAAAACAAAAATACTGCTTTTATTACCTATAGTTTGAAGGCCGATTATGATAATAGTATTCCACTAGATCATTGGTGCTGTGGTAGTGGTGCTTCTAAACACATTTCTCCCAGTAAAGAATATTTTGAATCATACACTGAGTTTTGTATACCTGAAGAAATATGTCTTGGTAAAAAAGGTGCTGTAATGTTAGCCTATGGTCATGGTACTGTAAATATTAAAGTATGGTGCAACAATAGGTGGAAGGATGGAAGTTTGGAAGATGTCTGGTATGTTCCTGATGCAAGTGTCAACCTATTTTCAGTGAAAGCAGCAGCCAAAAAAGGGTTCAAAACCATACTAGATGAAGAAAAGGTTGAAATAATAAGAAAAGAAAACAATAAACTAGCTGCGACAGGCTATTTAAGTAAAAAATTGTATATATTGAACATGCATGCTGTGAATTTAACATCCTCTACACAAGTAAATCTTTCAAAGAAAAATGATACACTGCAACTGTATCATGAACGTTTTGCTCATCAGAATAAACGGTATGTTAAGCAAATACTACGACGTATGAACATTGATGTTACTGATGAAAAGGAAGAACTTTGTGATGGATGTGCTTTAGGAAAAATGCATCGCTTACCTTTTAGAAAGAGACCTTGTCAATCTGAAGAAACGGCAGAATTGATTCATGCTGATGTTAATGGTCCTTTGCAAACAACTTCATTAGGTGGATCACGATATTATGTTTGCTTCAAGGATGATTTTAGTAAATATCGAAGAATATTTTTCCTGAAAAATAAAAATGAAGTTTGTAAAGTTCTGGAACAATTTTTAAATGAAGCAAAAGCAAATGGACATACAGTTAAAAAGTTTCGATGTGATGGTGGAGGTGAATTCGTAAACAAGGAAGTTGTAAATTTGCTAAGTCAAAGAGGAATTGAACATATTATCTCACCACCTTACTCGCCTCAACAAAATGGTACAGCGGAGCGAGAAAATCGAACAACAGTGGAAGCTGCTCGATGGATGCTTAGTGCAAACAACTTGCCACAATTCTTATGGGCTGAAGCATGTAATACCGCAGTCTATATTCTGAATCGAACAGGAAAAACTAAAGTTGAAAATAAGGTTCCATATGAGCTCTGGTATAACCGTAAAATCGAAAATCTTAATCATTTGAAAATTTGGTACTGATTGCTATGTACATGTTCCGAAGTATTTTAGATCAAAGTTTGATAATAAATCAGTTTTTGGACACATGGTTGGGTATGTTAATGACAAAGATGTATATAGAGTATGGATTCCATCAAAACGGAAGATAATTTGTAGTCATGATGTGTTGTTTAAATCTGAAATCGTGTGCAATACACAACCAAATACGGAAGTTTTAGGTTATATGGAAGAAAATCACGAAGAAAAAATAGTTGAAGATCAATCAGACATAACATGTGAAGATGTAAGAATGAATGTCGATGACAACAATGAAGATAAAATTTTTCTACAAGAAAGTGTTAATGAAACACGGCGAAGTGCTCGTGATAAGAAACAGCCTAACTGGATGAAATCAAGTGATTTCGTGATGCTATCAGATCTATCAAAAGATGCTGACGATGATAATCCAAAGTCATATATTGAAGCTATGCAATCTTGTAAAAGAGATGTTAGTATGGACCTTTCGTACAAAATAATATTAATAATATTGCTACGGGATAGCGCTTATCCCCACAGAATCCTAAATTTGGGAATCTCTTATTATCTGAAAAAAAAATCTAGCCTATCATTCCAAAGGGGAACGAGGAATAAATAAAAAAATTAATATATTTACTGTAAGTACCTTAACTTATAACTGTTGATTGAAGATTTGGTCTATGTGTTCCAATTCCCTTGACTAATCAACCAACTGTATTGGATGAACTAATTTGTGAACATCAGTTGCTGCTGCTGAATTACACCTTCGTTGTTCGAAATGCCCAATTGAACATTGCCTTTAATCCTTTAACTTTCCACTTCATATTTTGCTTTAAATCCATACGGTTTCTACAACCGGAAAATCCACCATACACTCGACTGTTTCTAACTGTGGTAATATGCTTCGATCACTGTTATCCTTACTACTCATACTTTCGATAACATCATTGGATACTTTATTTTTCATGTACTGCCACTTTTATAAAGCAATCTTTTTCCTTTAGGATAAATTAAGTATAAACTTAATGAAAACAGAATGAAACACTTTTAAAAAAATATATATATATTTCATCCAAATCACACACTAGTGAAAACAAAGTTAACCTTTTTTCTGTATAAATTAAAACAATTTCTTTTTAAACTCAAAATAAAATGGAATTAGTATTTTTTCTTTAATACGTTTTATTGAGTGTTTAATAACAATCTCAATTCAACATTTTGGTTGAAGACCCAAAAACAGAAAGACAATATTTTCAAACAAAAATGTGTTTTTGTTAATTCTTTTTGACATCTTATCATGTCAAAATAGCTCGGGTAATACTAAAAAGAAATTCAATAAAGATTAATAACGACATCTGTTTGTTAGAATTGGAAATAAAAATTTAGTACGTTCGTTTGCTTTTTATAGTACAATTGAAATTTAACTAGCAGTTAAGTATTAGAAAATTTTAAATTATTGTTAATGTGAAAATGAATGGAAACTAATGAAATACATTTTTATTGAATTGAAAACGAAGATGAATTTGGTTTTATTATTGTTTTGCGATTATTGCGATCGTTACACCATGAATTCAAGGTAGAAACCAAGATTTTTACTCTTGAAATCACAAAAACGTCGCCATCCCCTCCATGACAGAAAACCACCGAACTACTTCCACCTATTAAACTGTATCTGGGATCGAGATACCCACAGTCACTGGCGTCAAGACCGATGACCGGTTTCAACACTCATGAAGTCCTTAAGAACTTCACTGAGCATTGAGACCGACCATCCATCCGAACGTCAGCACCATGGACACCCCGATACAACCAGTAAGTATGACCTGAAGATGTGAACCCCAGAGACGACAATCAGCCAGAGGAACAACCCTACCTAACGAAAAGACATCATTCCCTGATGTCTTTCGCGTGATGGACTCCAAGATTCTTACCGCTCATATCTATGCACTCATAGAGTACATTTCCAATCTTAGTCTTAATCATTGCAGGTAAGAACTTTGGAGCCAATTTTGCCGAGAACTTTTTGGTAGCGTCACTCAAATGATGTTGCCGTACAAACACACGTTGTTGTGGTTGAAAAGTCCGTAGTTTAGATCGCAGGTTGTACTGATGTTGCGATTTCTTGAAAGCTGCTTTCAAATTCTGTTGAACTCGATTCCTGAGCAGAGTCAAATGATCAGCGCGTTCTATTTCCTCACCAGCATCTTCACCAAGCTTGTATAGTGATCTCAACAATTGGTAAGTATTTCCATCCGATATTGGATGTTGACCAAATAATAGATAGTAAGGTGAGTACTTGGTAGCTGAATGTACTGCAGCCCGCAGGGCATAAGCGATTTCACCAATTAATGAATCCCACTTGGTATGTTGACCTTTTATGAACGCTCGAATTGCTGCTAGAACTGACCTATTGACCCGCTCTGACGCGTTGCTTTGAGGACTATAGACACCGGTCCTAATGTGTTTAATGCCGAAATCTGACAAAAGACTTTGAAAGTTCCTACTAGTGAACTGTTTGCCATTGTCACTGTGCAGAAACTCTGGTACCCCATATGTAAGAAACACTTCGTTCTTCAGAAAAGCATTCACCTTCGGTGAAGTTGCGTTCCTAAGTGGTTTCAGTAGTACAAACTTCGTAGCATGATCCAGAACTACCAATAACACCGTATTCCCAAGTGTTGAACGAGGGTACGGTCCCAAAAAATCTATATAGACTCTCTGCCATGGACGTGCTGTTTCGAATTGATATTGCATCGGAGGACGCAATATCTGATTCGTGGCTTTTGTTTGTTTACATGTGTCGCAGGACACAACATAGTTGTGTACCTGTGACGCCATGCCCGGCCAATAGTAAAGACGTCGAAGTAATTCTAAAGTCTTTTTAACACCCCCATGAGCAGCAGTACTATCATCATGATGTTTCTGAATCATGTTGGAAGTCATCGGTTTTGGTACCCAGAGTTTCCACACAGGAACATCGTTGGGTATTGCATCAGGTTTTGGCTCAATACGAATGTATAGCTTATCATCCACGACTTTAACTGAGGGAAAGTCCTTTGGTGATGATTGAACTTTAGCTATCATATCCGTATATTCCTTGTGCCGATAACCTTCATTGTCGATTTTGATGTCGTTAATGTGATGTGATAATGCTTCCGTCAATTCCTCGTGTGTATCGTCATAAAGACGAGATAGAGCATCAGGGACTATATTTTGGGTACCTTTTTGGTGGATAATGGTAAAATCCATATGTTGGAGTTTTAGGCTCCACCTAGCCAGACGACCACTCAAATCTTTCTGTGACATAAGCCACTTCAGACTTGAGTGATCAGTCACAATTGTAAATCGGTGACCTTCAACATAGCCCCTGAATTTCTTCACACTCAGAATTGCCGCAAGACATTCAAGCTCAGAAACAGAATAGTTTCGTTGAGCTTTATTAAGTTTTTTCGACATGAAGGCTATCGGACACTCTTGTCCGTCTTCGTCGATCTGATACAGTACACTACCCAACCCTGTCAGACTCGCATCGCATCTAATAAAGAACTCTTTATTATAATCAGGGTTTACTAATACCGGTGCTGTAGTCAGCAATCGTTTTAAATTTTCGAAAGCAGCTTGCGCTTCCAATGTCCATTTTAATTTCCCAGAACTTTTCTTCAATAAATCTGTAATTGGTGATACCACGCTTGCATAGTTTGGTATGAAACGTTGGTACCAACCAGCCATTCCTAGTAAACGTCGTATTTGTTTAACTGTAAATGGAGCTGGATACTCTGCTACAGCTCTTACCTTGTCAGGGTCTGTTCGAAGACCATCTTCACCAACCAAAAATCCCAAGTATTTCACCTCTCTCAGAACAAATTTGCTTTTCTTGAGGTTTATTGTTAACCCAGCCGCTCTTAACAATGAAGAGACCTTGGACAGCAATTCCATATGTTCCTGGAACGTGGAAGAGACTACCAATAGATCATCTAAATAAACAAAGACATTTTCGTGATATTGATGTGGTATCACTTTGTGCATTAGCCGACACATTGTCTGGGGAGCATTGCACAATCCAAAGGGCATAACCCGGAATTGATACAATGGACGACCAGGCACTGTGAAGGCTGTCTTGTCTCTAGATGCTTCTGCCAGAGGAATCTGCCAGAAAGCATCTTTGAGATCAATACTTGAAATGTACTTTGTGCTATTTAGACGACCTAGTAAGCCATCAATCAAGGGAAGTGGGTAAGCGTCCTTTTTCGTTAGTGAATTGACACGACGGCTATCAATACATAATCTGTTTTTACCAGATTCTTTTTGTACCAACACCACTGGCGAGCACCAAGAACTGTTACTCTCTTCGATCACGCCCATTTGAAGCATTCGGTCAAGTTCAGCATAGACCTTTAGTTGAACAGCCGGCGATGTGGGATAATGCCTCTGTTTAACAGGTGCATTATCACCAACATCGATGACATGTTCAACCAAAGAAGTCTTTCCGAGTCCAGACACTTCAAATGACGGGAAAGAATCCTTGATCATATCCAGTTCTCGTTGCTGGTCAGTGGTGAGGTTATGTATATTTAAATTTTGTGGCTCTGTACGAGTCAGTTCACTAACAAATGAAGGAACAATACCAAATTTCTCCCAGAAATCTATGCCCAGGTAGAGCTCTTCTCGTAGTCCAGGGACAATATGAAACCGCATTGGTTTAGTGGAGCCATTCACAGTTATTGGAACTTCTATGTAACCCAAAATTTTATTTGCAGTACCATCTGCCGTACGAATACACGAAGTGTACTTACGGTAAGTTGTACCTGCTGACTCCAATAATTCCAAGGAATTTCTTCCAAGTATTGTGATTGACGCTCCACTGTCCAATAGTCCTGAAATGTGTTTGTCCAAAATCCTTATTGTTAATCGCGGCCGAGGATCCTCTGTTTCTGAAAGGATAGATGAAATACAAGCTTTACGAAATAATTTCCTCATCCTCCAATATCTAATATTACGTTCTAGACGTCTAAAATACGTTCGATGTAATGATGGGAAATTAAATGTACTAGGTGATTTTATTCTGGTTTCCTGAGTGGTGATCGATCGTCCTGCGTTGCTACATCTCTCGTCGTTTTCTTCGGGCTCATTGGATGTTGAACCGAGGGTACCATCCCCGAAGCATGTACTCTCGGACGGTAGTTTAACGACGGGTGACAATATGAACAATTTGCATATATAACATCCGGCTTGTTACATTTCCAACAATATAGTTTAATTCTATTCTTAGAGCACTCAGGAGCTCGATGACCGTTTACTCCACATCTGAAACACACTATTGGTTGTCTGGATATTGATGGACCAGGTTGACTGTTGTCAGAGGTTATGCTAGGTCGCTGCAATATCCGTCTCTGTGTTGAATCCACCGCATCAATATATCCATGTTGTTCTGGTTCAGCATCCACCTCATAATCATCCATTTGCTGTACCTCGCTAATTCTTAAATTTGATGTTCTGGTTGGAACTGGTGTGGACCACAAACGTTCAAACTTCTGACATAAAGTCCGAAGTTCATCCATTGAGTGTATTGTTGCTGCTAATGTAGCATTTTTGAGATCCACACTCAGTCCCTCCCGAGCAATCTCTAGCATTTCACGATCAGCAAATGGACGTGCTAAGCGACGGTTTAACGAACCAATCTCCACCAGATATTCGTATACGCTCTCCTTGGATTTTTGTTTACGGTTCAGAAGAACGCGCAAGATCGCCTTATCATCAGTTAGCGTACCGAAGGTCTGTAGGAGTCCCTCCCTTAGCACTGGGTAGGTCACCACCTCATATTCATGAGTTAAATTCAAATAGTATCTGTCGGCCGCTGCTTTCAGATACCGTGGTATGATAGACCTAAGGTCGTCCCATGACACACGGTCTCTTCTGGCAGCCGCCTCCACTCTATGAATGAACTCATGAATATCAGGAGAGTGACCATCCCCTGTGAAGGTTGGAACCCAATTTGAGTCATAACGACTCAAATTGTTCCCACGAACCCCTCGGTACTCCACTGGTGCTAACGCTGGAGCCGCGTCACGCCATACCTGAGGAGGTTGGTTGTATGGTGGTGGTGCTGTTAGTGGAGCTGGTGGATATATTGGTGGTAGTTGTACCTGTGGTACTGATGGATAATTTAATTGTGGTTGTGGTTGTACCAATGCTGGATTGTTATGTGTATGTTCAGACTGGAGTGATGGACCCAATTGTGGTATTGCAAAGTCCTCGGCTCTCAACCCAGATTGCTGGAAATAAGCCGGTGGTAATTGATCTGACCGTCTCTGATGTTGCTGGTTTGGACGATTCAGACTATTTATTGTTTCCGATATTGGCCGTACTGGGATCGGTGTGGATCTCTCATCTGGTTGAAAAGCAGGTGAAGCAGGTGGAGCAGATGATACTCCTGGTTTACTCTGCATAATTGGACGTGTTGATAATGATCCTATTATACTCCAAGCGCGTGACAATTGTGAGATAGCGTAGGTGCGGGCTTCTTGCAAGTCATTGCGAGGACCCAACCTATTCATCCTACCCGTATAATGTAACACTCGATTCGCCAAACCATCCAAGAGGGTCTGATCAATCGGTGACTGAAGTCGACGTACTTGATCTAAAACAACTTGTGCTGCCTGCACCACCGTTTGAGACTCAGCTACCAAGTCTCTCGCATGAGATACCGTTACTGGAACTGCACCATGATCCACGTGGTTTCGCAGTTCCTCTGCCCAACTGACCCCTCCAAAATCCACACCCCGAACCAGACATTCGATCTGCAGTTCGCTGGGTTCTAGACCATAGAACGGATGGTCAACGTCTATTTGGTTTGACATTTTGATGGTAAAATTTATCAAATCCAGAATTCACAAAATCAAACAACAATAATAAAACCAATTCTCAACAACCAAAAAAAAAATGTAGAGTTAGTACGACGGAAATGTAAAAGTGAAAACAATAAAAACCGCAAAACGGAAAAAAACAACGAACGCCCCAAAAAAACAGAAAATTTTTGTAAAAACCAAACTTGTAAAGGAACAAAAAAACTGTCGTAGCTAATCTTTGCTGAATCTTTACAGAAATTCCTAAGATATTGTATATTAAAATATAATTTATTTATTTAATTTCAGATATACTGAAATATATATATATACCTAAAATTAGTTATTGACGATAGCACCCCTAAAATATATTTATTTATTTTAAAAAAAATTGAAAAATAAAAAATATTCAAAAAGGATGTTTATTTATTGGATGCAACGTCCTAGCTCAAAATATTGATTTATTTTTTAAAAAAAATAAAAAATATTTATTTATTTCTTGACGTATTGCTTAATTAATAAAAAATTTATTTTATTTAATTACCTAAAATTATTTAAATTTAAAAAAAATTATTTAGTTACCCAAAATTTAATTTACGAAAATTTGTTTTATTTAATAAAAATTATTTATTTAATTTTTTGAAAAATTTGTTTGATTTATTTTATTTTTATTTAATATAATAAGAGATTCCCAAAATCTAGATTCGTCTGGAGACACATAAAAGTAAGTATGGCTACAATATCCATTTTATTTAGTATTTGAATTATCGCGTTCGCGAGCCCACTCCAACAATGCATGTGAGAACCGACTAGAAAAGCCCCTAACGACCAGATTCTACAGAACAGTATCTCCCCAACCTAACAAAAACAATCGCAACTGTCACGATTAGACTCTAGGCCCATTTCTACTGACCCAGCTGCGGTTGTTCTACCTAAAAATAAATTACCATTAAACTAATGCCATAGTCGAAGAGCGCTCCCGAACACCAGACTTCAAATCCTAAACTTAATGAAAACTGTCTATTGCAAGCTAAATGTAAGAGTGGAAAAATGTTGAAGTTGTGTGAGGTGAAGCCTCGATCCTGATAAAAAAAAATGATTGGTTCTCCTCTTCATTTCGTTAAAGAAGCTTCTGTGCAGGGAATGGTACTACTGGTTTGTACCTAAGTACAGACCAGCAGTAGTCACTCCCTTATCACCAGAAAACTCCTTCTGAAATGAAGAGAAGAAACCAATGAACTTCGATCGCATGTCCATAATGGACAGAGGCGATCTAAGAACATAATTATGTTAAGGAGATAAGCCCCATGGATCCTTTGTTAGAGGTACCGCTGAGAGAAATTATCAATTACACACTTGTAATCATTACACAACAATAAAAAAATTAACACCCAAAAAAAAAATCAATTAATTCTAACAAACGCTCAACTGTAGTGGAATGTACAATATTTCCATCACGAAATTAAAAATAGTTCGAATCTACCACAACCAAAACAGGATTTTCACCGATTATAACCATTAGTGGTAAAGAAATTAAAATCATGTATTTATTTCACGCAGGCCAAAATGTACCGTTAAAACGAGCATCAGATTCCAGATCTAATTTATTAATGTATAAATATTTAAATATGATCTACTATCCAATTCCTATCAATGTATAATATTTGCCAAAGCTACTCACAAAAAGTTCAAATGGCTAAATCGTTTCATCGGTTTGGTTTCTTAATTTCATCTCGTTGGTGCTATTGTAACATAACACTCCACACAAACCACTACATCCGCTTCCTATATACCAAAAATATGTACAAATATGTACAATTATACAACAATTAACCTACTATATACACTATGTACAATGACAGTATAAAAAAACAGTCTCCGAAAAAAATTACTGCCCCAAAACGGTTTTTTTCCAAATTCAGAACAAAATACATTTCAAAGATGCACACAATTTCCCGGGGCCACTTGCGGTCCCAACCACCTTTTCCTATCCCTTTCTAACCTCCTCAATCGATATCTCTCTCGCGCATCCATCACTTCATCCACACACTCATTCACTTCATCAACTACCACTTCTCCTACCAACTCCTCATTCATCTCATCCACTTCCTCCACTCCATGCACTACCTCATCTGCCCACTCATTTATCTCCTTATTCATCACTCCATCCGCCAACTCATTCACTTCCTCATTTACAATCTCACTTATCACTACATCCAACCATTCATCATACTGCTCATTCGCTATGTCATCCATCAATTCTAAATATAGTTGATTCCTTTCCTCATTCAGTTCTGCCTCATTTTTTCCTGTTCCCTCTCATTCACCACATTCATCACTTCACTCACAATCTCATGCATTACTTCATCTACCTCATTCACACCCGGCTTAACCGCTGCCTGACCCAACTCTCCTGGCCCCGGCCGACGCTTGCTCCTAAACGAGCCAAAATTTCTGACTGTGTGCATTTTTGAGTGTAAGAAATATAGTGTTAATCCAAATACAATTCTACACTATTGTAAAAACCAAATTAAATGTTAGAATTAGAATTTAATCTTTTAGAATATTATATTTAATTAGAGAAAAACAAATAATGGTATTTTTAACACTGGCTCTACCAAGAACTCAAAGACCAAAAGGTTAATGCGAAAGCAGAATACAATTTCCTTTCAAATTCTAATAAGTCTTAGAATTGCTTATTATTTGTCTTCTTCAAGTAAATATTTATATATCCCAAAATTAAATGTACCTGTGCAGCATTTAATGGTCATTTGAATTCGTTATTGCAACTACCGCTGAATTCAATTCTCAAAAATTCCTTTTAAATTTATCCAATTGTGAAATTCTTAAAAATTATTAAAAAAATGAAAAAATTCTATATATATTTGATATATATGTAAAAGAAAAATATACATATAAAAAAAACCCAACTGGTTCTTATCCAAACAAGTTCGAAGTCAACCAAACCGGTTGACACCGCCCAAATACATGAAAAAAAATGAAAAAAATATTTTTCGCGCCGAAAATAGCTCTAAATAACACAACAAATTCGTACCTAACGGTAACAAAACTCCACCGTAATCACGGTATTATATTACCAAAATATTCCCCCGGTCCGTTTTTGGTTCGGCGACAGATTGTTAATATGGACCTTTCGTACAAAATAATATTAATAATATTGCTACGGGATAGCGCTTATCCCCACAGAATCCTAAATTTGGGAATCTCTTATTATCTGAAAAAAAATCTAGCCTATCATTCCAAAGGGGAACGAGGAATAAATAAAAAAATTAATATATTTACTGTAAGTACCTTAACTTATAACTGTTGATTGAAGATTTGGTCTATGTGTTCCAATTCCCTTGACTAATCAACCAACTGTATTGGATGAACTAATTTGTGAACATCAGTTGCTGCTGCTGAATTACACCTTCGTTGTTCGAAATGCCCAATTGAACATTGCCTTTAATCCTTTAACTTTCCACTTCATATTTTGCTTTAAATCCATACGGTTTCTACAACCGGAAAATCCACCATACACTCGACTGTTTCTAACTGTGGTAATATGCTTCGATCACTGTTATCCTTACTACTCATACTTTCGATAACATCATTGGATACTTTATTTTTCATGTACTGCCACTTTTATAAAGCAATCTTTTTCCTTTAGGATAAATTAAGTATAAACTTAATGAAAACAGAATGAAACACTTTTAAAAAAATATATATATATTTCATCCAAATCACACACTAGTGAAAACAAAGTTAACCTTTTTTCTGTATGAATTAAAACAATTTCTTTTTAAACTCAAAATAAAATGGAATTAGTATTTTTTCTTTAATACGTTTTATTGAGTGTTTAATAACAATCTCAATTCAACATTTTGGTTGAAGACCCAAAAACAGAAAGACAATATTTTCAAACAAAAATGTGTTTTTGTTAATTCTTTTTGACATCTTATCATGTCAAAATAGCTCGGGTAATACTAAAAAGAAATTCAATAAAGATTAATAACGACATCTGTTTGTTAGAATTGGAAATAAAAATTTAGTACGTTCGTTTGCTTTTTATAGTACAATTGAAATTTAACTAGCAGTTAAGTATTAGAAAATTTTAAATTATTGTTAATGTGAAAATGAATGGAAACTAATGAAATACATTTTTATTGAATTGAAAACGAAGATGAATTTGGTTTTATTATTGTTTTGCGATTATTGCGATCGTTACAGAGAAAGTTGGAAAAGAGCAATGCACAATGAATTAGAGTCTCTTGAAGAAAATGAAACTTAGGAGCTTGTGCAACGACCTTCAAGTTTAAATATTATTAAAAATCGTTGGGTTTTTACAATAAAACCGCCAATCAATGGAGAAAGTCGATATAAAGCCAGATTAGTAGCCAAAGGTTATGTGCAAAAACATGGAATCGACTACAATGAAACTTTTAGTCCGGTTGCTCGTTATGATTCCATACGAACATTATTAGCTGTTGCGGCTATAAAAGGAATGAAAATGAAGCAGTTTGACGTTAAGACAGCCTTTTTATATGGTACGCTTCAGGAGGAAGTTTATCTGGAGCAGCCTGAAGGATTTGAAGATGGTACCAACCGAGTATGCCGATTGAAAAAGAGTCTACATGGTCTAAAGCAAGCTCCACGATGTTGGAACAAGCGCTTTATTCAGTTTATGGAAGAAAGTGGTTTTAAAACTAGTACAGCTGATCCTTGTGTTTTTTATCGAGTTCATCAAGGAAAAGCTCTGTATGTAGCAATTTATGTCGATGATGGTCTACTAATTGGAACTGATGAACGAGAAATAGAAAGTTTTTTGAAGCTTTTGAAGAATGAATTTAAAATTACTATCGGCTCTTTACAAAATTTTCTGGATATGCAGATTCAATACCATATGGATGGATCAATCAGTATTAATCAAGAATATATCAACAAAATATTAAAACGCTTTAATATGTATGATGCTAATGCAGTTTCAACTCCCATTGGTAAAGAAGAAGTGGAAGGTAGTCCAAATGTAAGATGTAATGTTCCCTATCGTGAAGCAGTCGGAAGCCTTATGTATCCTACAGCTGCAACTCGTCCAGATATCGCGTTTAGTGTCAATAAAGCGGCACGTGCTATGGAGAATCCTACCGAGAAAGATTGGAGTAATGTGATACGTATTTTTAAATATTTAAAAGGAACTCCTCGGTATTGTATAAAGTATAGAAATGATGGAGAATTACTGAAAGTTTATAGTGATGCCGACTTTGGTGGTGATACCAAAACACGTAGATCAACAACGGAACTGTTGTAGTGTTAGCTGGAGCAGCAATTACTTGGGCTAGTCAGCTTCAAAGAACAGTTTCACTCTCAACAACTGAAGCTGAGATAATAGCAGCAAGTGAAGGAGCAAAAGAATTATTATGGATAAAATGTTTATTAAACGAATTATTGTGTCTCAACGAAGTTCCAACGCTTTATGTAGACAATGCAAGTGCTATTAAGCTAGCAAAGAACCCGGAATATCATAAACGATCCATACACATAGATATTCGATATTTTTATGTACGAGAAAAGTAATTGGAGGAAGAACTGAAGTTGGAACATATCGATGGAGAAAAGCAGTTTGCGGATATATTTACGAAACCATTGGATAGAAGCAGATTTAATTACCTTCGCTCTAGCATTGGAATGATGGATTTGTCATCTGAAGTCTAGTATGTAGTGTTTTTGGAGGAAGTGTTGTAGTAAAAACACTATATCAGCGCTGCCACCTCATAGTTATTCCTATGTACTAAATTTATATCAATTGTCAAGTTGCCTTCTTGTTGCTTCTTGTAGTTGTCAAATAAAAACCTCTTTGCTATAACACATGTAATATATATTTTGTACGTAAAATAAATGCTTTAAATGAATTGTTTCTTTTTGTCAATACGAAAACATATCAGCATTAAATTCATCACCCAAATAAATTTGGAGATCATCTGCGTACATTTGAAACTTCGAGAACCTTAAGCAAAAAGAGATATCGTTTACAAAAAGGCGCACCTTCATTTACTTTTGCTTTACTTTACTTTTACCTACCCTACCTTTAGGTACCTTTCATTTACGTTTACTTGCGCTACACCTTCATATAATGACATTCCATATGACTGCATACTACCAATCTCAACTATTTGTGTTCTCCCCAACAAATAAGATTAAATCAATTTACAGGCAGATGATGAGAAATTGTAAAGTCTTGAAAGCTTTCTACATAGTTTCTTAAAGTTTATAGAATTAAAGTCTTTTGAAAAATCCAAAAGTACCAAAACAGTAAACTTGTTGTCATCCGCGTTGCTTCTAATATCTCAGTAATATTCAGTAAGGCAGAAGTAGTACTATGACCCGGTCTATAGGCTGACTGTCATTCCGATAATAAATCGTTTGTTAGCAGATAATTCTCTATTTGGTCTTTCATAATAATTTCAATCGCTTTACTCAGAGTTGATAGGATACTTATTGGTCTTAAATCCGATATTGTTTTAGGGTTTTTTAGTTTAGGGATTGGATTTATTTTAACAATCTTCCATCTCTTAGGAAAGTAAGGCTGTGTAAAAATACTATTAAATGCATGCAAAATATATAGCGAAATTACGGGCAAGAGAATCAACGATATGTTGTCCAAGACAATGGATTGAGATTTTATGGAGTAGATTGATCTATGAAGATGCTGGTAAGAAATGTTTTCAAATGCCAGTTGGCGAGAGTTAGGATCAATGTCACTAAATATCATGCTAGTGTTCGTATCAATAACAGGCTGAGTAATAGGTGTACAACAGTATGTATTCACATCGTGCTCATTGCTTTTTCCGGCTTTTAAATTTCTCCAGAAAACTCTTGATTGGAGATTTGAATCAAGCTTTTTATTCAAAAAATCAAATCGCATTTTACGCTTCAAAAACGTTAGTTTATTCCTCAGACAAGTGTATACTTTCCAGTTCTCATCTGTACGAAATCTAGTTCACCTATGGTAAGCTTTGTCTCTATCTCTTATACCACTTTTTATTTCAGCAGAGAACCATCCCGGTGAAAACAGTTATATATCAATAGTTCTCAGGAGCACAAAGCCTTCAAACATGTCATTTACTAGATCATTAATCAATTGTACCTGCGAATCAATATCAACCATACTATATATTTGGTCTCATGGTAGGCCATTACAATCAATTGTTATCAATTTTTCGTAGTTTATTTTAGCGAAGTCTCGGAAAGTAACAGTATTATTTTCAACTGGTGGCACGATGTTATAAGCCAAGAATATCAAATCATGTCGAGAGATTCCTGCTACTTGACTTTAAGGAAAAAAAACCTGTCAGAGTTGCACAATACAAGGTCTAGCAGGAATGAAGATGTTGCTGTGTAATGCGTAGGCTCATTATTACATACACGTATACTGAATCTATCTACAAGATCATTGAACTCCCTAGTTTCCTTACGCACACACATCAAATCATAGTTAAAATCACCAACCAGGATAAAATCAGAGTAGTTGATGGAGAAGTCGTTAAAAATAGTTTCAAGCTCATTCAACAGATTAGTGCCCGGTGGATTGTAACCCACCCCTAGTATTATCTTCGAACCCGAAACAATTATTTCGATGAAGTGAAAATCAAAGATTAAATTTTTAGTTTCATAAACAACTTTCGTAGGAATTGAAGATTTGATGTATATGCACTAGGCATGACCAGATATGTATGAACAATTTTCAAACCGTCATTTTCTTCGCTCCCACCGACTAATTACGTTCTATTTGGCTCGAATATGAAGTGTATCCAGTTTTATTGAAATCGGAAAATAATTACCCACCGCTCAGATATAATCACCTTAAAACATAATATACCTTATAATTTTGATTTTTTTATTAAAAGCTAATTAGTTTACGATTCCAACGAGCCTAAGTATGTAGAAATCGATCTTAGGAAAGCGATTTTATCTTAATTTTTCTTTTTACATATACTATACGAGCCTTTAATTTATAACAATCTTTTTTTCAAAGATAAAAAAATAATTTTTATGATTAAATTTGTAATAATTTTTATTCAAAAGCAACATTTTTCCAAAAAAATCAATGCATTAAATTAGATTTTCTGTATGATGGGTATTTGGATCTGTAGGTTTCGACCACCTGAATGGTGTATTGTGTACCTTCCTCGTCTTTAGGTAGAATGTTGTTGTATTCCGTCATCAACTTAGCATCGCGTTCGGCGGTATCATTAACAACATGCAAACTTTGGTAAAACAACGTGGCTTTGACGAAATCTTCATTCGTTGACCATTCCGATGGGTCATGTAGAAAAAAATCAATACAAATTCTAAATCGATTAAAAAGATTCTGAGTTTTCTTTGTGACAAAATCACTGATGTTCTTATTAGCAAAAAGTCGCATATGTTTGACTGCGTCAAAATCTTTTTTGCGAGTTTGGGGTGCGATGGGGATGTCTCGTGCTGGGACCTCAAGGTGTTGAACCATTTTTCGTTTTTCATCAAACGAAATCTCTGGGTCGAAAAAAGCCATGCCAATATTTTCTTCCGTTAAATAGTGAAGATGATAACAAATTTTGCTCAACATTTCTCTGAAACTCTTTTGTCAATTTTTTATAAGCGATGGTCGATTTGATGAAATCCAAATCCTGATTTGCAGCTGCTGTTCCATTTATGCATTTGAACCAAATTTTTACATACAACATAATCAGAAAACTGCAAACGTCTCGAACTTTATTTAAATCTCCAACTGCAATATCATACTGATTACGAAGCATAAATATCTTCAGGAGATAACTGGCTTTAGCCATCTAGCGGGCGTGACTTGTTGGACCTGGGCGTTTGAATTTGTAATTCTCAATGGTTTCACCAAGAAAAATTAATGTAACTTCCAAAAATTCTTTATAGTCGATGCGTGGGTGTGATTTTTTCTACTCTTCATGATAAAAAAATACTAGAGCTGCACACGTGTGTTTTGGTATTTTGTTTCCTAGTTTTTTGTATGATATTCCACTTTTGAACATTTTTGAATTAATTTTACCATCGTCCCATGCCTTCTGAAATTTGTTGAACAGCGAAACATCGGGTGTTGTGGTCTTTCCAAATTTGAGATCATAAACAGCCCGTAGTAACCGTAACTTCTTTTTCGATATCCTTTCATTCTATTGTTTTTTCATTTTTTTGTTTTAATGCTGCGCATGCAAGTATCCCAAAATAAAATTCGGGTCGCTCAAACAAAGTCTAAATCTAACATAAAAATTAATGTTTTTTGAATTTTGCTAATTTTCTTATCTTTGAGGCCACTGCGCGGTGGGTAATTATTTACCGATTTCAGTAAAACTGCATACACTTCATATTCGAGTCCAATGGAACATAATTAGTCGATGGGAGGGATAAAAATAACAACTTGATAAGTTAGGTCATGTCTAATATGCACACACCCCTCTCCGCTTCAATGCTCTATCATTCCTGAAAATATTAAAGCCTGCAATGGCTATAGACTTATCAGACATATACGACTTTAGCCACGTTTCGGAGGCGCATATAGCATGTGTTGTAACGATCGCAATAATCGCAAAACAATAATAAAACCAAATTCATCTTCGTTTTCAATTCAATAAAAATGCATTTCATTAGTTTCCGTTCATTTTTACATTAATAATAATTTTAAAATTTTCTAAAACTTAACTGCTAGTTAAATTTTGAATATACTATAAAAAGCAAACGAACGTACTAAATTTTTATTTCCAATGCTAATGAACAGACGTCGTTGTTAATCTTTGTTGAATTTTGAATATTACACGATTGATTAGAAGAGGTCAAAAGCAAAATCACATTTTTGCAATTTTTAATTTGAAAATTATTCATTCCATTTTCTGCTTCAAAACAATAAAATTGTAAGAAAACGTCCGTAAGTAAAAATAGCGAATAAATAAATAAATATTAAAATAATTTGCTGTGTTTAATATATCATATTCAAGTTTAATTGATTTGAATTTTAAAAACTCAAATATGTGTTCAAACAAAAGTGTTTCTATTATAAACGTGAACCAAAGATTGAATTGATTATAAAAAAATTTGTGTCAAAAATTATAAAAACAAATTATTATTTTGTTATTGATGTGAAAAACTAATGGAATACGATTTAAATTAAAATAAAATGTACAAACTTTTTCGCTGTAGTATTAATTACTATAATAGTAAAAATAAGGTTTTATTACAAACGAAAAATTGAAGACAAAAAGAATATGGAAATATTACAATTTGACAGAACATAAGGAAGAAATGATATTGGAAAATCAAAGAAATAACTTAGAACAACCGAATATTGATGACATCAATCAACAAAAATAACTTAAGGTATTTACTATAAATATGTATATTAATTTTAATTTAATTATCCCTTTTAGAATGTTAGAGTAAATTTGGGAAAAAAATAGTGAGAGATTCCCAATCTCAAGATTCGTGTGGGGATAAGCTGTATCCCGCGCAAATTCTATTTTTTATATTAGTAGTAAAGGTCCAAGGATTATAACGTGGCTCCGTATCAGGGCCTGTATTATAACGTGGCGCCGAAACAGGGACTGTATTATAACGTGGCACCGTAACAGGTCCAACAACCAAATGGATATACGTAGCGCCGAACAAAAAGGGACCCGTTAGCCTAATTACAGTTATATAAATATTTTCCAGTTTGGGCGTTGGCAAGCCGGTTTTTTTTTTGAAAAAAACTTTTTTTTGTGGAACATTTTATATTATTATATTTATATATTTATATATTAATTGATTATTTCAATTCAGATTAATTAATATCTATATATAGTTTATTTTTCGCGTCGGTTTATTTAGCTAAATTTTGTTAAAAAGCTAGAGGGAAAAATAAAGGTTTAGTTTCTAAGGTGTTCATGTGTATATTTATCATAAGTACTCTAAATTTATATTTTCAAAAATTTAAAGAATTCCGCGTTTCTCTTTGTAAGTTTTAGGATAAACCAGTTGTGGTTTTTTTGGTAATAGGGTGGTGGCAACCGGTTTGGGCGTGGTTGTCAATCAGCTTTTTGTTTATCTTGAAATAAACCAGTTATTGGTTTCGTTTTGGTTTTGATTAGGAAATTACATATTTTGAATTTTGATAAGAATGTATACAATTATGAGGGGTCAGGGGTTGTTAAGGAGGTGTCGGCCAGGTGGGTTTGAGCCCTGGATGAATGAGGTGGATGGGAGAGCGAATGAGGAGAGAAAAGAGAGAATGGTTGAGGCGAGGAATGTAGTGGATGGAATGATAAATGTGATTCTGGATGAAGTAAAACATAAAATATTTTTGGAATTAATGGATGATATTTACGAAGAAAAATATGATGAGTTTCTGGATGATTTGATTTGTGAGATAGTGAATGAGGAGTTGAATGGGGTGAATGAGGAAGCGGATGAGATGGATGAAGTGACTGAGGAAGTGAATGTGGGCTGGCGTGAGAGAAGGAGGATAAATAGAAATAGGAGCTCTCACCTGAAGAGGAAGGAGAGGAGAAGAAGGGAGAAGGAGAGTCGCTTGGTCGTGGAGCTGGGAGCTTTCTCGACCAAGAGTACTCAAACGGAGGAGCTGGTTGAGGAGGTCCTCATCTCACCGACCACGCGACAGGAAGAGGAGTGGTCTGGTCCACAGGAGGCCCCTGTTCCTCATTGTATAATTAGTTAAGACTAATTTTTTTTTTTTAATTTTGAAAAAAACCGTTTTGGGACAGCAATTTTTTTGGAGATTGTTTTTTGTGCTGTCATCTGCTTTTAGTAATACTAATTGTTTTTTTATTTTGAAAAAAGAAAACCGTTTTGGGGAAGCAGTTTTTTTTTGAAATTTTTTTATGCTACCATGTACATATTGTACATATAATTGTTTATATATTGTACATATTCTTGGATGATGCAATTAATTTATATATGAAATTAATCGTATGTTTTTTTGATTATGGTTAGATTTAGTAAGTGTTTAGCTGGCTTTTTTCAATGCACTCATACGCGATCCCCATATTCGTCATTGGTTTAATGTGAGTTACAATTTCGAGGTATTGATTTATGTATTATTCACACTATAGAATGGATGTCAATAGAACATGTCTCATTACAGTTCTATAAACTTTTGAACTTGTACGGAAATGTTGAAATATTTTTATTTTGGCTAATATAATGTTCATTTTTGGCCAAAACGACTTCTATTGCAGTACGCCTTATTAGATTTTATGATTTGTACATGAATTATTTTGTGTATCTCATATGTATATACAGGGTAATTTATGTCAAACCTGAGAGTCTAGGTAGGTTTCCTATTGCAACACAATTCGTTTGGCGAAAGAATTTTTTGTGGTTAAGTCATGTTTTTAGGAGTTTTAGGATGTTATTGACGTAATAAAGGTTAACATTGACCAAACAGCTTTTCAACAGTTTTGTATAAGTTTAAATCTTTCGTCACTACTTTCAAAGTATTATTGGTCTATGTTTATGGAAGTACAATTGAAAATAATTAATTCCCATCAACTTTATAGAGTGAGCGGATCCAAATCAATATCTCTACATTTGTCATCATATTGATCCGCTGACGTAGGTATACATATCTCGTATGAGTCCATTTTAGTTACCATTTTTAAAATTGTTTTTATTGCGATTAATTTAAAAAGTGGGATGGGTATGGAAGTAATTATTTTTAGCTAACATTTATTTTTGTTGTTTGTTTTGAATACAATAAGTAAAGCGAAAAATTTGACCTGAACAAATATATTAGAGGTAATAACCAAAAAAATTAGTAAGCTTAGTTTTGAATTTAAAATAATCGTAATTTTTTTTTTTAAATTACCAATTTATTATTTAGTCTGAAGATTAAATTTAATTAATTTCATGTAAAACTTTATTATTTCGATTTAGCATTTTTAAATAAGAAATTATTTAGATTATGGATAAGTTATATATTATTTAGGTTTATTGATTCACTTTTCACAGCGGTAGGCCTAACAAGCCATCCATGGGGCTTATCCCCTTAACATTGATGTCGTTCTTAGATCGCCTATGACCATCGGGGTTATGCGATCGAAGAACATTGGTTTCTTCTCTTCATCCGGCGAGGAAGTTCTCAGGGACGAGGAGTGGTGTTGCTGTGTTTGTACTTAGGTGCAAACCAGTAGTACCATTCTTTGCTCAGAGGCTTCTTCGGTGTAATGAAGAGAAGAACCAATTGTACTTTGCTTTCAGGATCAGAGGCTTCACCTCATACAAATTCAAAAACTTACCATTTTTTTTCCACTTAGCTTTTACAATAGAACAATTTTTCATAGAGTTTAAGATTTGAAGTCTGGTGCTCGGGAGCGTTCTACAACTTTCGCATTAGGTTTAGTTGTAATTTATTTGTAGGTTAAACAAGCACAACTGGGTCAGTAGAAATGGACCTAGTGTCTAATCGTGACAGTTGTGATTGTTTTATTAGGTTGGGGAGAATCTGTTCTGTAGAATCTGGTCGTTGGGGGCTTTTCTAGTCAGTTCTCACATGCATGGTTGGAGTGGGCTCGCGAGCGCGATATTTTAGATTTAAACAATATGGATATTGTAGCCATACTTACTTTTTGGATTGTCTCCAGACGAGTCTTGATTTTGGGAATCTCTTATGATATTAAATAAAAATAAAATAAATCAAACAAATTTTTCAAAAATTAAATAAATAAAATTTTTTATTAAATAAATTAAATTTTCGTTAATTAAAATAATTTTAGGTAAATAAATAATTTTTTCGTAATTTAAGTTAATTTTAGGTAGCTAAATAAAATAAATTTTCTTAATAAGCAAGACATCAAGATATAAATAAATATTTTTATTTTTTTTAAAAATAAATCAATATTTTGAGCTAGGACGGTGCATCCAATAAATAAACATCCTTTCTGAATATTTTTTATTTTTCAATTTTTTTTAAAAATAAATAAATATATTTTAGGGGTGCTATCGTCAATAACTAATTTTAGGTATATATAATTATTTCAGTATATCTGAAATTAAATAAATAGATTATACTTTTACATATATAATGTTTTAGGAATTTTTTGTGAGAGATTCAGCAAAGATTGGCTACGACGGTGGTCCTTTTTGTTCCTTTACAAAGTTTGTTTTTACAAAAAATCTTGTATGTTTTCGAATTGGGCGTTCGTTGTTTTTTTTTTCGTTTTTGTGCTTTCATTTTTTTTACATTTACAGTGTACTAACTCCATTTTTTTGTTGAGAATTGGTTTTACTATTGTTGGTGATTGCGAGTCATGATTTTGCGGGTTTTACCATCGAAATCTCTAGCGTCTGTTTCCTATATACCAAGCCTAAGTTTTTCAATGTATTTTTTTTTTATAAAATTAAATTTAGTGTTAGAATTATTAGTTTTCCTAAATTAAACCTATATTCTTAGTTATTAGTTATTATAGTTATAAATTTAATTTTCGGTGTTTAGAATTTAAATAGGTGTTAAATTTAAATTACTATAGTTATTATAATTTTTTTTTTAGTTATTAGAATTTCTATTATTAGTTTAAGTTTAATAGTGCTTTGGTGTTTTCTGTCATGGAGGGGATGGCGACGTTTTTGTGATTTCAAGAGTAAAAATCTTGATTTCTACCTTGAATTCATGGTGTAACGATCGCAATAATCGCAAAACAATAATAAAACCAAATTCATCTTCGTTTTCAATTCAATAAAAATGCATTTCATTAGTTTCCGTTCATTTTTACATTAATAATAATTTTAAAATTTTCTAAAACTTAACTGCTAGTTAAATTTTGAATATACTATAAAAAGCAAACGAACGTACTAAATTTTTATTTCCAATGCTAATGAACAGACGTCGTTGTTAATCTTTGTTGAATTTTGAATATTACACGATTGATTAGAAGAGGTCAAAAGCAAAATCACATTTTTGCAATTTTTAATTTGAAAATTATTCATTCCATTTTCTGCTTCAAAACAATAAAATTGTAAGAAAACGTCCGTAAGTAAAAATAGCGAATAAATAAATAAATATTAAAATAATTTGCTGTGTTTAATATATCATATTCAAGTTTAATTGATTTGAATTTTAAAAACTCAAATATGTGTTCAAACAAAAGTGTTTCTATTATAAACGTGAACCAAAGATTGAATTGATTATAAAAAAATTTGTGTCAAAAATTATAAAAACAAATTATTATTTTGTTATTGATGTGAAAAACTAATGGAATACGATTTAAATTAAAATAAAATGTACAAACTTTTTCGCTGTAGTATTAATTACTATAATAGTAAAAATAAGGTTTTATTACAAACGAAAAATTGAAGACAAAAAGAATATGGAAATATTACAATTTGACAGAACATAAGGAAGAAATGATATTGGAAAATCAAAGAAATAACTTAGAACAACCGAATATTGATGACATCAATCAACAAAAATAACTTAAGGTATTTACTATAAATATGTATATTAATTTTAATTTAATTATCCCTTTTAGAATGTTAGAGTAAATTTGGGAAAAAAATAGTGAGAGATTCCCAATCTCAAGATTCGTGTGGGGATAAGCTGTATCCCGCGCAAATTCTATTTTTTATATTAGTAGTAAAGGTCCAAGGATTATAACGTGGCTCCGTATCAGGGCCTGTATTATAGTGTGTTTACATTAGCAAAGATTGACTTTATTTCATCCATTTTTGGAAGAATGCTCTGAGAATTAAGATGACAAAAATTAAACGTCTGTCTACTGTTTAGTATCGCTTTGAGGATTATATTAGGAATGAAGAACGCGGTCGTAGAATCAACTGTTGAAGCCGATCTCATGTTGTCCGAACTACCTGGCATTAAGAAAACTAATAAAATTTAGATAAACAAAAATTTTCAACATTGCACTAATAAAGAAACCGGTTTGAACAATTCTAGGAACCCGTTCACTCGTAGAAATAGAAGCAAGAGACATTACTTACCACACTTAGGTATACACCGTTATCGTTACTTACTATCATAAGATAGTTGTATTATAGGTTGTATTGCTCTGAATCCCCCTGACCTTACTCAGATACACCGGACATTTAACACTGTTCAATCGACTCTTTAACATTAAACCTTAAATTATAAATATCACAGTTATTACATTTGGTGATGTTTTTCGGACAATTCCTAAAATTATGACTTCCTTCACAGTTTACACAAACTTCATTTTTCTTACATTCTCTAACATCATCATGGTTCCGATGATAGCTTTGACATTTAAAGCATCTTAGCACAAACAAATCCTCCATGACATAGATATAGCCCCAGCCCAAATTCACATATCGGTCCACAAGCTTCTCAAACGTACTACCAGACACCTTCATCGAAATCATCCACTTTTTAGTTATCCTATTCTGCTTGCAGTGTAATATCTTCATTTTATCATTTTGATTAATAAAGTGGTTGACATCACATAGCTTATTAAGAAGCTCTTCTTCTTCGTATCTCTTATCCAGCCCATTTAAAAAAGTCTCGCTTTTCTCGATTTCGTAGTAGTTATATCATATCGATCACCAAGTTTTACATTCGCTCCTTTTAGGAGATGCTCCTTTTCTGGTGCAAAATTGATCCACATTTTAACGCCTTAAATGAAGAAATACCAACCTTTAGTGCACCTGGACTTATTTTGGTTTTAATTCCATTAGAAGTTATGTCGGAGCTTTGTTGAAATTTAAGTTTGATAATAATACTTTGCGTATTGATGGATTTCGTCTCTCTATCAACTCGTGCATTCGATTTTACCGCATCAGCAAATGTTGGTTTTATAATGTGACCGATGTTATTTTCCAATTTATTTTCTATATTATTAACCTTATCCCTTAGATTACTGATAGCATTCAATATATCAGTATCATCACGTACATTTGTATTTGAAATAGCTTCAGCAAAATTATTTTCTTCCTATTTATTAAATTTAGTCTTATCATCATCACATAATCACACAACCATGTGTCCAAGATCGCGTAACTTGTTGTGTTTCAAATCAGAAAAAGATGTGCACTTGCTGTGAAACCACATATCACATATATCACATTGTATAGCACTACATTCACTACCCGGGTAAGAATTAGCTAATAAGCCAAGCCCGCGCCACAGCTTTTAAGGCTTGGGCCAGACATAACATTTTCAAACGGCCCAAGCTTGGGATGATGTCCTGAGGCCAAAACTGGCAAACCAGACTAGGGCCAAGTCTGGCAAATCAGACTTGGGCCAAGCCTGGCAAATCAGACTAGGCTGCAGCCTGGCATATCAATTTATCAAATACCAATTTTTTTAATACAAAAATACAATAAATTAAATATTTTCATAATTTTTATTTAAATTTCATGTTTGGTTAAGTTATTTTTTTATAAAAGTTTTAACGAAGGCGTCTTCCACCCTCATGATCTTCGCTGCCAGAAAAATATGAACTGGTAACACTTAAAATCCTCAATTTTTTATTTGAACCTTCGTACGTGTAATACAATAAACTGAATCTTGGTTCAGTCTAGGCATTTACAACTTGCCCAGACTAAAACCGGAGTTAACTAGCCAAGGCTTGGCTCGCCAATACTGGCCCGAGGTTAGCCCATTGTTTAACATTGGCAGTTCCTACCCGGGTAGTAACTTTAAATTTACATATTTTGCATAGAGCATCTTTTTCCGCGTCTGGCGGCGCCATTTTCTTTCATCCCTTTCATTTTCTCTATAGAATGTACTGCGATGAGAAGTACGAGAAAAAGTAAATTTTCATGGTAGACAAATCACCATATCTATAGACGAGAGACTTAAATAATAACAATTAACGTGATGCCTATGCGAAAGCTGAAAATCAGAAGTTTTTTTTAAGTCGTGCATCCTTTGCAAGGGCTGCCAACATAGGTGAGATTTTGTCGTTTAAGAATGCATCAGTCAGAGTCTTCTGCCCCTGCTCATCGTTCCGATGACTTTACTTAATAAAATCAGCTGTTGTTACCTGTATTTATAGTACCTTATACTGTAATCCAGATATATCGCCTTGTTTTGTTTTATGGCCAGTTTTTGTTTTCCCCATTCTATTTAGGCATGGTGTCCACCAGGTATGAACTTCTGGAAAGTCATGGAAAGTCAGGGGATTTTATTTTGGTCAGGGAAAGTCATGGAATTTTTGTTATTTTCTGGAAAAATTTTATTTCAACAAAAACTTTTTTATAAAATAAAAATTATATTGCATGCATTCTTAATACATATTTTACTTATGTCTCCTTTATACGTATTTAAAATATTTTTGTAAGCGACATAGTTTATAATACAATCTATATAATGATATATTTTGAATTTCGGTTCTTAAAAATTTTTTGATACTTTAAATTTTATGTAAACGTTCAAATTAATATTTTTTCGTCAATGTTCAAAAAATCCTTTTACATTCTGTCGCTATGACAGCTGTGATCTCAACCATTACTAATCAGGCACTAACTGACTGGCAAGAGAATATATTTATAAAAAACAACGAGATCAGCAACAGTGCGATGAAGTTTAAGGGCATCAAGATTTGCTGTTAAATGTCGATCACGCACAAATCGTATATCATGCTTTGAACAGACTCCAATACAGCCATTAGGGAAACAGATGCCATGCCCAAACTTGACGGCAATACTTCATACAGGGACGCATATAGGGCTTATTAATATTAAGTCAATAATGTGGAGTGAAGTATTTTTTAGCTTTTATAAAGGAGGCCGAGTTTTATACACATGATCATTGCTATTGTTATAAAATGACCGTTTCATAGTAAGTCATCTGCAATGGTGACTTCCAATAAACGAATGCTTTCGCATTAACGTATTTAATCTCCACACATATTGGTTGAAATATCGTTGGAAAACTCAGTTTTTAAACTAGAAAAAATAGCTGTATTTTTGGAATTAAACTTGATCAAGTTTTGATTACCCCAATCGGAATCTTAAGCTACGAGTTTACTTTTAGTGCTGCATATCTACGGGGGCGATGTATTTTATCATTTGAAGATTGGGTGAGCAATAATTTGTGCAGTTTTACCATCTGCAAAACTATTTATCGGGTTACTGTGGATTTACAACAGTTCGTTTATATAAATTAAAAATAGAGTGGGGAAAAAATTAGGGCTAGAGTGCACCAGCTTTAATTAATTTAGACTCAAAAGAAAAGCCATCTTAGTAAATGTTGCAAATTTCGCAATATTCTACAAATACTTTATGGATGATCATTTTTCTAAGGAGATCAAATCAATGTTACCCTAGCTTGCTACATTGTTTCGTCCTATCACAGCAAATTCCTCTGGCCACCCATTCACTGTTCACATAACTAAATGAGATTTTAGAAACGTGATTTTTGAAAAGAGTTTCAACTTTTAGGGAATTATTTTACGTGATTTAAATACCAAGCTTTTTAAGGTCAAATAAACACCTCAAAAAATTCTTCAAATTCTTAATCCACTAACCTTGGGTAAAGAAAAAAAAATCAACGCACTAACGTAGGGATAGGGCACACATACATCTTTTTCAAGTATGCATTTCCAACAACAGTATACAAAGTTCAGTAGTACGGCTGTTGATGTTTTGTTTCATAAACCGAATTAGCAATCAGATATCAAATGGTTATCTTTCAAAAAATTTGATATTTGTGAATGAATAGTTGAATATTTTGGATAGGACTTGGGAGCAAAACTGTTGGTCTATCAATGATTTGAAATATCTCATCTTGTTCCTTTTTTGTGGATCGACTGATATTGGACTTCTAGCACAAAGAAAAAAATACTATAAATTTATAAAATCTGTAGAAAATTTTACTTAAAGTGAGTGCAAGTTATTTTCAAAATTTACTCGGAATAATAATTGTTGTTGAATTTGCTCGGAATAATAATTGATGTTGTCCAGCTCTGTTGATATTCAACCCGCCGTTAAATTTTTTTTGACAATTTTGGGTTTAAATTTTGAAAAGAAATTCTTTCATATAAGCTCCTGAAGACTGAATTTTGGGTTTTTATTAAGGAGTTTTCAGAATAGTGGTGTTTGAGGCAAAACATTTCGAACCAGAAAGGCTTTCAATGATAGAAAGGTCAAAAGATTTAGTACAAGTAGTACAAATAGAATAAGAATTAATGGCACTGTAAACACTTTTCAAATTGATATATTCGAAACCCAGGTAAGAATGAGCTAATGGACCAAACTTAGGTCAAGCCCGCGCCACAGATTTTGTGGTTCTGGCCAGGGCTAACATTTTCAAACGGCCCAAGCTTGAACCAAGTTTGGACTGAAGTCCTGGGGCCAAGTCTGGCAAATAAGACTTGGACCAGGTCTACCAAACCATTTGTTTCTCCAGGCATCCTTTAAATGTGTGGAAATAGGTTGTGGCATCCAACCTCTTTCCACATTTTTATGTTTATTTTTATTTTTATGAATTTTACTCTTTAGCAACATTCATAAAAAAGGATGAACGTATTATGACTCACATGTTTACAATGCATTGGACAGGTAAATAACGCGCAATATAATAAACTGAATCTTAATTCAGTTTAGGCATTTACAACTGACTCAGACTGAAACCGAAGTTAACTAACTGTTTTATTTGAAAATTATTTATAGCTGCTTAAAAAAGATTTGCTTCAACTTTTCACAAAAAAATTCTTTATTAAAATATTTTTATAATAGATGCTCTTCAGCTGAAGGTTTGTTATATAACAGAGGTGGCCAAGCTTTACTACACGTTGAGCCGCAGTACAATAATCTCTCGTTTCGAGAGCCACAAAAAAAAATAAAATATTTCAAAAGTATCAGTTGTTTGGAAATATTTATTTTATTGAAAAAACAATTATGTACTTATGGTTATAAATACATACAAATACATATTTAAAGTTTGTTACATGACATGCTTGCTGGTAGATGGCATGTTTGTTTGTAACTTGGCCGTGAATTTTCTGAAATCTGGTTCATAGTTTGTTAGCGCAGTACGAATTAATTCCGTTAAATGCTCGTTTGTAAGTTGTGAACGGTGGTTTGATTTTATAAACTTCATTGTTGAAAAAAGTGATTCACAGCAATATGTTGTACCGAAAATGGACAGTAATCTGGCAGCAGCTTTTTTCAAATTGGGGTACTTTGATTGAGACACTAGTTTCCAAAACTCATTTGGAGATTGTGTGGCTTTGTGATGCATTTTAAGAATGTGATCTTCCTGTAGCTCTAGTAATTCCATTTCTCCTGAGGCATTGTCATTCAAAATATAACAAGGAATCGATAAGCCCTCGTTAATAATGTCAATCTCGAATGGATTTACAAGTAAACTAAGAGAAATATTTAAATTATTCAGATCATTAAATCGCAAATGATAGTCTTTCAATAATTCTGCTAATTTGCTGTCGTATTCACTCAGTTTGTTATCATTAATTTTAGAGAGTCTGTTTTTCAGACGAGGAAAGTGGTTGAACACTCTTGTTGTTAAATCTCGTTGAAAAAGTTGAATTTTTTTAATAAAACTCAGAATCGTTTGAATAAGATCAGTAATAACTTTATCTTTTCCTTGTAATGCTAGGTTGAGGGATTGCAGATGCTCCATTATATCAGTCAAAAACATACAATAATTAATCCATTCATCATCCTTTAATTCCAGATAGTGTTTTTCTTTTTCTTTGAGGAAATTTCTGATAGGTTCCATTAAATCAACAAATCGGCTTAGAACATTATAGGTGGATAAGCATCGCACAAGGCAGTAAAATGTTATATCTTGAGGATGATCTTCAAGGTCCAGTGCTTCGATAAAGTTTTTGAATTGGCGATGGGTTTTTGAATTCGTCCGAATATAGTTCACAATTTGTAGCACAGTTTTCATTACGTTTTCGTATTTAAAATATTTTGCAACTAAATGTTCACGATGAACAATGCAATGAAGTGCCAAAAATTCGGGTATTCTTGGATCATTTTTTAATAGACCAATAAGGCCTACATTTTTTCCTAACATTGCAGGTGCTCCGTCAGTTGCTACACTTACCAAATTATTCAGTGGAATATCTGTATCTGACAACATATTATCCAGGGCACTCTTAATATCAATACCACGAGTAGTATTTTTAAGTGCTACCAAATCCAATAGTTCTTCCTTTACGATTAATGATTCGGAAACGTATCGGATAAATACAGCTAACTGGGGAGTGTCTTGTATATCGATTGATTCGTCAAGGGCTAAGCTGAAAGCTACACTATTTTTTACATCTACTTGTAGCCGCTGCTTAATATCTTTTCTTATTTCCGTAATACGTCGCTCAGTGGTATGACGTGATACTGGAACATTGCTAATTAATCTGTGCAATTTGATATTTAAAGGATCCAGCATTTTAACAACCTGTTCCATATTCTTTTTGATAAACTCTCCCTCAGTGTAAGGTCGTTTAGCACGGGCGATGTTCCAAGCGATCATAAAACTAGCCTCGGTAGTATTATCAGATTCTGAACTAAAAGATGATAATAACGTTTGCTGATTACTTAATGCAGATTTTAAAGAGTTTATTTTATTTGTTCGGATGTTGGTATTTAACGGATAATTATCCAAAAATTTACTATGGTTTTTTTCGTGATGCCGTTTTAAATTACTGGTTTTATAATGAGCAAGTGATTCATTGCATATAAGACACAAAGGTTTTCCCCCTTTATCGACGAATGCGTATGCTTCAACTCATTCTTGCCTGAAGCTACGATTTTCTTCGTCATATCTCCTTTTTTTGTGGTCTGACATATTAGCAGTTAAATTAAACTAAAAAACAATACTTAATTTATTTTACTGTTAAAATAATTATTAAAACTTAATAAAAAAATTGAAATCTGTCAATAATTACCGTCAAATGATGAAAAAAAATTACACGACACAGAAACAACAAGTATTAATTTTCTATCGAAAAATATGAACACATTTTTTTCACAATGTTATTTTAGCAGCCAGTACACGATAATGATTTTCTCTCATTTCCTAAATTTATTTATATGAATTTTTTTGTTGTTCTTTTAGTTCAGTGATTCCCCTAACAATACAATTTAAATTCAGTAAAAATGATTTTGTGAATTTGCTCACATATAATAAAAGAAACCAAAATACAATTTTTCGTCAGAAAAAACAGTTAATTTTTTTTGGTTTTAACCAACACGAAAATTATCCGACTTGTTGATATTTTTGAATAAGAGCAGAAAATATACCAAAATCAGCGCTGTCGTTTTTAAAAAGTAATAAATAGTGGGTATATTTGCCTGGGTCAGCGGAGTATTTTAACAGCGCATGCATCAATGAAATTACTTTTACTCATGAGATTTGAGTATTTTTTTATTATTATTTTTTAATAGTAGCACAATGCTTTAAAATGTAGCTAGGTTCATTCTCTATTAATCATGAGGAAAAATTTAAAAAATCTTTAACTTTTTCATTGAGAAAAATATATTTCAAAAATAAATTTTTCTTTTCTCAAAATAAATTTTCATACAAACTTGGATCTCATGAGTAGTAATTTCGTTGTACATGCACTGTAAGTAAAAACGGATTATTCATAAGAAACACGCAAAATATTATATTTCGCTACAAGAGATGAAATCACCGTTTTTTTCTTGCAATTTCCTTAAGTTTTTAATTTCGTTATTATGGTCATGTTTTTGGTTTAGGGTAATATCTTACTGTCGTAGATGTAGAAGCGGTTAATGGTAGTAGATGTCGGATGTTTTGTTTTTAATTCTATTTAATTCATTTTTTAATTGGAATATTAAAGGATACATTAAATTTAACGTCGGCAAATTACCTAAAGATAAAATATCAAAAATATTGTTTATAAAAAAATTGCAGAAAAAGATAATCATAGAAAAACAAACGAATCCAAAAGGAAAGACTTTTGATTTTGAGAAAGATTTTTGTGCATTAATTTGAAACGAATACAGGTGATTTTATTTTTAGTCCACTAGAATATGTTAAACGTATAACCTTAAATAATAAAATTAGTTAAATTTATTTATAACAGCGGATTATACTTAAACTTGATTCGCGAAGTAAAGTAGTATCAAACTAAAACAAAGTCGCAAAAAACTCCAATAGTAGTAACTTTGACAGGATGAACCTAAATATAATAATATGATTGCATTAAATCATATTATATTAAACTGCAGCATTATAAATTATATGTATTATTTCTAATTTTGTTACAATTTTTATGAATTAACCATTAAATATTATTTAATTTTTTCATTTCTTTTCGAGAGCCGCATTTATTCTTTCAAAGAGCCGCATGCGGCTCGCGAGCCGCGGTTTGGCCATGTGTGTTATATAAGAAAGATTAATTTGCTAAATACATTTTATCTGTTTTAATACATCATCTGGCAATTAAATTGAATGATTTTAACTGGTATAAATTAAAATAACATCGAAATAAAGTTAATATTAATTACATGAATTATAAACATTAGAACATGTTTACGAAGGTTCATCAAAAAATTATTAGACCAGTTTATACATAAATTAAATAATAAACTAAATTTTGAATAAGTAAAAGGTAAGTTGTTTGTTGAATTGTTGTTGCCTCTTGTTATCTGAACATCCCGCCGCCGTTGAAGTACTCAACTCACTGGAAGCTTGCAGAGTTTATGAATTGGACGCTTTAAAATTCCTGTTGCTGTTTTAATAGATACAACTCGCACGGAGTCATCACTTCCTGGATGAAGTTCAACAACTTTTCCCAAGACCCATCCTACTGAAGCCATACTCTCTTTTTTAAGTATAACGACATCGTTTAGTTGCAAATTCGCTTGTTTATCTTTCCATTTATTTCTGCCTTGTAGAGTGGTGAGATAATCGAGATGCCAACGGACCCAGAAATGATATCGTAGTTTTTTAACTAGATCCCAACGTGTTGATGGTGATAAACGGGCTGATTTAGAAATTTCTTCAGGTAGTGTATGTAAAGCTCTTCCAATTAAATAATGTGCTGGTGTTAGAACTTCTCCTTCATCTGAAATATTAGCACAGAGTGGACGTGCATTTAAAATCCCTTCTATTCCAGTCAACAGAGTGTTAAATTCCTCCAAGCTTAGAATAGTTTCACCAACAGCCTTCTTAATGTATGTTTTTGCCGACTTTACTGCTGCTTCAGCCAAACCATTCATATGTGGTGCACCTGGTGGATTGAAATGCCAAGTAATTTCTTTCCTTAAAAGATAAAGAGAAATATTAGCATTTTGTTTATTTAAAAATGAGAATAACTCCGTCAAATGACGATGAGCACCGACAAAATTAGTGCCATTGTCGCTAAATATTTTTGTGCACAACCCACGTCTATCAGTGAACCGAGATAGTGCAGCTAAGAAGTTCTCGGACGTTAAATTTCCCACGCTTTCAATATGCACTGCTCGAGTACTTAGGCAGACAAAAATGCACATATAGGCTTTAAATGATTGTTGACCTCTTTTTCTTATTGGCGTTACTTTAAATGGTCCAGCATAGTCAATGCTGACACACGTAAATGCGTGATCAAATGACACTCGCTCCAAAGGAAGATCACCCATTATTTGATTTTCTAATATTGGCTTTTGCTTGACACAATGCGTACATTTACGGACCACACCTTTAACTACATCCTTTGCTCTTAATATCCACCATTTTTGACGTAACAGGCTCATCATAAGTCCAATACCAGCATGATAATAAGTTTTATGATAGTCTTGTACTATTGCTGTCGTAATTGCAGATTTCTGTGGTAGAATTACCGGATGCTTGGTGATATATGGTGCAAATGATTTTCTTATCCTACCTCCAACACGCATAATGCCATTTTCATCTAAAAATGGATTTAAAGACTTTAATTTGCTTTCCTTGGGAACTTGCTGATACCTCTTTAAACTTTCCAGCTCACTATTAAAGTTTAGCTTCTGAACATATTTACAAAAAATATTTGATGCATTCTCAATCTCAATCACCTTTAATTCGCCGAACTTATGTTGACATTTTGATAGTAAACAATTTGATTGAAATCTCAATACCCATGCTACTATGGAATTCATCTTGCGATAACTCGAATATTTTTCCGCTAGCTCACCTAAAATCTCCTTATGAGTTGTAACTTGGAATGCAGCTGTTTCACATTTTATCTCTTCAGTTGATATATATTGTTCTTCTTGTGCTGGCCACTCTTCTTCAGGCGCTCTCAACCAATCAGGCCCATACCACCATAATCTATGTGTTAGTAATTCTGTTGCAGTTATGCCACGGGATGCACAATCTGCAGGATTTTCAGCGGATATTACATGTCTCCAATGCTCACGACGAAAATCATCCAATATGCTCGAAGTCCGATTTGCTACAAAAGTTTACCATCTTCTTGAATGTGAAGACAACCATGCCAGCACGATCTTTGAATCTGTCCAACATACAACTCGATCGATTTGTAAGTCCAAAGCACCAATAACAGCGTTCATTAGTTTTGCTAGTAGCACAGCCCCATTCAACTCCAAGCGCGGTATGCTAAGCTGTTTTATTGGAGCGACTTTCGTCTTTGATGCGATTAGTCGTGTTTCAACTACCCCACAGTCAACACTTCTACAGTATATGGCAGCTGCGTACGCCCACTGACTGGTGTCACAGAATCCATGGAGCTGAATTATCTGTCTGCTACCAAACCATCGCGGAATTTTTATGTTGCTTACTTTTGGCAGATCATTACGTATTTCTTCCCACTGTCGTTGCGTAATTTGAGGTAATGGATCATCCCATCCAATTTCCTGCATCCATAAGGTCTGAAATAGAATTTTAATTCGAACAACAGTTGGTGCCAACCAGCCAAGAGGATCAAAGGTTTTGCTTGCTTCTGAAAGTAGAGTTCGCTTAGTATGTTTTTCTTTTGATTCAAACTTAGCTAAGAAATAAAATGAATCTGTTTTAGCATTCCATGCAAGGCCGAGTATTTTAGTTGCTTCAGGATTTTCTGCAATATGCTTGATATTGGTGATGCTGCTATCTATAACAAATTGATCTCTTACAGATTCTTCGTTGCTTGCCCATTTTCTAAGCTTAAAGTTTGCAGATGCTAAAATACTAGTTATGCTTTCTTTCAAATTGATTAATTCTTCTACGCTTCCTGCTCCTGTCATCAAGTCATCAACGTAGAAGTCTCGTTCAATAGCTTTTGCTGCTGCTGGTGATATATCTTTGTTGCTAATTGAGAGTTCTTTAAGACAGCGAGTTGCTATAAAAGATGCCGGTGCAGTTCCATAGGTAAGTGTCTTAAGCCTGTAGTGATTAAGTGGCTGGGAAGTATCATCTCTCCCAACAATATTTTGAACTGCACAATCTTTTTCGGTCATCAATACCTGCCGATACATTTTCTCAACGTCACCGGTTAAAACATACCTATGCTGCCGAAAACGTAACAAAATATCCATTAAAGAAGACTGCACCACAGGACCAACGCAGAGTATATTATTTAAAGATAGTCCACTAGATGACTTGGCTGAGGCGTCGAAGACCACACGTAGTTTAGTTGTTGAGCTTGCTTCTTTTAACACGCCATGATGTGGTAAATAATATTGCTGATTCTGATTAGGTTCAATGCGTTCCATGTGTCCTAGTTGCTCGTATTCTCGCATGAAAGCAATATACAGTGCTTTAAATTTGGGATCTCTTGCAAACCTCCTCTCCATTGCTTTCTGTCGAGAAACTGCTAGCCACAAGGTTGAACCAAGTTTTGACGTTTCTTCGCGAAAAGGAAATTGACACAAAAATTTACCGTCTGACGATTTTTTGGTGGTCTGAGCGAACCATCGCTCGCATTTAATTTCTTCTTCGGTGTGGATTGATTTATCTGGTAATGATTCTGTTTCCCAAAACTTACGTAAACTGGCATCGATGTCAAGCATAACATTAAAGCTCGAAGATTGCTGCTGCTGCTCTATACATCTTCCTGCTATTACCCATCCAAAAGTTGTTTGTTCTGCTACCAGATTATTCTTTAAGAATATTCGTTTCCCCCCAGTCACTTTGTAGTACACCTCTGTACCTAGCAAGACATCTACGGAATTACGGCGATTAAATTTAGGATCTGCTAAATCTAATCCCGCAATTTGCTCCCAATCTGCTGTATCAAAATTTTTTGCAGGTATTTCTACTGCAATCTTTGGTACAATAAATGCCTCCACTTCAAATTTTTGCTTATTGCTCGTCCCTGCTATTATTTCTAGTGCCACCTTTCCTCGCGACTGACCAAGATTTGTATCGCCCAACCCCTTCATGGCTAGCCTGCTATTCTTGCGTTGTAAACCAAGGCTTTGTATGCAATCTTCAGTTATGAAAGATTCTTGTGACGCTGAGTCTAGTAAGGCTCAATATTGCATAACTTCACCGTCTTTTCCCTTGATGCTTACATTTGCTGTTGGCAAAATTACGTGTGTTTGAGATAAGCCATTTAAACACCCTGAATCTCCAGATCCAACCAACGCTACTGTTGCCGTCGAGCTGCTTGGTGTATTTGCTTTTGTTTTGTGAAGAAGTGTGTGATGTTTTTTCCCACATTCCCTGCATCGCATTCTTGATTTGCAATTGTAGATATTGTGGTTAAAATTTAAACAATTGAAACACCTATGTTCACATTTTATCAATTGTTCACGCTCTTCAATTGTTTTTGTTTTAAATTTCTCACAGTCAAAAAGTTTGTGCTCATCAGTTTTACATATTGGACAACAATTTATGGTGGCAGAGGTTACAAATGAATTTGATTTTTGGAGCTTTTGAGGGACAATAGTGGGTGTAAATCTTTTTGAAGTACATGCGCTTAATGATTCTAATGAGTCTGTTCGAGCTTCCAAAAACTCAAAAAATTCTTGCAAGGTTGGAAATTCCTTATCAATGGTATTGAATCGTGACCACAATGTTCGTGTATCTGCGTCTAACTTATTTAATAAAATATATATAAGCCAGGGATCACGAAGTTCTGCTTTAGCACCCAAACATTTAAGACCGCGAACGGCTTCATCCGAAGTATCTAATATTGCTCTAATATTTGCTGCTGATGCATTTGTAATTGTTGCCTGCTTAAGAAATGATTCGATGTGAGAATTTACCGTGTGTCGTTTTTTATTGTAGCGCTTAATTAGTTTCTGCAAAGCTTCGTTGTAATTGGCTTCTGTTATGTTCGTATTGCGCAGAAACCGTTCAGCATCACCTTTTAACAAGCTCTTAAGGTATTGAAATTTTTGCGCGGAACTGAGATATTCTTTTTCATGAATCGTAGATGAAAATAAATCAAAAAAGGTTTGCCAGTCTTTATATTCTCCAGTAAATGGCGTAATATTAATTTTTGGCAATTTTACTTCAACAGGATTTCTTGAACAACCAGTTGTTAAATTTAACGTATCATTAGGAGCGGCTACTGCTTCAATAACACTTGTTCTACGTATCCACCCCTTAAGCGACGCGATTACCATATAATAGTTATCCTCGAATGCGGTTAAGCCAGAATCTTCTTTTGAATCGGAATGAAAAATTTGCTTTTCTATATCTATAAATGACTTAAATAATTCTTGTGCTCGTTCTATACGTATTTTAAAATCATCTATTGTCTGTTCCGACGCATTTGTTAGTGAATTTACGTAATTAACTAATTTTGTCATAGACCCTTTAAGACTCGCGCGTATTTTTTTTAAATATTCTATTTCGACCGACATAGTCTCTAAACTCACTTTTGCTTTGCTTCACAATTATACTCTAGTTTTAATTTATGTAGAACACATTCACACTTTCAACACAAAATTATAAAGTAAAAGAAAAGTTTCAACACAAAATTATTTGATTTTATTGCACGGAATATTTTTTTGTTTTTCTTTTAATTATTTCAGGTTTGAGTTAACTTTATAAAAAAATAAATGTTTACAAATATTTAAAACCAAATTTTAATTTCACTAAATAATTAAAGTTTATATATATATATATTAAATTTTAAAGCAAAAGTGATACTTATCAATGGTGGTGCGGCTTCGCGTTGGTTTTTGGGTCTGCTTCTGGCTATAAATGCTGGCTATTGCTTTCCTCTCGAAGGACCAATGTTTTATTTGAAAATTATTTATAGCTGCTTAAAAAAGATTTGCTTCAACTTTTCACAAAAAAATTCTTTATTAAAATATTTTTATAATAGATGCTCTTCAGCTGAAGGTTTGTTATATAAGAAAGATTAATTTGCTAAATACATTTTATCTGTTTTAATACATCATCTGGCAATTAAATTGAATGATTTTAACTGGTATAAATTAAAATAACATCGAAATAAAGTTAATATTAATTACATGAATTATAAACATTAGAACATGTTTACGAAGGTTCATCAAAAAATTATTAGACCAGTTTATACATAAATTAAATAATAAACTAAATTTTGAATAAGTAAAAGGTAAGTTGTTTGTTGAATTGTTGTTGCCTCTTGTTATCTGAACACTAACCAAGGCTTGGCTCGCTAAAACGGGCCCGATTTCGGTTCGTTGCTTAATATTGGCAGCTCCTACCTCGGATGTTATGCTGCCTGCTTTTGTTATTTATTATTATTTATTAGCATTTTTTTATATATTCAAATGCAAAATATTCTACGTTAGCTTCTAAAAGCCAATTTGTCCACCTTCGAACACATTTTTAGTTGGAGTTCTATTGAAAAGGGAACTAATTTATTAATCCCGAATTAATTGGTTTCAGTAAAGTTTTGAGCAAAAACGTTTACATGGTCAGTATAAATCAATGATGATTGAAAGGGAAACCTTGGAAAAACTTCAAAAACCAGTGATTTCTATTTCGTGAAAAGTCAAAAATTTTATCGAACTTGGATGCTGTTGTTTTTAGTAAATCGGTTTATTATTATTAATTAGTTAAACATTTTTTTTTTTTTTAATTCAATGTTAGGCATGTTTAGTGTTAACCAATGTAGATCAACGTCTCTGAATATCCGAAGATACCATGCTAACTAGGGAACTAGGGGCTCGAAAGTATTATTCAAATTTCTTTGAGGAATTTATTAACGTTAATCTTAAAGTTTTGAGGATTAAAATTATCAGGAAAGACCCACGCCGGTAAGGCATTCCAGAGATGAGAAACTCTGTTAAAAAAATCGCGTTGAAAAGCGACAGTTCTACACCTTGTCACTTGAACCGTAAAAGGATGGGCTGCTATTGATGCTGTGGTGTAACGTGCGAAGTTTGCTGGTTCAGGCAAAATCGATTTGATCTCCGCAGACGTCCGTTCGTCCATAATATACTTGTAAAAGACCGTCAAATCAGCGACGTCTCTTCTATGTTGCAAGGAATCAAGATCGTTAGTAAGAGTTGAGTTGCCGATCAATTTAACAGCTCTCCGCTGTATAGAATCAAGACATTTCAAGCTACTTATGTAGGCTCCACCCCATATGTGAGAACAATACTCCATGCAGGGACGAATAAATGATTTATATATTAAAAGAAGCTGCTCGCTATTAAAAACCTTACGACAACGACCCAAGAATCCTAATTTTTGAGCAGCGTTCTTAGCTAGGTTAAAAATATGAGAATTCCATTTCATATTATTTTCAATCTCAACTCCTAGAAGTCTTACAGATTCTTTCTCTTCAAGATCATTTGAATCAAACTTTAATAAAAACGGATTAGGTGTTGATAATCTAGAAAAATGACAAACTTGAGTTTTACTTGTGTTGAATTCAACACTGTTAGCAACTCCCCAATCTAAGATGGTTTTTAAATCAATATTTAATGACTCTATCAAGTTTGATCTAGCGACATTAAGATTTGATGGTGCATACAAATTTGGCATTTCATGTGAGGCATGAAGTGTGCTATCATCAGCAAAACTATGGATGGGATTAATTGTTGAATCTAGCAAGTCTAGTCTAGCTTAGTTCACCATTCATTATTTCGACTCTTGAATAGCCGAAAATGTCATGTCAACAAGAGAAACAGATTCGGAAAATTCATCGGGAAAAACAAAGATTGAGCATCGAACAAGCATTGAGTTCTACAATTTGACCACGCTATTAAAATAATCGTTCTGGAAACCTATATGTAGTTCTACAACTAAGTCTTTTATGTAATTAAATATTTATCAGAATTTCAAATATTTTGTATATCTTTGTTGGAATTAAAACATGTCTCATGTCATGTAACATCGACTCAATCAAAACATTTATACATTTTAGGTTTTTTGTTTACAAAATTATTAGTTTTATTTTAAAAAAGTCATAGAGTTTTTATATTTTTGGTCTGGAAAGTCACGGAAAGTCAGGGAATTTGGTTTCAAAAAATAGTGGACACCAATAGTGGCTATTTCGTAATAAAACGCCGTAAAGTAACGTTGGCCAAATGAAAAAGTTTAACATTTTCTTCTTTAGCTTTAAGTTTATTTCGTTTTTTTTTTACATAATTTATTTATTACAATTTAACTATTACATACTTATAATTAGCTCCAGTGTATAAACTTTGAAGGAGCGTTATATACTGTCACACAGCAGACAAATAAAGTTGTAAAATTATACTTAAAACTATTGTTAATGTTGGTGCTCTTATTTGGTTTGTTTTTGTTTTTTTTTATTTTTTCATTTTTTTTTATTTATTTATTTTGTTTACTTGAGGAACTATGTCGACTTCGCATTTAAAATCCAAGCTTTAAGTTTATTTTCGAATACATTTAAAGAGTTCGCCGTTTTGATTTCGTCCGGCAGTTCATTAAAGATCATAGGTCCTATGTACCACATTTTTTGTTTTCCAAACTCCGTTTTTGCCCATGAGATCATAAAATTATGTCCCCTTCGCAGATTGTGACAATGTGTTGGCTTACTAAAGGAGATGTTGCATGTGACTAAATTATGTTGTCTTTTGAAAATCCATGTAGAGATACGGAAAAAATATATGACTCGCAGTGGAGGTATACCAAGAGCAGTTGAATTGAACAGTGTTCGTGTTGGAAAACGAGGTTCAAGATTATACACGTTTTTAGGAATTTTTTTGCAGTTTTTGTAGCGATTTATAAATATTACCTCGTCTACCTCCCCATAATTCTCTCATACAGAGTGTCCCCCCAATTAAAAGGAAACACCCTGAATATCATGAAAATAAAAAATCTAAATGTAAAACCCCGAGACACCCCTAAAGAATTTTGGAGGGGGACATTTTTTGAGCCAATTTTTTTTTTGGTTAGGCTGCCCCCCCTGGGCCCCAGGGGCAGAGACTAAATTTTTTTAAATGGCAAGGGGGGTCATGTGACACCCCATTTGAAAGGTCTTTGTCTCCTGCATTCAATGATATGCTATTTTCGAAAACCGGTTCACTAGTTTGGATTTTACACCGAGAAAAAAGAGTGTCCCATTTAAAAGGAAAAACCCCAAATATCATGAAAATAACAAATCTAAATGGAAAACCCCGAGACACCCCTAAAGAATTTTTGAGGGGGCATTTTTTGAGCCAATAAGTTTTTTTGGTTGGGCGACCCCATTGGGCCCCAGGGACGGGGACTAAATTTGTGCAAACTGCAAGGGGGTCATGTGAGAATCTTGTTTTCACGGTGATAAACTAAATCAAAACAAATACTGAATACTTTTGTTTTCATTTTGAAACATCAACTGCATACTTAGGAAGAAAAAAACGTTCAAACGAAAAATTCATTGCATATTTATTCAAACTTTAATCAATCAAATTTAAAACCAAAATATTATTTTATTAGATGCTCAAACTGTTCACCATTTACTTCCATGCAATGGTATAACCGTTGTTCAAAATTCTCTCTCACATGCATGAAAGTATTCGGTGTAATTTTTTGACACTCCGCTATAATACGGTTTTTGAGATCATCCAATGTTGCCGGTTGATCAATGTAGACAACAGATTTCAAATGCCCCCACAGAAAAAAATCTAGTGGACTGAGGTCTGGCTATTTAGCTGGCCATTCAATCGGGCCTCCTCTTCCACTCCATTTCCCTGGAAAACGATCATTCAAAAATTGTGTTACTGGTCTCACAAAATGAACAGATGCTCCGTCTTGTTGAAATCTTATCTCATCTTCGAATTTTGAACGTAGTTGTTGTTGTTATTAGCAACTTTTAACGTAGTGTGTCGATGTTTTTGACTAAAATCAATTATTTTTGAGTTGTTAAATGACTATTATTTCACTTCGACGATAACATCTTTTTTGGTGTAAAATCCAAACTAGTGAACTGATTTTCAAATGTAGCATTTCGTTGCATCCAGGAGACAAAGACCTTTCAAATGAGCCATCAAATGATCCCCCATGCAGTTTAAAAAAATTTAGTCCCCGTTCCTGGGGCCCAAGAGGGGCACTCAACCGAAAAAAATTATTGGCTCAAAAATGTCCCCCTCAAAAATTCTTTAGGGGTGTCTCGGGGTTTTCCATTTAGATTTTTTATTTTCATGATAATTGGGGGTTTTTCTTTCAAATGGGACACTCTTTTTTCTCGGTGTCAAATCCAAACTAGTGAACCGGTTTTCAAAGACCTTTCAAATGGGGTGTCACATGACCCCCCTTGCCATTTAAAAAAATTTAGTCCCTGTCCCTGGGGCCCAGGGGGGGGCCTAACCAAAAAAAAATTGGCTCATAAAATGTCCCCCTCCATAATTCTTTAGGGGTGTCTCGGGGTTTTACATTTAGATTTTTTATTTTCATGATACTCAGGGTGTTTCCTTTTAATTGGGACACTCTGTATATGTAAGATGAGAATGAATTAAAGAATAATAGATCAATTTTAGTATATCGGGTGGTACTTTTTTTTTTAATTTTCCAATAATGCCAATTGCTAGTGAGATCTTTTGTATGACATATTCCATGTGCTCGTTCCAATTTAAGCAATTATTGATTAATACACCCAAGTATTTAACTGAAGTTGATTCTTCAATTATGTGTCCCTTGAAATTAAGCTGTATTTTATCGAGATTCTTATTGGGTGAGCTAAAATTCATCAATTGAGTCTTTGCTATGGCTAGTGTCATCTTGTTTGCTCTCATATAATCACATATGATTTCGAGGTCGCTTTTCATATTAACTATATTTTCATTGACATTTATACCTGGGTAAAAGAGGGACGAATCGTCAGCAAACAGTAAGAGAATACCTTTCAGTGGGAGTTTATCCATATCATTAATATATGTATATCAGGAAAAGCAAGAGACCTAGTACACTACCCTGGACTACTCCTATGTCTATACTTTGGAGTTCACTTTTGATACCGTTTATTACAACACACTGAGTTCTATCACTCAAATAACTTTCAAAAAGCTTTAGACTGATTCCACGGATACCCGCATATTCCAACTTTTTTAACAGGATTTGCCTATCGATTGTATCGAATGCGTTTTTTAGGTCTAGAAATGTGCTACTCACAACTAGAGTATCCAGAACCGAAGCATTTTTTAGAACCAGTTTTTCGGAGCTCGATTTTTTCAAACCCGGGTACCCGGTTCTGTACCCTGTTCTGAAAATATTTAAATTAAAAACTCTTAAAAAATCATTATAATTTAGAAAAACGTTTTAATTTTTTTTAATCCATTTTATTTAACAAAAAATAACATTATAATTTAGAAAAACCTTTTAATTTTTTTTAAAATCCTCTTATTAAACAAAAAATCTTTGATAAATCCAATGAGAACTAAATTCATTCGAGTTTGGCTTCTAACTTGCCATTGCTGCCCAAATTATCGATCATGCCTTCATGGTTGCATCAGCTGATATTAATATTGCATCACTGCGACATAGTGCTTCCGCAGCTAACTTTATAGGTGCAAGCGTTGTCACCAAAATATTAATCATCTCTCATGTTCTTCAAACGAAATTGTTAAATTGAGATCGATTAAGGATTTTAAAATGCTGTTTTTAACTTTCTAAAAACGTTCTAGCTAACTTATAAAGGCTGTTCCATCGTGTCTACATCAATCATTAATTGAATTTCTTTACCAAATTCTTCTTTAATGTATTTCTGAAGAATGTCATCGTTTTCTGTAGATGATCTTAATCACTCACAAAATCTCAAAATTTTATTTTTATTTTTGCGCCAAAAGTGTAAAAGTTTTGTTTATTTAACATTATGCCCGTCGCATATTGTCGACGATGTCGATGTCAGAACCAGTTTTCGGTGCCGGAAAAATTGCGGGATTCTCGGGGACCCGGGTACCCGGGATTGGATTCTATAGTCTTTGATCTGAAAACAATCAACAGCTGTGTTTTGGTAGAGTTGAAATTGACCAGGTTTTGGTCACCCCAATCGGCGACTTTTTTTAGGTCTTTGTTCAAGTTTATGGCAGCGTCTCTCCGGGCGGGATTAATTCGTTCGTGCATTTTACCTTTTGAAGGAAGGAGCTCGAACGACTTGTGCAGAGTACTATCATCTGCAAAACTATTTATTGGGTTGCTGGTGATTTTCAACAATTCGTTGATATAAATTTGTTGATATAAATTAATTTTATTTATTCGTTGATATAAATTAAATTATTCCTAATTGAAGGAAGGAGCTCGAACGACTTGTGCAGAGTACTATCATCTGCAAAACTATTTATTGGGTTGCTGGTGATTTTCAACATTCGTTGATATGATTAAAATTTTGAATCAGCTTTACAACATTGAAATGAAACCCATACGCAACGGGCTTGTTGATTAAGTTGGCATGCCAGACTCGATCGAATGCCTTGGAGATGTCTAAAGCGATAACGTATGTTTCACCACCTTTCTCAAGTATGCTGTTCCAACAATGCGCTACACAGTTTAATGGATCGGTAGTTGATCTTTTGTTTCGAAAACAGTTTTGGCTGTCGGATATCATAGTTATTTAAGTATTAAGGGCAGTAAGAGTGTTTTACCGATTGAGGTGAAAATACGACCCGACCTGTGATTTGTAAACGAAACTTGCTATGTTTATTTAAGAATCAGTAAACATGCAAAATCGCCTGATCGTGCAAAAAATGATTTACTTCATATTTGGATATGGGATATTAAATGATTGACTTATTAAATGATTTACTTTACTGTTACATTACTTACCGTATTTATGTTACATACATATTTATTTTGGAAAAAAAAATTCATTTAATTTTCACTATTCACTATTCTCTACTGAAACAAATAATAACCGAAATAATCTTTTTTGAAACAAAAAAAATTCTGCAAAATATGGAATTTCTTACTCAAACTTCCTAAATTTCCTTTATTACAAATCGAACCTGAACCGCGTTTTTGATTGGGTTCTTGGTTCGGGTTCACATAATAAAAAAAAAAACTTGCTCCGGAGCGGGTTCAGGGTTCGAGTTCGGTTCGGGTTCGAAACCATGAATAATACACATTATTTTTGTGAAACTCGAGAAATTCTAAGAATAATCGACGTCAATCTTTTCCATGTATTTCATGTTTTGTTTTTGGTCCTTTTTTCTTGAAATCAGTATCACATCACAATTTTGTTGGATTATGTAGAATCGTAACAATATGTTATATTATGTTATTATATGTTAAATTATATTGTATTTCGTGTTTTTTGACTTAATATGAAAACCTTTTACGGTTTTATCAACATTGCAATAAAATCAGATCAATTTTTTGTTTTTCTTTTCAGTTCTAACTACACGGTTAAATTTGTTTTAATATTAAAACATGCTTCTAAAAAACTATAAGAAAATGAGTACCAAATGCTTATTTATTTTTACAACAAAAAAAACTTAGGGATATTAAGTTATTGTACATTATTGAAATAATATACTTAAAGCGATCCTTCTTGTCCTTGAGGAAAAAATGGAAGATAAAGTATGTGTCTACTGCAGAGCAACAAGATCATATACATCAAACAAAAAGAATGAATTATCGTTCAATCGCGGTGATGTGCTAGAATTGACAATTGATAAAATTCAACAAGATTCTATCGATCCTTATCGACTGAAGAGTAATGAATGGTATCAAGCTAAGAATAGAAGGACACAATTAAAAGGATATGTTTCTGGTTAGATCTTTGTACTGGTTTTATTTCTTTATTATGATTAATTTAATTTCTTACAGGTGAGTTGGTTGAACAGTTTCTTGAATCTGTTTACTCAGATATAAGTGATTTGATTATTAAAACTGATCCTGAAGATATATATGTTCAATGTTCAAATAATCAAAGTATACCAGGGATATTATATTGAAATATTTTTTACATTAATTATGTTTGATTTTAGATTGGGAAGATAACGCTTCAGATCACTCAAGTGGATTTGAATCCACTAATAGTGCTAGTAGTTCGTGCCATAATTTTGTAGAAGTTTATTTTGTTACGCCTATATTGTGTTTATTGTGTAAGGATTATATATGGGGAACTGGGAAGCAAGGAGTTCAATGTAAAGGTTTGTTCAATTCAAAGATTTCATTTACAGAATAAACTTATACATTCAAATTTCAGATTGTCTTTCTTGCTATCATCTTAATTGTTCCAATTACTCGAAGAACCCAAAATCGAATTCTGCTTTATCACCAGTTTCACCATCTTCCTTGGGTACCGATAGTTTTTCTTCTGTTTGTAGTCGTAATATTGACATATATCCAGAAACACCACAAACTTTTAATGTTGAGAAAGTAAATTAGTAAAATTATTATTTGAATATAATTTAAAATTAAATTAAAAAAATTGTAATATTTTAGAAAATTTTAAATTGGAGTTCAATTAATGTTGTTGAGTGGATGGCAGCAATTAATTTATATAACTATGCAGATATTTTTAAATCAAAAGATATAAAAGGTGTTGATTTAATTAATTTAGATGAAGATAAATTATTTGTAAGTGAAAAGATAAAGGAACATTTTGTAAATTAAACACAACACTAAATATTCGTTTATATTTTTAGAGTATGGGAATAAAAGATGAGTTCCATCAAAATGCAATTTTATCATCAATAAAGGAATTGTGTAATGGAAAACCAACAAGTTTGCAACCATTATTATTAAATGATGAAAATAATATTGTAACAAATTCAACAGATCAAATGACTAGTTATCATAAATTAGTTGAAGTAAGCTTTTCATCATTACAACGCTGTGATAAATGTAATAAATATTTACGAGGTCTACAACATCAAGGATATATGTGTGAAATATGCTGTCGAATCTTACATCGTTCTTGTTCTGTTACTGATTCAAATCAATGCTCAACTTATATAAGCTTACGAAAACTTTCGCATGATCCTATTAATCGTAAAAACAATGTTTTTGGTTTGAGCTTATGTTCACAATTTAGTCCTGCGACTATGCCAGCTCCTAGTTTAATGATACTATGTACAAGAGAGCTTGAGAATCAAGCGAAATTACATTTAAATTTAGATTTATATCGTTTATATCGTTCATCACAACAAAATGACGATGTTTTAAAATTACGTGATATGTTTAATAATAGTGATATTCAAAATATAACCATAAGTGAATTTAATCCTCAATGTATTGGGGAAGTATTAAAAAAGTTTTTAAGAGAATTACCTGATCCAGTTATACCAGTTTCTTGTTATGATAAATTTATTGAAGCATCGAAAATCCGTTCAGAAGAACTTTGTGTTATACAACTATTACGTTTAATCGCAGAATTACCCGATCATCATCGTTTAACGTTAAAGTTTTTAATGGAACATTTTTGTCGCATTTGTCGTATGCAACATTCAAGGGGATTACGCGAACCGCCAACCATATTAATACAAGTAATGTGTCATATAATATTACGACCACCATGGAATCGAATTATGTAAGTTGCAATATTGTTTTTCATCTTAAAAATATTAAAAATTTATTTATTTTAATCTTCAGTTCAATCGTACATAATGTTGAGAATCATATTCGTATAATTGAGTTAATATTATATTTTGGGGATTGGAACGAAAAGTTACCCGAATTCGCATCTCCACCAATTTTACCACCTCGTAAAATATCACGAGTTGGAAAACCGAATTTAAATCAACCATCAAATGAAACAAAATTTATTTCAACCCAACATTCATCTCAAATTTCATTAAATAATAGTATCGATCCGTTAAATTGTAATAATAATAGTTTAAATGTCAATTTACCACCTTTGCCACCAACAGGAGATGAGAATACAAGTATACTATTACGAGAGTCCGAGTGGTATTGGGGCAATATCACTCGTGATGAAGTGAAAGATAAATTGAAGGATACTCCAGATGGTACTTTTTTGGTTCGTGATGCTTCAACACAACAGCCTGGGGAATATACTTTAACATTACGCAAAGATGGTACGGATAAGCTAATCAAAATCAATAAGAAAAACGGAAAATATGGTTTTGCTGAACCATATAAATTTTCAACTGTCATCGAATTGATCAACTATTATAGAAACGAGTCTTTAAAACAATATAATAACTCTTTGGATATAACTTTAATGTATCCAATATCACGTTATCAACAAGAAAAGGAAGAAATTCTTAACATAACAGATCTTAATAAATTAGTTCAAACCTTCGTCGATATGCATAAAGAATATTTAAATAAAACTCGTGATTATGATATTAAATATGAATTGTATAAGCGTACAGAGCATGAAATTGAATTAAAACGTCAAGCGAATGACGCATTTCGTGAAGCTGTCACATTATTTCAAGATCAAATTATTTTACAAGAAAAATTTAAAGATGAAGCTCAACCACATGAAATAAAACCATTAGAGGAAAATGCAAAATTTTTAAAAAATCGATTAAATTCATTAAATGAAAGTAAACGTCAATTAGAGTGTGATTTAGATGAACAAAAGAAAAATTTTAAACTATTAGAGAGGGAAATTAATTCTTTGAAACCAGATATTATAAATCTATCAAAACAGAAGGAGAAATGTCAAATGTAAGTAGAATAATCTTAAGACTAGATAAGTAAGAGTTTGTAAAATGTTGCAGTGTTAAGTGTATACAGGTCATGTCTGTCAATATCATACTCCCCCAGATATACCTTCTCATGAAGATCAAGGTCCACCTTGTGTTCATAGGGTTCCAAACCGAAGGTAGTTCGCTTTTCGCAATGTCTAGTTCAAACAGAATAGTTCTATGATCGGACAAGGAACGTTCATACTAGACTTTCTAGTTCCTTATAGTCTGTTCTACAACGATGGTCTAGGGTAGGCCGTTAAGTCGAACACCACCTGCATTATTTTTTCCGTTATTTCCATTTAGAAGCATAGTGCGCCTACTAGACAGGACCATCTAACTCTTGGGGCAATTGCTTCCAATTCTCATGTCGCCAATTTGTTGCTTCAGCTATCACCGTTTTCTTCCACATCATTGGAGGTCTTCCAGCATTCCTTATATTTCTATCTTATATCCAACTGATTTTCTCAGGGTTTGTGCTATCCATTTCTTTTATTTTACATCGGTCTCAAAGTCTAACTGCTCTGTTTGCCGTAGAAGTTCTTATTCAATGATTGTGTTTGGCCAAAAGCATTTGATCAGTCTTCTCATGCATTTATTACAAATGTCTGTAGTTGATTTGTGATTTTTCTTGTATGTTTTAAACTCGTCTCGCTCGTTTGTCTAAAAGCACTTCTTGTTGCACAATTTTACCAGCTTTTGCAGCTCCGTGGGTGGTATATACATCCCATCTTGTGTTGATGCTACCACTATGTGTGATAGTAATCTTTAGTAACCCATATTACATTAGCCTCACTGTTTGCCAGACCCTTCCCCCAGTTTCTGTAAATACCAAAGTTCTTGTATCAGCATGAGTGCAGATGTTTATTTCTAAATTTCCTCGCCACTACAGCTGACTGCTATGGCTTGGAAAACATTACTTTTCTGCTGCTTATGGTGGAATTTGGCATCTATATCCGTCCCTTCATCCAATAATCACACTACCGGGATATACGGCTGAAGCTTCGCTGGCATCTACCGTAACATTTTTCTTCGTCGAAGCTTATGTAATTATAATTTCAGATGCCACTTGAGGTGTTGATTTCGCAGATTATCCCTTTGGTATACCACCCGCCCCTCTCCGTAAATATGCTGTCGTCTTCGGTAGCCAATGCACGGTGATCTTGCCAAAGCAGTATTTCATTCCTTCTTCCATTCCTTGGTCTTCATCCCAGCGTTTAGTGACTAGTAACTTTGTGTTGGGTTGGGCTATCATCTCCCAATCCCACCACAATCAACAGGTAACCTACTTCCAATTTTGGTAGTATTGCCACAAACCAGTTTACCAAAACAAAACCCTGTTTGGACGCGAATAGGTCCGAACGCAAACCTTTGTGAATTTAATGCTTTTTTCACTATACCGAACTCGTGTGTACTTAGGATTTTCCGTGTATGTTCTGGGATAATGCGTAAAGAACATGAAATTGAATTAAAACATCAAGCGAATCACGCATTTCGTGAAGTTGTTACATTATTTCAAGAACAAATTAATTTACAAGAAAAACTTAGAAATGAAGCTCAACCACATGAGATAAAAACTTTAGATGATAGTGCAAAATTTTTAAAAACTTTTTTAAATTCATTAAATGAAAATACACGTCAATTAGAGTGTGATTTAGATAAACAAAAGAAAAATGTTAAACCATTAGAAAAGGAAATTAATTCTTTGAAACCAGATATTATAAATCTATCAAAACAGACGGAGAAATGTCAAATGTAAGTAGAATAATCGTAGACTAGATAACAGTTGATAAAATATTGCAGTGCGACCATAAAGTATCTAAATGATTAAGGGTTAAGTGTAAACAATGCCTGTTAATATAATACTCCCACCGATATTCTTTCTCATGATGATACAGTCGCACCTTGTGTTCCTAGGATTCCAAACCGAAGGTAATACCCTTTTCGCAATGTCTAGTTCAAACAGAATAGTTTTATGATCGGACAAGGAGCGTTCACACTAAATTTTCCTTTTCTTTATAATTTGTTCTACAACGTTGATCCCTACGGTTAGGTCGAACACCACCTGTATTATTTTTTGCCGTTATTTCCATTTAGGAACATAGAGCGTCTACTATATACGACCATCTAACTCTGTTGGGGGCAATCGCTTGAAGTTCTCCCCCTGTCACCAATTTGTTGCTGCAGCTAGCACCGTTTTCTTTCATGACATTAGTGGTCTTCCAACTTTCCTTGTACCTTGTTGGATCCAACTCTAAAGACACCCTTGTTATATCTTCAACTGACTTTCTCAATTTTTGTGCTATCCATCTCCGTTTCTTTTGTTTTATATCGCTCTGTTTCTATTTATCGTTAGACGCTCTGTTTGCCGTAGAATTTCTTGGTCACTTATGGTGTTTGGTCAAAAGCATTTGATCAGTCTTCTCATGCATTTATTACAAAAATCTGTAGTTGGTGTGTGATCTTTCTTGTAGCACCGTTTTCTTTCATTACATTGGTGGTCTTCCAACTTTCCTTGTATCTTGTTGGATCCAACTCTAAAGACACCCTTGTTATATCTTCAACTGATTTTCTCAATTTTTGTGCTATCCATCTCCGTTTCTTTTGTTTTATATCGCTCTGTTTCTATTTATCGTTAGACGCTCTGTTTGCCGTAGAATTTCTTGGTCACTTATGGTGTTTGGCCAAAAGCATTTGATCAGTCTTCTCATGCATTTATTACAAAAATCTGTAGTTGGTTTGTGATCTTTCTTGTATGTTTTCATGTTTAACATAGAAACTCGCCTCTGGTTTGCTTAAAAGCACATCTTGTTGCACAATTTCACCAGCTTTTGCAGCTCCATGGGTAGTATATGCATCCCGTCTTGGGTTGATACTACCACTGTGTGTGATAGTAATCTTTGTCTCTTGTAAGGCATCTGTAAGATAAAAATTGTTAATGTTTTTTCTGATCATAATGCACGCCCTAGGCGAGTTGGCCTTAGTTATCTATATTACGTTAGTCTCACTGTTTGCCAGACCCTTTCCCCTGTTTTTACAAAAAAAAAACAGAGTTATTGTATCAGCATTAATTCAGATGTTTCTTATTGAATGTCCTAACCACCACAGCTGACGCTGCTATGGAACGGAGAACACCCCTTTCATGTCCCTTCATCCAATATTCTATGTTCCTCGTCGGTGACATCGACGACTTTATCGGAATATCTTCCGTAACATTTTTCTTCGTCGAAGCTTATGTAATTGTCGTTTCAGATGCTACTTGAGGCTTTGATTTTGCAGATGATCCCGTTGGGAAACCACCCACTCTCCTTCGTATATATTGTCGTTTTCCGTAGCCAATGTACGGTAATCTTTGCCTTCATCTCGCCTACTAAAAGTTGTTCCATTCCTAGATCTTCATCCCGGTGTTTTGTGACCAGCAGCCTTGTCGAACCAGCACTTCGGCCCAATCCCACCACAATCAAAAGGTTACCGACAACAAAACCCTGGTTTGACGTGAATACGTCCGAACCCAAAGCTTTGTGAACTCAATGCTTCTTACACTATACCGAGCTTCTCTGCACTTAGCATGTTGATGAATAGCATGTTGATAATAACTTCTGCCCGTCCTCGCAGCGTTGTCCAGCGGTGTTGTGGACTCTAGTCCGCTTACTGCCTCTGTGGTTAGTGCAACTCACTTCTACTCCAGAGTCTTCATTGTTGATCCTTTCGGAGAATTACAGATATTTAGCTCTTGCTCCAAGTGACAACCATCGAACTTTTCAACGCTGTCCCTTGGATAGTGTTTACGTCCGTAGCTACGCTGCTTCCTGCTCTGACAGTTTTCTCTGTGGTTGGCACCGGACACAGCTTTCTGAAAATTGCAAATCCTTCCACACTTGCTGCCTGTGTCCAGCTCACTCCCTGTGTCGTTCATGTAGAGTCGTACATTTGAAATAATATGTCGACCATCACCATAACACCGCTGATCCGGGTTTTCTGCTAGTCTAGCATAACGTACCTCACATCTGTACTGTTTATTACACGATGTAGACCCAAGGGCGACTGCCATCGTGAGTCAAAATAATCTTACAACGAATGTGATTTCTAATTGAAATTTTTATTATTTTAGCGGTTTATTAGGTCGAGGGGTTAATGATTATCAAATAAAACAGTTGATGGAAGATGGTTTTCGTGCGTGGACAAATCAGGATATATCGGATAATTTACATCAAGATGAAACAACATGGCTGCTTCAAAATTGTAGTCGTGAAGATGCAGAACTTTTTTTAAACGGTTTACCTACTGGTACATTTTTAATTCGACCTCGTCGTGTTGGACATTATGCCCTGTCAATCACATGTAATGATGCAACAAATCATTGTATTGTTTATGAGACCGAACGAGGTTATGGCTTCGCTGAACCATATAATATTTATGAGTCATTAAAAGATTTAGTTATACATTATTCAACAAATTCATTAGAAGAACATAACGATAGTTTAACGACAACATTAAAATTTCCTATATATTCTCCATATATAAAGCAATTACAGCAGCAACAACAACAAATACAACAAAATATTGTGGGAAATAATAATTTAGTCAAAACAAATATCCAACAAACAAGTTCTTGTAATAATCAAAATACAATTACTCGAAGGCATAACTAAAAATGAAACTAGTTACCAGATAGGTAGAATTATAACTTATTATAATGAAACGATTAACCCTAAATATTTTTTTTTAATTTTTATTGCATACATATAAGAAAAACAAAAAAAATTGTCAATCTTTTTTTTATATAAATGAATTAACGTAACCTAACCGTACAAGCTAAATATTTAAAAAAAAAATCGAATCCATTTCGATCTAAAATAAAAATTTGCTAAGACACACAAGAAAAATTTAAGTAAAATGTATTTTAAAAACCGTGTTAAATGTAATTTAATAAATTACGAAAATTTGTGTTCCATATAAAAAAAATAATACAAAATACTAATAAGATACTAAATTCATACAAATTTCAGATATATATATATATATATTTTTTTCTTACTATATCATTTTTATTTAAAAAAAAAAAATATTGTAAAACAGAAATAAATTATATAAAACAAATTTTTGATTTTGTTTTCATGATCTATTGAACGCAAAAGATCATTATAAAAAGTGTTTATTGTTGATAGGGTAAAATCTAGTACTATTGTTCGTCTAATCTACTATCACACTTTTGTCCAAATAATTATTTTAGGATAATAAATTTAATAAAGATATAAATTTATCATTTTCATGAAGATTCTTTGCTATTTTAATTTCTTTACCATTTATTTATATGCTCTCAAACTCTACCTCTAGTCATATAGATACGTAAATAAACGTAAAATCCATCCAACTTCGTGCCTATTCATAAATCTATTACATTTTTAAATTACAGATTTCGATCAAAATAAAACATTCGTCGAATAGATGAAAAAAAAAGTGATGCGCGTCATGTCACTAAAAATTAATTTTAAATTCGGTATATTTTTGTTTGTAAATTATATGTAAATTATCGGGAGTGATTAAATAGAAAATAATTATGATTATAATAATTTATTTAAATAAGTTTTTGTGATTTAATACAGTGAACAGAATATAGAAAAAATTAAAAAAATTGTGTGGTTGGTGGCCATATTCTTTTTTCTAATAGTTAAAAAAAATATTAATTAAATCTTTCTTTTATTTCAACAAAAATACTAATTGTATTAGCATGTTGAATTAAATTCATGTTTTATTAAATTTTTTACTTTGAAAGCAATTATTACTCAATCTTTTGTTTGTTTATAAATTAAATTAGAATTTTTTGTTGAGAATTTTGACGACACCCTGTGCCAAATTATTAAGAAAAACTTATTTCAATTTAAGTTTACCGATAGTATAACTATAACTAAATTAATTTAGATATCAATTAAAGATTTATAAATTCTATTCTAAATTAACTTTTTATTTGATATATTACTTCAAAATAAATTTCATAGTTAAAACTTGCATATTTTTGTTGAATGTCAAAAAATTGAAAATTTGTGTAATTCTTTAAATTTTAGTGTCTAATCCGGCACACCTGTAGGGATTTATTTCTTTTAAAAGGTATTTATTCGTACAATTTTTTTGTTTTAAAGAATTTTTCGATTCAGACATGGTTGAACACGATGAATGCTTGAAGGGATATTTTTGTGTATTTTTTCCATTTTATGGAAGTGGACAAATCAAGTGAAAGAAATTAATGGAATTTGTTCAACAAGGGGTTCGTTCGTAAACATAAAATCGCTAGCTTATCTTCCTATTTCGACGATTGTGGCGGAAAACGGTTGTTTTAAAACTATTTCTTGCCTATTTAAGCAAGCGATTTGACAAATAAAGTTGTTTGGAAACTCCATTTCTATCTAGTTTTTTTTTCTGGCTGTTTTTGAGCTCCTAGATAGGAACTGAGATCTAAAAGTGACATTTGCGGTTTTTATTTGATTTTAATCAAAACAAATACAATATTGTTATTAAAAATATAAATTTTATATGTTATTTTGTCAGGCGCCCACACAAGGGGGGGGGGGGGGGGGGGTTCGGGTCCGGACCCCCCCCCTAACCGATAATTTTTCAGTATTGTTTTTTAAAGTTAGACATTATTTAGTGTTAACCATAAGAAATTATAGATTAATGAATTGGAGATTCATTAATCTATAATTAATGAATTAAGAAATTATAGACTACTGAATTTCGTAGATACGATGCTAACTATGGGATCTAAGGTTACTCACAATTGATCCATTCTCTTTGAGGATTTTTTGAACGCTATTTTTTAAGCTATTTTTTATCTACGCTATTTTCTATCTAAACCATAAGAAATTATAGAATAATATCTCTGAATTTCGTAGATACGATGCTAACTATGGGATCTAAGGTTACTCACAATTGATCCATTCTCTTTGAGGATTTTTTGAACGCTATTTTTTAAATTTTGTGGATTACAATTATCAAGGAATACCCACGTCAGTAAGGCATTCCAGAGATGCTAGATTCTGTTAAAAAAATCTCTTTGAAAAGCTACATCTTGTCGCTTGAACCTTAAAAAGATGAGCTGCTATTGATACTTTGTTCAGGTAAAATTGATTTGATCTAGGCAGACACACGCGTTTATCCATAGTGTATCTGTGTACTTTCAAATCAGCAACATACATCGAAGCAAGCTCATTAGCAAGATTTGAATTGCTGAGCGGCAATGAAAGTCTCACCAAGGTTTTCAACCGACTGTTCCAGATATGTGTGACAAAGAAAGTAAATTTCCCGTCGCTGTTCCTTTACGGAAACTGCATTGTCTTTTATTAAGTATATTTTTGACGACTTAAGAAGCTCATAATATTAAAATTAATAAACTTCTCAAATATTTTTGCAACAACCGAAATGATTGATATGGGTTTGTAATTTGTTGAATTCGTGTTAGCAACTTTTTTGTAATTGGCTGTATACTGGCCATTTTTTAAAGAGCTTTTATTTCAAATTATATTGCTTCTACACATTTACCCGAAACCTAAAAATCAGCCTTCAGAACCATCTATCGGAATAAACCTGCGCATACCCACGTGTATTATTTCTGAAAAATTAGAAGTAGAAATGTTTGAATTAAACATATATCTCTAAGCACTTGCCAATCTGCCACCCAAATAAGACTAGGATTAGATTGAAACTGTTTATATGAACTTGTAAATTTAAATGAGTGGCAATTAAATTATAGTCTGAACCACCTAAAGGTTCTGATACTTTAAATTGTACCAACGAAAGATCATTTATCAAAAACAAATAAAGCAATTTACTAATTTGACCAGGAATGTGAGGAGCTCACATCGTAGGTTGTTTGGCCATTATATCCGAGTGAAAATTAATATAAAAATAAAATAATAATATAATAATAATATTTTTTTTTTTTTTTTTTTTATTAATCAGTTAGACATGTTTAGCACACTAAATATGAAATATTCATTATTTAGACTCTTTGAATATCCGAAGATACCATGTCAACTATAAAGGAAGGAGATGAGGAAAATGGAAGGTATGGGGATATAGGGATAACTATACTAATTTTTTTAAGTGATGATGGACATTTTCTTTAAATGCCTGAGGAGAAAATTCATCGGGAAATACAGAGGAGGGCAATGAGTTCCATAATTTGGCCACTCTATTGAAATAGTCGTTTTGGAAGGACACAGTTCTACAACGAGGTATTTGTACAACAAATGGATGGGATAACTCGGCAGCTCTTGTTTGTCGATTATACTGCGCACACGATGGAAGAATATTTTGAATTTCCTTAGAGGAGAGTTCGCTAAAGTTATATTTATAGTAGATTGACAATTCAGCCACATTTCTTCTGTGCTGGAGTGAATCAAGCTGGTCCGTTAGTTCGGTATTACCAATCAACCGTATTGCTTTTCTCTGTACAGAGTCTAAACAAGTTATTGTTGACTGACAAGCACCTCCCCAAACATGACAGCAGTACTCCATACATGGACGAATAAAGGACTTGAAGATTAGCAGAATTTGCTCGGGATTGAAATACTTTTTACATCGACTCAAGAATCCTAATTTTTGCATTGCAGATTTAGCGAGGTTGAACACATGTTTATTCCATTTCAGGTTATTTTGAATATCCACTCCAAGAAGTCTAACTGATTCAACCTCACGCAACTCCTCTTGGTTTATTTTAATAGGAAAATTTTTATGTCGCTCTATTCGTGAAAGACGGCATAATTTGGTTTTGGTTGGATTAAATGAAACGAGATTACGATCACCCCATTCCATTATACGCTCCAGATCTTTGTTGATGGAATCAATTAGCAACCCTCTATCAGTGGTAACTGCAGTATGAGATCGAAATTTAGGAGATGCATGTGATGCATGTAATGTGCTGTCATCAGCAAAACTATGGATTGGGTGCACTGTGGAAATAAGTAAGTCATTAATGTATAGAAGAAACAAGGTTGGTGAGAGTGCAGAACCTTGGGGAACCCCAGCATTGGTTGTGAAAATATTGGATGTGATACCATCTAAATTAACATGAAATTGGCGACCTGTAAGAAAACTATGAATCCATGAGACAGTAAGATGGTCTATGCCATAAGATTTTAATATTATGGTATAAATTTTGTTTGACTAAAATGTTTTATTATCAATAAATTCGTTCCCTTCTCAATA
>OY856189.1:6435056-6729056 GCA_963693315.1 Diogma glabrata | reverse complement strand
TACATATTTGCATCTTTTTGCGAAGTGTCATCAAAATCACTTAACGAACGAATGTTGTATGCTTCCAACAAACATTAAAACAATAAACAAGTCCAGACGCTAATCAATTCTTTGACATTAAAGTCTTCATCTTTTTTCAAAGTGTCATTAAAATTGATTAATGAATGAAGTCTGTATGCTCCCAACAAACTTTAAAAACAAAGTGTGAAAAGTCAGCAGTTATATGGTAGACCCCTCGCCACTTTGATCAATGTGTCCCAAAAGATGATAATTATCTTTTCACACTAATTGGAACCTTTTCCATAAGTTTAATCATAATCATTTCATTATTGCAGGCTGTAGTGTGCATAAAGACAATGAAAAAACTTCCAACAATTAAAAAAAAAATTTTTTTATCTTAAGTAAAAACCGGAAGCTGGGACGCAGAACTGTTGTAAACTAAACTAAATACTTATGTTCCAAGTTTCATCCAATTTGATTATCAGGTACAGAAGTTATTGAGCTTTCAAAAAAACAGGTGTTAGAGACAACCCCCACTACTTTGTTCACTATCGCTCAAAAACTAATCAGTTCTTTGCCATACATGTTTGCATCTTTTTCCAAAATTTCATCAAAATTCATTCACGAACGAATGCTGTGTGCTCCCAACAAACTTTGAAAAAACGATGTCTCCATTTTTTTCAAAAGTGTCATTAGAATTGATTAATGAATGAAGTCTGTATGCTCCCAACAAACTTTAAAATCAAAGTGCGAAAAGTCAGCAGTTGTATGGTAGACCTCCCGTCACTTTGATCAATGTGTCCCAAAACATGGTAATTATCTTCTCACGGTAATTGGGCCCTTTTCCATAAGTTTCATCATAATCACTTCATTATTGTAGGCTGTAGTGTGCATAAACACACTGAAAAAACTTCAAAAAAGTACAAGAAAAAATTTTACCGGAAGTGAAAAACCGGAAGTTGGGATGCAAAACTATTGTGAACCGTACTAAATACTCATGTACCAAGTTTCATCCAATTCGCTTATCAGGTTCAGATGTTATAGAGCTTTCAAAAAAACAGGTCCTCCAGGGACCCCCACCATTTTGTTCACTATCGCTCAAAAACTTATCAGTTCCTTGTCATACATGTTTGCATCTTTTTCCAAACTGTCATCAAAATTCATTCACGAATGAATGTTTTATGCTCCCATCCCATATGCTCCCAACATAAAAACATTGTGGGAAAAACCACCTGTTGTATGGTGGACCCCCAAATCCTTTATCCAATGTACTCCAAAAGCTGATAAAATCTTTTTCATGTTATTTGAAAGGTTTTACCAACGTTTCATGAAAATCGATCGGTAATTGTAGGCTACAGTAGGGAAAAACACCTGGAAAAAACTTTTTAGCCGGAAGTGACAAAGCGGAAGTTGGTATGCAGAAGTATTGAAAACTGTACTAAAACCTTATATACTAAATTTCAATAAGATCATAGTCCGGGATCAGAAGTTATTCAAGATTTAAACTTAGAGGTATTCGGGAGACCCCCCCCCCATTTTGTCCAAATTTTAAATGAATCCAGATCTCCCATTTTCAAATGAACCGGTATCATTTGCCAAATTTTCATCAAGATCCTATGAAGAAAGGTAACGCACACACACACACCCACACACCCACCCACGCACATACAGACGTACGCCAAAATTTTTATTGGCTATTTAGATAGGGGATGGTCCAAAACAAAAGAAAAAACAAAATTTGTGGTAAAAAACCTTAAATTAACCTTCATTATGTGTACCATCAATTGCACCAACAACTTTCATAAATGCTAGTGAAGAAGCTCGTAAAGCAAATTTCCGACCAATGTCTCTTTGCTCTACTTGAGATATGGTCTGTACCCTCAATCATGTAAAATTATTTGAAAAATGTTTAAATATTTGCTGTATTGTTCGAAACGCTGTAGTTTTAGGTATGTTACACGTAGGAGAAAAAACTCTGTAGCTTGTGCCGCATGCTAGCCAAAACAAAAATAGTGCCATTTTCAAATTCGATTGACCATCCATGATTTTTAAGCGGAATCTATTTTAAAATTTTCCGAAACGATTAAGTGTATAATTTTAAATGTCTTTTAGTTAATAAATCGTTACCGTTTATGACCGCATTTACTATGTCATGACCACTTCCCAAACGTTGACCGTTGTAGTACCTTAACTTAACCCCTACAATTATGCACACGATAAAAATTTGTACATACATGGAGAAGATATTCTTTTATTAAAACTATACTACGCATTTTCAAGTACTCATACAATTAGGGACCAGATCGAGCATTACAAAAAAGAGGACATATTTTTATTGGGCGAAGAGGGGAGAAGGGGGGGATGCGATCAGCACATTTAAAACTCATCAAAAAAAATTGTTTTAAAAGAAATTACATTTACTATCTGAGCATGCATAATGAAAAAAAAAATTTCTACGATAGCATATAAAAGTCACTTGCATGTAGGCTTAAGTCTATTTTTGTGAAAATGGTATTTTTTCACTTATGTAATAGTATATTATTTAATTAGGAGCTAAGTACTACTAATTGTTGTATTAAGACAATAGCTATAGGCAGCCGAACTTTGGGAGACTGACAATAATAGACGAAACACAAAAACTAACTTTCGCTGGAAATTAAATTTCCTATTTTTTTGGCAAACGTTTAAATTATTTATAAATATGAACATTTGAAATTTTTTATAAATATGTGAAGCTCTTCAAAACAACATGAGGGCTGTGTTCATCTACTGAGTTTTATTTATTAAAATGAACGTATTCATCATATAAAATGTAATGTTACTTTACTGCCGCCGTAAACAAATGAAGCAAATGAAATGCGACTCGTCGTAAACAATGAAAGGAACTGGCGTTACTTTAGTGCCGCCGTAAAAAATGGAAAATATGACGTTAGTTTACAGCTGGTTTGATAATATGTAAAAAAAGTACGACTGTAAGAATGTCTTTTAGCCGCGCTATGGAGAAGATTTAAATCTTACTTTTCTTAAATATAATCAAAGCCTATCAAAACCGTCATATTTTCCATTTTTTAGGGCGGCAGTAAAGTAACGCCATTTCTGTTTCAGTTTTTTACGGATGCAGTAAAATGTCACATTTCCTTTGCATTTTTTTACGGCAGCAGTAATGTAACATTCCATTTTGCATTATGATTACGTTCATTTTATTGAATAATTATCACCCGACACAATTATGCATTTAGCAGATTCATCATGTTTTACTGAAATAGAGGATAACAATTCAAGTATAGAACTAGCAGTTTCATTTTTTAGTCCTTTAATGCCAACTACTTTGATATTGATACCTGTTTCTTTTTTAAAATATTGTAAGAACACATAAAATATTTTATGATTGCCATGGTTACTGGCATCTGTTCAAATTGAAACTAAATTTGTGTTTGCAATATTTTCAAATGCATTTGGTACCGCCAAGTTATATATTTATAACTTAACTATAACTATAACCAAATATATTTATGGCTGCAGTCAATGGATCAAAACTGTGATGATGCGTTACTGTGTGGTATGCTAATGTACCCTTTGCTTCAGCAACTTGATAATTCATTTTTGTGAATTTTGAAATAAAAACTCTTATACTTTATTGGATAAATCTTTTCCTTGCGTCCTCTTTTTGTGTTTTTCGGTGTTGGCATGTTGCTCTAAATCCGACCTTCCTTTGTTGGCTCTAGAAAACCTAACATTACAAACAGCATAGAGCACCTGGTGATGATTGTTATCGTTCTGCGTGAACATGGGGTATTCCATTTTAATTTTGTCATTAAATGTGCATTTACGCTTTGAAATTACAAACTAATAGACAAAATATGCTCAAATCTCATGAGTAAAAGTTTTTCACGCACGCTCGATGATAGTTTTAGCAACACATGAAAAATGTAATAAGAAACACTTTATTCCAAAGATAACATAAATATCTAAAATTATTTACGATTTATGTATGGCGTATGTCCAAAACTAGGACAAAAATCATTATTTTGAAAAAAGATGCCGGACACATTTTTTGGCTTCAAAAGAGGACTTGTCCTCTTAAAAGAGGACGTCTGGTCCCTACATACAATTCTGCTACGCTTCTCAAAAGCTTGGTATACAATTTCATTATTTGGTTTTTATCGCAAAACCGCCAGTAAAAATTATTTGTTTTTTACATCTGGTCTTCAAAATTATAATTATTTAGCAGAAGTGATTTGGAACGATATCATGCTAATTTTTTCAATTTAGCATTATTTAGAATTTGGAGAACATTTAGCATTCAATTGGAACGCAGTCTAAAAACAAAAAACTGAATCTTTTTTAAGTCTAGTTTGACTTGGCTATGCAACAAAAAATGATAGTCAAAAGTAAAATGATTATCAAATGTCGCATTTCCAGGGCAGTGTTGCTCCACACTATTTCTTTAGACAACTATGCCTAACAAGAAAAAAGTGAAAAATTTGGATTAAAGATTCAACAAACGATTAAATCCATTCAAATCAAAATAAAATAAAAGTGAAATTTTGATATTTTAATCTAACCTTAACTTTTGCTTTTGTGTTTTTGAAACTACAACTAATTATTCGAAATTTCAAATTAATTTGCTTAAAACAAATGTTTTTTTTTTATTTATTTATAATTTAAAGTTTAAAGAGTTGATCGATTACTTTCGAAATTACAATAAAAAAAAATGTTGGTAAATCATAATTAATTATTTATTCATAAAATTAAACCATTTTTTTTATCAGATAAATAAAATTAAATAAAAAGATTTAACTATTAAATACAAGAACAAACTTTCGAATGTTTTCGTAGAAGAAGTAACAGAATTTGTTTGTTTGGTTATTGTTTGTTTTTCTCCTCAAAACTCTGACACAACTCTCCTGCTAACGCACCAAAATGTCAATAAAACGTAGCGTGTTTGTATGGGGTTTCACGTTGAAGAAGATAATGGGGCCTGTTCAGTAAAATTTTCTGTCGAAAATTTCTGAAATTCTGCTATTTTTTGTATGAAATTTTATTTTCCCGTTATAAAATTTTATACAAAAACAAAAGAATAGCAGAAACTTTCGATAGAAGATTTTATAGAATAGACCCCAATGTCGATTTTGTTATCATTTAGCAAAGCCAAACTCTATATTCAATAAGATTTTCAAGATTCTGTTTTTTTATATTTCCAGATTCGTAATATTGACAATAACAAATTATGTAACATCAACATCTAATAGCGATGATAAAATAGCCGTTATAAATGATAAATTTGAGACTTCGCATAAGATAAGTGATAAATATTTATTAAATAAAAATATAGAAAACAATAAATTTGAGACAGCACATCAGATACAATATAAAAAACCTATAGTTAAAGAAAATTTAAAGGAAAATTTAAAAACAAATAGTAAGTTTTTATCAAAAGAAAAACCTGTATTAAATCCCGTATTAAGTGTATTAATTGGTGAAGATGTTAAACATAATATAGAATTATTAAGTGAAACACAAAATCAACGGCATACAACAGAACAACAAATTGCCATAGGTACAACAACACAGAATCCTCATGTGAAATTTTCAAAACTAAATAATTATGATGTAATTAGAGGATTAGTTGATCAATCAATTAACTTAGAAGAAGCAGGAACCGAAAATAAACAATCAAAAGTCATAATTCGTCAAGGACCAAATGGACAGGATTATGAATATGAATATATTTATTATGATGAAGATGAGGATCCAAAAACAAATAGCGAGGATAGTGTTGATGTTAAAAGTGATACGGAACCCGAAGGTAAGAATACCTTTTCCACAACATGTACACATAATTTCTTATACATTTTGTTATATCACATTCAATTAATTATATTGATAATTATTTTCACATCTTCGATGACGTTAAAACAACTTTGAAAAATAAAACTTTTAGTTTTATTTAAAAGTTTGTCGAAACTAGTTTTAATATGCAAAATTTTATTTTCTTATATAATACTTGGCTATTATCAATATTTTTTTTATACTTTTACTTTTTGTTCATTGAGAATTTATGATAGTTTTTATTTAAAAAAATGCGGTTTTGGTTGGCGACGACTAATATAGCAGACGATATGTTTAGCATTTAGATGTAATAATTTTTGTATAAACAGGAATTTTAGGTTAAACAACAAATAACTGTTACACATTTAATTATGAGCGAAATCCCCGAAAATTATAATAATTTGAAACAAAAATATATCTTGCTTCTCACAAGGTCAAAAATGATAGTGTTATATAGTGAAAGTATTATAAATACAGTGTCAGTATCAAATAGCGTCATGCAATTATGCATTTCATTAACAATTTCAGTATATAAATTAGTTTTTGTTTCACGAAATATTTAAACTGACATAGCCAGACTAATTTCTTTCGGAATTTAATAAACCTTTGAATGGCTTTTGTGTTCTGTTTGTTCTCTATTCTCAAACTCTTACAAATTGTAAATTTTTTTTTAAATATTAAAAATATTTTAATACTTGATATACAAATTTAAAAGGCAAACTTGCTACAATTTTCAAACAAATGAAAAAATATCATTTTACGAAAATCTAAGACTTCAGAATTCTGTCACACTTGAAGAGCAAGGATACAGATTGAGAATTGTTACCGTTAGTTAAGCTCTTAAAATTAATACATCTATAACTGCAAGTTATGACAGGTAGGGACCACTGGGACTCCGTATTTCCGTCGGCATTTCATGCATCCTAGATAGTCTTTCGAAGCGGCGCCAGACCCTTATGATTTACGACTTTACGCGGACATTACTATAGGTGACGAAAACCATCGCGGCTATTGGATAGCGGTGCAGTAATGAGTGTTTTAGGAGCAGGCTCAGAAAAATTTATAAATAACCCCCAAATAGCATTTAATTATTTTACTACAAGCATTTGTGCTGCCAGCAGTCAGAAGCAAAAAGTTATTAGTTACATATACAATCAATAACAATCAAATTCTAGCTGGTTTCATCTGGTTTGGAATACCATCGGCATAAAACCGACTATAAGTGACGATGAAGAAAATAAACCCTATCGTTTCAAGAAACAAACGGTGATGTCCATCCCTGATACACCAATAAATAAAAAAAGGGATAAAAGACAAAAGACACTAGTAAAAGACTGATATTATAGAATCGTTGCCTTGTTGTTAGGGTTAGGCCGGACTCATTTAGTTGAGCATTCAACTGACGTCAACAATACCACTCCCAACAAGCAACGCTAGTAAACAGTTTCTGAGCTTAATCGCATGCTCGCCCTAGGTATCATAGAAGAAAGTTGTAGTGGCTGGAGTTCACCTATGGCTGTTGTTTGCAAATAAAATGTTAAAATAAGGTTATGTTTGAATTAAGAGATAAGACCGCATTCACGCTGTACAAAATTTTTATTGGTTTAAAATGCAAGATGACGTTAGAAAATATGGTGCCAACTGCAAAATTTGCAAATGCAAACCAAGTAATATTTCCTTGAGACCACCCATGGGTACGCGATCCATCATCCGTATTCCGTCATTATTCTCGTTATGTCATAATTGAACCTTTTTTTTATTCAAAGTTAGGAATGTTTAGTGTTAATTCTAATAAATTAAAAATTAATTAGGGATTATAATTATGTTTAAATAAATAAGGTTTCTTTAAGAAATTTATTAACGTTAACTTTAAAATTTTGAGGATTATAGCTATCGGGGAAAACCCAAAAAGGTAAGAAATTAAAGAGGTGAGAGGCTCTGTTGAAAAAATACCGTTGAAAGGCAGTTCTACACTTTTTATTTGAACCGTAAATGGAGCTATTTAGAATTCTCAAAATTACTTAATGTGAAATATGGGTTCCGAAAAGGAAGAGCGACGAGAGATTTACTTTCCTTTGTCATTCATGTGTGGAACATGTCACTTGAGAACCGAGTTGAAATTTTCGGAGTTGCTCTTGATATTTCCAAAGCATTTGAAAAAAGTATGGCATGATAATCTTATTTGCAAATTAAGATGCTATGGTTTAAACGAGCTACTCATGTTTTGGTTACAGAGATTAATTGCCGAGCGAAAATTTCGGGTCACTATTGATGATGTATAATCGGATGTCTTTTCAACTAATGCAGGAGTTCCTCAAGGCTCCGTTTTGTCCCCAACTCTCTTTCTTATTTATATAAATGATTTTTTACATTCTACAGTTAATCCTATCCATAGTTTTGCTGATGTTAGCACGCTTCTTTCTTTTTTGGGACGATGTCGTAAGTTTTTTAATAGTGAACAGGTTCTATTAATATACAAATCATTTATACGACCCTGCATAGAGTACTGTTCTCCCATATGGGGTGGAGCTTATTATAGTAGTTTGAAGCGCCTTGATTCTGTCTATTTAACGCAGAACTATTAAACTGATTGGCAACTCAACTTTTACTAATGAGCTTCATTCTTTGCAGCACAGACGAAATGTTGCTGATCTTGCAATTTTCTACAAGTACATTATAGATGAACGAACTTTCACAGAGATAAAATCAATCTTACCTGAACAAGCAAACTTATCGCGTTACTCCAGAGCAACTGTTGTGATATTAGTATCCAAACGGCCGTTATAACGGATTTAAAAAAACAACTTTTTTCTAATTTAAAGCCTCTAGTTTCTTAACCATGTGTCGGATTTCGCTGATTTATGAACTTGTTCAAGATATTTATAAAACACACATTTTTAAAAAATGTTTTGTTTTGGCTCCACAAATGCGACGATAGGAGTGCCGAATGATTCAAACGATTTTGTGTTTTACAAGCTTTTTTGTTGGAGCCACTCACTCAAAAACCTCTAACTGCAGAGGTCTATTTTTTAAAAGAAATTGATAAAAAAGATTCCAAAGATTCTAGTTTTATGAAGTTTTTAAAAATATCAATATCCAAACGGCCGTTATAACGGATCTAAAAAACAGATTTTTTTCTAGTATAAAGCCTCTAGTTTCTTAACCATATGTCGGATTTTGCACACGGATTTGTCGGATTATTGTCGGATAAAACACACATTTTTAGAAAAGGTTTTTTGGTCTGGCTCTACAAATGCGACCGTGACTCGTGAGAGTTCCGATTGCTTCAAAAAAAAATTTTCTTTGCAAACTTTTTTGGTGGACACGCTCACTCAGGAACCTCTAACTGCAGAGATCTATTTTTGAATAAATTGATAAAAAAGATTACAGATATTCTAAATTTGTTAATTTTTTTTAAATATTAGCATCCAAACGGCCGTTATAACGGTTTTAAAAATTCAATTATTTTTAGTAAAAAGCAATTTTAAATTTCGCAAAAATAGTAATTAAACGTAGTCGGTTGGAAACTATTTTTCGAATTCCATGGTTTATAAAATTTTGGTAGTCTAAAATTTTAAGCATACGTTGAAAACTTATCTAATTTCAAAATATTGTACTGTATATATGCGCTAAAACACGATTCTAATCATTTTCGCCAAACTCGGCACTTGGTAAGTTCTTTCAAAAAAACGGATGTCGCCAATAAATGTTTAAACGAATACGTTGTCAGTTAGCAGCGTGATGATACGATACTGTCGTGAAGACAGAGCCAACTGTAAATTAAACCATTAAACTAAATAAAACGCCAAAACAAATTTTGCATCTGGCAACTATTTTTTTAGTTGGTGAAAAGGACAATAACGACGCCATAAAAATATAATTTTGATCATTTTCCATCATTCTAACTTGGTGAAATGATTGAAGTAATAAAACTAAAACAATAAAACATTATTATTTTATTTATATTACACTAACTGTGTTTTAATTATTTAGTGGCAGCATGTCGTATTCGACAGGTACCACTAGGATAAGGTCTTCTAGAAATTAGTTTCGTACGAAACGTTGCCAAGCTAATCAGCTTCGAATATTCACTACGGTCATTCGCAACAGCGGCATAATTACCATGGTAGCGTATTTGTTTAAGGTCCGTCATTACGTCCGTCTTCTATTGTAGTCGTGGTCTACCTCGCATTCCATACTGTGAATCGATCCATAAGATCTTCTCAACTTCTCTTGAATTATTTATATGTTTGGTTTTATTGTAGTTAATTTCAAAACAATTCTCTAGCACCACGACTTGAAAGTCTCACTCATAAGAGCTTCACTTCGGCCACAGATGACAACATCATCATCAGCGATCACCTGTACTGAGTTTATTGACAAGATATTGTTGTTAGTCGTTAGATATTGCTGTTGGTAGTTTTTTTTTAAGGCACACATAATCCAAGACTAAATTAACGAGTATAGGAGAGATAGCATCACCTTGTCTTTAACCGGAGTCAACTTTAAAAAACTTTGATATATCGTTCTCTACTTGTACACATCATTGACAGTTCTTTACTTTCATTTTGCATAGATTTGCCAGTTTACCAGGGATTCCCGTTGATTCTATAGCAGACTATAGAGTCCATTGTTCGAAAGAGTCGTAGGCCTGCCTGAAATCAATGAAGAGTTGGTACACAGGTATGTTGAGCTCTCGACACTTTTCCAAAATCATCTTTATCGAGAAAAGTATATCGGTGGTATTTCGACCTTGCCGAGAGCCACACTGATATTCTCCAAATAGTTGTTCAGCAAATGAATTGGTTTTGGGTAGCAAAATGTAGGAAAAACTCTTATATGCTATGCAGAGAAGGGCGATTCCCCTATATTTTGCACAATGTAGGCCATTACCCTTTTTATGGATTTATGCATAGCTAAGTTCCAGTCCTGTGGCTTGATTTCAGTCCTCCAGATCAATCGAACAAGTTCAAACAATCTTAAGGATAGAGTTTCTCCACCATTTACTAACATTTCGGATGTTATATTGTCGATACCAGGTGCTTTATGGCGTTTTAATTTTGACAGCGTCGCTTCGATATTCAGAGACGTGAATTTTTAGAAAAATTTTTGACCACCCAGTTCTCAATATAAACACTTAAACCTTAAAAATGTTCATAAAATCCAGTTATTTTAATTCCAACTTTAATATTATATTTATATTCCAAGTATGAAATCGATAATTAAAAAATTTAAAAAGAAAAATAATACCCTCGAAATTCGTTTGAGTCCGCATCATTGGATCACAAAATCAAATCATCGAATCGTGTTATAGAAGCAAAAATCAGTTGATCGAAAGTTCATACCACCGAATTTCATATCATCGAACGATTTTGAAATTGAAAACTTATTAGATCGAAATATGATACCATCGACAGTCATATATAATCGCAAATTTAATTCATAAAATCGAAAAATTATTTGATCGAAATACTTTAAAATATAATAAGAAATCATACTATCGATATAACATAAGATCGAAAAGATTCGATATAATTAATAATTCATTATATCGGAAAATCATTTAATCAAAATATATAGAGGATATTTCCTACTCCGTTCTTATGTTGAATCGTAAATTCAAATATCAGATAGCCGCAGTATACAGGGTGATTTTTTTAACCTGAAACTTTCAAATATCTCGGAAAATAAGCACTCTACGAAAAAAATGTCCATATTCAAAATTTAATCATTCCGCGGGGGAAACACATTAGTGGAAAAAAATAGTCCCCCACCCCCCCTCCTTTTATGTGAGCGGGGGTAACTTTGAATCTAAAACAGGAACCCCAATTTTTTATTGCAGATACGGATTCTACGGCTAAAAGTACGTACGATTTGACTAAAAAATTTTGTTCGATTCATGATAGATGGCGCTGTAATCGACGAAATTCAATTTTTTCGATTTCTTTTACTAAGAACATATGCCTACGATTTTGTAATACTTTTGAAATAAAAAATATCACGTTTTCATTGTAAAAAGTTTATTAATGTAAATGGCTGGTGAATAAACAAATTTTAGCTTAAAATAAGTGTTCAAAATTATGGCCTCCGACTTCAATGCACTTATTAATCCGCTCTTCAAATGACTGTACACAACTGAGAAGTGTATCTGCTTGAATTTCTGCACAAGCATTATTGATTCGCCCAATTATATTCTCACGTGTTGTTGGTTCTTGTTTGTAAACGTTCTCTTTGAGATAGCCCCACAAAAAGAAATCGGGCGAAGTAAGAACTGGTGATCTGGCAGGCCAATTTACCGGACTAGCTCTACCGATCCAGCGACCATTGAAATCACTATGTAATACTTGAAGACTTGAGCTTAGAAGTGCGACAGAACATGTGGTTTCAACATGATGGTTGTCCAGCACACCATTCGATGGTAGCACGTGAAGTATTACATCGTGATTTAAATAGTCGCTGGATCGGTAGAGCTAGTTTATTCACCAGCTTGTTTATTCACCAGCCATTTACATTAATAAACTTTTTACAATGAAAACGTGATATATTTTATTTTAAAAGTATTCCAAAATCGTAGGCATATGTTCTTAGTAAAAGAAATCGAAAAAATTGAATTTCGTCGATTACAGCGCCATCTATCATGAATCGAACAAAATTTTTTAGTCAAATCGTACGTACTTTTAGCCGTAGAATCCGTATCTGCAATAAAAAATTGGGGTTCCTATTTTAGATTCAAAGTTACCCCCGCTCACCTAAAAAGAGGGGGGGTGGGGGACTTTTTTTCCACTAATGTGTTTCCCCGCGGAATGATTAAATTTTGATTATGGACATTTTTCGTAAAGTGCTTATTTTCCGAGATATTTGAATGTTTCAGGTTAAAAAAATCACCCTGTATAATAAATAAAATTATTTTGATTTATGTTATTTGATTAAATTGATTTATTTCTATACATTCGAGGAAATGGAATATCAAAGTTAAAGTATGGTTTTTGGAAACAGTTCATTATATCGAATTATTTCCAAAACACATGCTTTAATTTTAATATGCCATTTCCTCGGCAATCGAAAATAAATATCGTAACAAAAAATTTGAATAACTGTATAGAAATATAATATAAATCAATATAATAATTAATATTTACTGTGGCTATCTGACATTTAAATTTACAATATTCCTATCGCTGAGTAGGACATACCCTATATTTCGTTTTACGTTATATCGAATATTTTCGATGTTATGATTCGTTACATAGATAAATCGAAAAATCAAACTTCAGAAAATCACAACATAGAAAATCATAACACCGAAAGTTCTTACTGTCGAAAAGTCGAAAGATCGTTGTATCGAATTTTTGTCGATATACCGGAAAAAATCATACCATCGAAAAATTAATGGTCGAAATTCAAAAAAAAAGAATAAAAAATCATATCTAAATATCATAACATCGAAAATAAACATTGAAAAACCATTTAATCGAAAAATAGGGTATACCCTACGCAGTGCTAGGAATATTGTAAATGTTAGATATCCGCAGTATATGTTAATTATTATATTGATTTATTTTTTATTTCTATACATTCATCCAGAATTTTTGTGAATACATATTTTCTTTGAAATTGTCTTCTGACTGTCAATATAAATTGATTATAATTGAAATGCAAATAACTCACTAACATGAAAAGAGATAATCTACAAAAAATGTCTGGCAACATTTTACAATAAACAAGCTCATGCCCCGACTGTATTCAGACTTTCCTTAACTAATTTCCGCTCGGACTTTTGTTCTCTATTTGTACTGTGATTTTTGCTAGAACCGTAAATTCCTTCCCGTTCTTCGTCGTTCCCCAGCTTGTCGTACATTTTTTACAAAAATCAGGACGTCTGGTCACCTTAGGGGGGACACGGAACGTTTGGTCACACTATATTACTATGAAATTAGAAATAAATTCAAAAAATTAAATGAATTGGTTAGCATTAGTGTTTGACGGCCAGAACTTTGAATTTTACATTTTCTGAAGCAGTATTTGGATTTAGAGACCCTATGAAATGCTATGCCAAGAACAACCTATATAATGTTATTATGTTATCTTAAATTTAATTTTTTTCTTTTATTACAGAAGGATAATTCCGGAAATTTTGCACTAAAAAATATTTTTACTCAATTTGATTACGAACATAATGGGCCCTATTAGATTTCAATTGGTTTATGTTAAAAAAATAGGCTTTATTACCTTATTTTTCTGCACTTTAACTGTAACTATGGCATTATTAGTGACTATCCATACATTTTAGAAGAATCATTAAAATCATTTTAAAAAACTTGTAAGCAAAAGTCGTGCTTCATCTTTTTAACTGAAAATTTATATTTGTAATGTGCATATTTTGTACTTGTTAAATTTGATGAGAAATATTTAATTGTTTATTATTTCAATACGCACTACCTAATCATCGCAATAAGAAATATAAGTTAACTATATATATGAAGCAAGAATGTCTTCCACGGTACACCTTATCCAGCAGTCGTGGAAATTGGCTGGGATTCGATGGACCAATCAACCCGTTAATCAGATTTCAACAACTTGATTTTCAACACGTATACACTAGAAGAAAAATAATCTGGAAAAACAAGATAAATTGGCTTACCCAGACACGAATAGGAAACTAGAACGCCTGAACTCTAACAGTATCATCAAGAATATAAGATGGAGATATTAGGACTCAGTGAAGTAAGAAAAATAGTGGTGATTTAACAACAAATACGGGCAATCATCTAATGTTCCCTGCGAAAAATTTAACACACATGAACAAGGCATAGGAATATTAAAACTATCAAAATATAAGAAAGCACTACTTGAATTAATCAATAAATAGCAGAATAATACCAGTTCGATTTTAATTGAAAATAAGAAATGCAACCATTATTTGATGCTATGTCTTCTGAAGCAGATGACACAACAAAAGAGGAATTCTACGAGGAAATACAAGCGAAAATATCTAGCGCTCATCAAAACGACATGAAAATTGGAACCGATAACACCGGAATGGAATTAGTCATGGGCAAGCTTGCGCATGGATCAACTCGGAACAATAAAGGAGATAAACTTATAGACTGTTGTTTCATAAACCAGCTATTCTTAGGAGACAGCAAACTCCCACACAAAAACAAACAAAAATACAATTGTACTTCACCGGATGAGAAAACCAAGTATCTAGTTAGTAAGAAGTTCCTATCCTTCTAGCAAGATGTCAGAGCACACAGCAATCAGCACCTGGTTATTCAACGTTCAAAATCAAACTAGCTGCTGTAAACATAACTAACAGCTTAATCGGAAGAAATTCATGGGTGATTCATGAGTGATAAGAACACATATCGCATCTATCTAGTTCATTATTCGACAGAACGAAACAACTAGTATAGGTCAAACGTGGGATCATTTTCAACAAGCCAATACGTAAAAACGGATTAGTAATGATACCTGGAAGAAAATTGAAGAGTGTCGTCAGGTCAAAGTGCAATTCTGTCACTACAGCACAACGGAAATTCAAATTAAGATGAAAATACAGCTAAACAAGTAAAAAAGATGGCAAGAAATGATCTTAGAAGATATACGGAAAACATTCCCAAGCTTTAAAGTGTTTTGTTGTTTAATATTTTTAAAAATTATGATATAGTTGATATTGCTACAATCGGCGAAATATCGTGAATAATTTTAAAATAATTAAATATTAAATTAATAAATAAAAGGTTGAGAAAAGGTGAAATTAAGTTTTTAATTAAAAATCAAAGAATTATTTAGTCTACCAGCCAATTTACAAACAACTATAACAAAATATGGAACAACTGCAAAATACCATCTAAGTAGGAAGAGGGTTTAACCATAACAACAACAAAGGTGATCAAAGAGAATGTAAAAACTGAAGAGGTATATATATCCTTACTTAAATGTACAATGAAAGTATTAGCAACGATCGTTCTTGAAAGAATATCTTCATTAATTAACAAAAAATTATGAAAGGAACAAGCTGGTTTTAGACTAGATAGAAGCTGTATTGATCATATCAACACAATCCTTATCACCATAGAACACTCAAACAAATAGAACTCACCACTGAATCTCTTCTTCGTGGACTTAGAGCGCGCATTTGATACCATCAACAGGGGATCTGGAAATTACTTCATGAATGGCCATCCCGAAGAAAATAATTGATCTAATCAGAGAAATGTGCCAACATGCTGGAAACAGAATTCAATACAAGGGACAGCAAAGTGATCAATACCACAACCACCGATTAGTGAGATAAAACTGTGTACTATCCACGATACTATTCCTAATAGTACTAGACAGTGTCATGCGAAAGCTTGACGGTAGAAGTCCAAATGGCATCCAATGGAACACAACAAGACGGGTCAATAATCTAGACTACGAAGACGACATCTACATTCTCACACAAGGACACGCAGACATGCAGCAGAAAATAGAAGAACTATCAAGCCTTGCACATAAAGTTGGTCTCAAAATGAACATCAGAAAAATAAAAGCCATCACGTTGAACACCAATGTAAGTACACCAATCACAAACAACAAAACACAAGTTGAGGATGCCAATAAATTTGTGTACCTTGGTTGTACTGGGGCAAAAATAGGTGGAACTGAAGAAGATATTAATCAACGCATTAGCAAGGCCAGAAATATATTCAACATGCTCCACAACCATCTTAAATGGGCCCGTCCTGCCAAGAAAAACAAAGCTACGAATCTTCTATGCATATGTAAAGTTAGTACTGCTGTATGGATGTGAAACATGAAAGCATTCACAAAAGCCTCCAAAACAACTGCAGGAATTTGTAAACAAATGCTTTAGACAACCGATCTGATGCTTCTGACCAAATAAAAATCAGTAACGAAGAACTACCACGACAAACAGAGCAGATAGACATTGAGTCCGATATAACAAAGAGGAAGTAGAGATGGATAGAACACACACTGAGAAAACCATCCGAAGATGTTACAAGGATGTCCCTAGAGTGGAATCCGCACAGAAAACAAAGGGTGAGAAGACCAACAATGAAAAGTAGGAAGGTGGAAAACAATAGTGCTAGTAGAAGTAAAACAAATTGGCAAAACATGAGAAGATTTAAAAGCGATTTCAACAAATAGAGTTAGATGGTCCAGTCAAGTAGACGCCCTGTGCTCCTAAAAATGAAGATGAAGGATAAAAAAAAATCAATAGAGTAATAGCCATTTTAGAAATATATAGTTAAATAAATTTCACCAATAGTTGCCGCTTCTTTTGCTGTTAGACTATAGGTGAGTTCGATTTGACTGAAACAACTGAAAAAAGTCAAGTTAAATAAAAGTGTGTAAAGTTGTTTCAGTTACTTCAGTCAAATCGAACACGGCTTATAATAACAGAGATTAAGTTTGAAAATGTTTAAATCGTTTTAATTGCACATTTTTGTTTTATTTTAATTTAACTTATTTAACGTATTTAACTTATTGAAATTTAGTTATGATATTTTTATTTCTAAATTTTATTTGCATGTATATTTCTTATATACGAAAAACAATGTTTATGTATATTTCATATTTTTATACCAGGGCCTGATCCTCTAACCCAATCAGAGTCTGATATGGCTATCCCAAATAGGGTCTGATAGGAAAAAATCGTTACACTCATGATCAGAGCCCAATGAATCTCCTCTTGCAGTAAGCAATAGCGTGCCACCATCTCATTTGTGGTTAGCCACATACTATATGTATGGTATGTGATATCTCACGTTAACTCGTATACTGATAGTAGGGATAGGAATACGCGGGGTTGTCACACCCTTAGGAAAGAAAAATTACAAATCCATAAACACTGATGCGTTGATCAACACTTTAGCGAACCTGTTGTCGTGAGACCTAGGTCTTAAAAGGTGTTTCTTTGTGTTGTGACACATATTATAATTCCCACTGTAATTCTATATTTTTAATATAACAAATTTTATATAAAAAGTATTGTGACGCTGATGCATAGACTAATTTCACCCAGCTGTGGAAACGAAATGTTCTGGATATATAGTGAACTAATATCTATTAAAGACTCTATAGACTTGGCGCAGTTCTTATTATACAGGGTGGCCCAAAATGAACGAAGGGGTTTGAATTGCTTATAACTTCTTTATTATAATTTTTTTTTTCTTTTCTTTTCAGTATTTTATAAAGAAGACTTAAGGAATTTAAAATGGAGCAGTACTCAATTGAACAACGTGCCCAAATTGTTGAGCTTTATTTTTCAAAATCAACCCAAATTGTTGAGCTTTATTTTTCAAAATCAACGATCCATTGTTTTGACTCAGCGTTCATATCGTCGTTATTTTAATGTGCGGGTTGGACCCTCAGAGTCAACAATAAACCGTCTGGTTGAAAATTTTCGCCAACAAGGGGCAGTAAGGAACCTTCCTGGTGCTGGCAGACCCACACATTAAAATAACGACGATATGCACGCTGAGTCAAAACAATGGATCGTTGATTTTGAAAAATAAAGCCCAACAATTTGGGCACGTTGTTCAATTGAGTACTGCTCCATTTTAAATTCCCCAAGTCTTCATTACAAAATACTGAAAAGAAAAGAAAAAAAATTATAATAAAGAAGTTATAAGCAATTCAAACCCCTTCGTTCATTTTGGGCCACCCTGTACAAACATTAAAGAAAGCTCTACAGACATAAATTCTGTTGCAGGAATAGAAAAAGTAAAAAAAAATTTTACCGGAAGTGATAAACCGGAAGTTGGCATGCAGAACTGTTACAAATCATACTTTAAGTATACATACTAAGATTAATCAAAATCAATTATCAATTATCAAATCAATTATATCTGATGTTATTCAAGTTTCAAACAAACTGAAGGCCCCACCTCTTATCTCAATATCTTCCAATAACTAATCAGTCCTTTGTCATATATATCTACATCTTTTTTCAAAGTGTCATCAAAAATGAATAATGAACGAAGTCTATATGCTCGCAACCAACTTATCTTCTCACACTAATTGAAATCTTTTACAACATCGAACATCGATGTAAAACATCGGAACCCTGCATCGGTGTTTTCCGATACACCGCTTAAAAACATCGATGTTTTTTCATCATTGAATAGTTTCCGCAATAGTTTGATAATATCCTTTTCAAGTTGAACGAAAAAAGTTCGTTTTCTTTTTTCGGAACGGAACGCGTTAACACAGACTCATAATGCAGGCACATAAATTAAGTAGAGAACAATGAAAAGCGATGGAGCAAGATATGCAAGGGGTGGTAGAGGGAAAGGAAAGAAATGTGTAAGTGGGATGGTAAAACTTAATATTAGGCTTAAATTTTTGTAGGTTGTAACTAAGCGGAAAAACTGTGGATTCTAGTAAATTACATAAAGAGGTTCGGGGAAAAAAGACGAGATATATTGCTCAGTTTGGTCAAAGAATGGTTCAAGCGGGTGTTCATGGAAGTTTGCTGCTAGATGAGTAGTGCGAGAGAACTGCCATCATTTAGACAATAGAGCTTTCAACGTAGCTGAACACTCACCAAAGCAGTATTTGTAAAATACACACAGGGGCCCGATATTGCGTCTATGCTTGAGGGAATCCCGAGAGCATGTTAAATTAGCATCGTCCATATTAACTAGCATCCCCGGCGTTGAAAATGTAAGATGAATTTCAAAGTAAACATTAATTATTCAAATAAACGAAAAAACGGGTGCTATTGATCGAAGGTCTGCAGGGTCGCAGAAGCGAGTGAAAAATAACATAATACATCATAAAATATTATATCTTAAAATATTTCATTTCAGATAATCTAAACCCCACCCCTCTGACATAAGATACCTACATATATATAACCCCCACCACCTAAGCTTTCCAACAAACCCATCCCCACCCCTAGGGGCGGATTCCATATAACGAACCGTAGCCCTGAAGACTTAAGTGATTGAAAACCCATTGGAATCAATTCCAAGAGTAATTACAAAAGTACTTTTATTATACATTTTTACATTACAAAAGTAATTTTAGGATTTTGGTATAAAATTATATTTTTAGGATTTTTGGGAATTAGGAATATTGGAAAAAGGAATAATGGGATTAGGAATTTTTGGTTTAGGAATAATGGGATTAGGAATAATGGGATTAGAAAATTTTTGGATTAGGAATAATGGGGTGGAATCATTTTCTTTTATTTGAGTACACAAAATTTATATGGCAGTAATACAACGAAATGAAGTGATACAAATTTTTCTTTTTTTTTAAGACTCTATCTTATTGAGAACTTTCCACAGAACTTAAAAATATAAATATGGGGGGGGTTTGTTTGGGTAAAACTTTTGAAATTTTAGATCAAAATCAAAAAAATTAGAAATTTTTGCTGTGTTCTAGAAACACGCAATTTTATTTAAAAAATTTTCCACCACACCAGTTAAATTAATATGTTTGTGTCATAGAAAATTTAATTGACTCTAAAAAAAATCAAAATTTTTGTCACTTCGTTATCTAAATCTCGAGATACTTTAATTTTAGTAAAGTAATGTTTTTCAAAATTTGAATTCAAATTAACTAAGCTTCATACTTTCATTTATATCATGTTTAATTATCATAAATTAAATCATGTTTAATTCTAATTTTATATTCTAACGGATTTTTTTCAAAATAATATGTTTGTGAACATAGTCATCATTGATTTTAACCCCTATTGAACACATGTTTTGTAAAAATAATTCTGAACGAGCTTGTAGTTTTTTTGCAAATAGGCAAAAGAAATCCATTCCATATTTTCCCAAAAAACTTTTATATCTAAAACTTACAAGGATTTCCCTTTTTATCTGATAAGTATTATACGACAACAAGGACAAATCATTGTTGTACAATCAGAGATGACGCTAGCTAAGGGTTAATTCAGCATTTAGGCGCGCTATACACCTGAGCTAAACTATGCGAACTATGTTTTTAAAAAAATAATGTTTTAATGCGAATAATGTTTTTAAAAAAAAAAGTAATGTTTCCGTTTTTATTTTATTTTTTAAATGTTTTGTTTCCGTAATGGTTTTTCTATAATTACGTTATATACATTATTTTTTAAAAACATAGTTCGCATAGTTTAGCTCAGGTAAATATTTTAAACTGTCTGTAAGAATAAAAATTATTGATAAGCATCTTGCAATTTCTTTGGATAAAAATTTTTTAAGTAATGACGGCGGCTCAGAGATTCTTACAATGGTTGCTTACAATTTAGGACATAATATTTCAAAGATAGCGACATCATCTTGAACAATATGCCGTAGAGGACGTGAGGCACGTGAGCAAATTGCTGTTCAAATTAAAGAACACTAAGAAGAACAGATGGTGCACTTACCATTTATTGGGATGGTAAAGAGATGAATGATATTATAGCAATCAATACAGTGGATCGAATCGCCGCTCTTGTGTCAGGTAGTCGAAAACGTATGTTTTTATCACATCTAATATAATATTTTTTCTATTTATATATTGAAGGTAATTGAATTGCTAAGATATTAGGAATACCGAAAGTGGAAAACAAAACGGGCAAAATATGTGCAGAAAAATTATTTGAGCACTTAAAATTATGGAGAATAGCACATAAAACAAAAGCCATGTGTTTTGACACTACAGCTAGGGTTACCAACTGAGCATTTTTCACCCGGAGACTCAGGTCTTGCCGGCAAATCTCCGGGCTCAGGGTTTGGAAGGCAAATCTCCGGGCGAAATAATAATTACATAAGAAATAAAAAAATGACAAACTTCTTTCAATTCAATAAACAGAATTCGTTTGAAAACAAAAAAAAGAAACTCTGTGTATTAAGCCGCAATTAGACTATTGCAGAACTCTGCAATATTTCTGCAATAGTCGTGCAATGGTAGTGTATAAAATATTCATTGCAGAAAAGTTTGGCAATGAACTCATTGCAAAACATTGCAATGAGACATAGCAATGTTTTGCAATGAGTTCATTGCCAAACTTTTCTGCAATGAATATTTTACATACTACCATTGCAGAAATATTGCAGAGTTCTGCAATGAGTTTTTTGGTTATTTATGTTGGTTCATTGAATATTTTGTTTTTCCATATTACGTATAAGCTAATTGATATTTTATGTCTATATTGGGTCAACGTTAATAGTTTTTTGTTTTTAATTTTGAATGGTTTTGACATTCGAATTTCATTAGTTGCCCATATAAAACTGTGCGTATGTTAATTTTGCTATTAAATAATAAATATCAGTCAAATGAAAATAATCCCAAACAAAACAAAGACAATAAAAGAAAATGTTATTACGTTTCGTCATAGACAAATAATAATATAAGACAAATGAAGTAGAACAAAATATTCTCTCACTATTTTTATTTTGTTTCAGGATATTAACTATCTAGTGACACCTGTACTCAAGTAGATGATTCGTAATATTTAAAATTAGTGTTATATGAGTATAAAGTTTAACGTTTTTGTTTTTTTGGTTTCTATTTATTCTTATAACTTTATGACTATTATTGTTTTTCTAAATGTATTTGTGTAGAACGTTTATAAAAAAAATACATTTTTTTTAACCATACTTTTTTCGAAAGGACAATTCAGATTTTTTGTTGATTGAAAAACGATTTAAATTTCGTATTGTTTTACGTTATGTTATGTTCGTAGTCGTGTGAAGCGATTTCAATGAAATTTAAATTATTTAGTTTTTGAAGAAAATTTTTTGTTTACATTTTGTTTTGGGAAGCAATTAAATTATGATAAAGATTTTGTTTTTTTATCGAAAAATTAGACAAAATTTAGTAAAATATTTATTTATGATTTTAGTGAATGAAAAGTATAATCGGTTTTTGGTTTTGTTCGAATTATTTTGAATAATTTTCGGATCAAATTTTATTAGATTTAAATATCAATTATGGATACAAGGTTATAGCATAACGGAAATATTTTGAGTTTAGTTTTTAATTGTTTTTATAGTTTTTTATAATACAAAAAAATGACAATTTGAAAAATAAGTTGGAAGCACTAGCAGATCTCAGTAATTGGGGATCCTGTTTTAGTTGCAACGCTAGATAGATGGTTAACTTAGCCAGCAAGACGCGGTGTGCTAAACTAATTTTACAGGACTAACTATTCTAAGCGAGTTAGATAAGCAAGAACTTTATGAAGTCCTCGATGATCGGTTATACCGCCGTTACTCGGTCGTCAGAGCCTCGTCAGTTACCAGCAGGGTGCACGGCGGGCAGGTGAGGGTGGCGTTTGAGCTAACTTGTGGATAGCTCCTTGCACCCCATGGGATTTTGGATTAGAATAGGTTCTGGTTTTGGATAAGATTGGTAAGGGAAATGTTTTGGCTCGGGTTTGTTAGTAAAAAAAACAGGAAATTAGTTAAAAATTAGTCACTATAAACATTTGTAGGGATTTATATATTTAAATTTAAATAATAATTCTCTACTTATCCCTACAAACATAAACGATCACATATTTAACTCGAGACAGGAAATAACTGAACATTGAACAAAACCCTACCATATTCCAAAAGTAAACGTCACAAAGGAGCAGCAAACTAATAAATTAATAATTAATTTATTCGAACAATAAAATTTTGAAAATCGATTTTTTTGCAATGAAATGTTGCTTGTTTTCTTGCAGTTGACATTAAGGAAAACAAAAATAATAATTATACAATCACAATCACAAAGCGAATTAAAAATATCAACATGGGTTTTTTAGATCCTATTAATTAAATGAAATTACCAATTTTATAAATAATTGCTAAATTAAATCGAAAAGTTATAAATAAATATTTATTGTTATATTGCAAAATATTTAAGTTGTTTAAAATAAATTTAATAAAAGAAACAATAAAAACTGTAACGTATTCACATTACATTTACTTTAAATTTAAAAAATATAAAAAAACTTTGAAAATGTAGCAAATTTGAAACGATATTAATCCTAAGCGTGTTGCAAAATATGTTAAGTGGCGGGTGTCTGGGTCGGCTGGTGTCCCACTCAACTGAAAAAAAGTATTAGATTCAAGCACATTGAATGCGTTTTTATTAAACTATGACTATTTATGGAAGCAAATAGATTTTTATCTTTAAAAGTTTTATAATTTGAATTTAGCCAAGTTGCGTTTTTTCTTATTAAAACTAACAGTAAAAAGTCAAAAAATTTTATGTGATGATCCCGACATGGATTTTTTACTTTGGATAATTCTATAGACTCTTCAATGTATTTTTTCTTCTGATTGGCTAGATGGAAGCATTTCTTGAAAGTGTTTCTAAAATGTAAAATTTGTAGCTCACACACGCCACACAATTCATCCAGTGGTAGGATATTTTGGTAGGATACCTGTTAGCGTATGAGGATTATCAAGTTAAATCAAGTTTTCTTCTGGTATAAATTCTTGAATTTTAACAATCTTTTTTGTAAAATTTTAAACTTTTTTCTTTAGACAAACAATTTTTATAAAGTAGTTAATGGTCTAGTGATGATTTATGGCTTGGAGACTTTAATAAATCATGCTCATCAAAAGTATCAAGGATTGATTCTATTATATTTGAAAATGTTTTGGGTCCGTAATAACTTTTTAAGCATTTTATTGAGGTTTTAATAACATCGAGTTCTTATGTAAAGCATTTGGAAGTTGATGGGAATTCGGAATTGATAGGAATATTTGTTTTCATTAATGAGTTTTTCGTAAGCGTAGTATTGCTGTAACTTTTAAAATTGGGTTTGGGTGAAAAAACTGATAAAGGAAGGTCCTGAGTTTCTGCTGAAAGCTCAATATTTACAAATGGAAAACAATTTTTTTATACGACATCCTCCTGGGCCAAAACTTTACGATGTAAAATGACCTCTACAAAAGAAATGATTACCTTCACCTAAATCGTTTAGGTTTGTTTTTTTAATCCACAGATAAAAATCATTTGTCCCATATTTTGGAAAATAAACAAATTTTCTCTCTGGATGAGTTTCACTAGATACATCACAATATTTTAAAACGCATCGTTTTTTAAAGTTATTTTTTATTTTATTTCGAGAAATTTTCTCTTTCGAAAGGTAGTTAAATAAAATAAAATGAAATGAATCACAATCGTTTAAGATTTGGCAATTTAAACAATTTTAAATTAAAACTTTGAAAAAAATACATATGTATATTAAACTGTAAGTTAAACTATCACTAAGATTTTGCAATTTTTACAAATGTTGAAATATTTAAAATTTAAAACTTTTTATAATATATTTAATTAAAACTCTTGTAATTAAACTTAATTGTCACAAAAATTATAAACAAATAATAGACCCTGGAAAAAAGTTTAGTTGCGATACCAGTAAAAATACAGAAAAATTTAAAAATAACAGGAATAATCAAATTCAAATTTTTATACAATTTTAAAATTAAATATCAGCAATGAATGGGTCATCAAACATTAATTATCAGTTATTTTAGGGTTTTCCTGCCAATATAAACAAACTGAAGATAATAATATTTTGCCGGTTTTTGATTGTCTTTCCTGATATTAGTTTTCAGGCTTATATACTTATGTAATTATATTTTTACTTAAGCAATGGACTTAGACCAATGGACCTTTTACATAAGCAATGAACTTGGATCAATGGACCTTTTACATAAGCAATGGGAAAAATGGATTTAAATATCATTAACAATTGAGAAATTATAATTGAAATGGGATGGTTGGGCAACGCTTAAATATATTATACTTGAAAATGTAATTGTAACAATGTAATGTCAATGAATTTGTCCATTAAGGTATTTATTTGCTGTTTGTTCATTAGGTTTTTTTCATTTTAAATAGAAAAATAATTACTTCTACAAATAATGTAGGAATAGAAAAAAAATTACTTTTAATAATTGAGTTAATAATTAAGTACACTCGTCGACCCAGACACCCGCCACTTAACATATTTTGCAACACGCTTAGGATTAATATCGTTTCAAATTTGCTACATTTTCAAAGTCTTTTTATATTTTTGAAATTTAAATGTAAAATATGGAGGGGCTGAAATCTCACAGCTCTGAGATATCAAGACTTCGGTCTGGGTTAAGGATTTTGATATAGTTTTCGGCAAAAAACTTTTATGAGGACATGGTTTTTAGTTTTGGGCAGCGATGTATATCAAACATAACTCTTTGTTAAAGTCCAAGTATTTTTTTTAATCTCTGTTTAGAAATTTATTACAAAACTAACACGAAACATTAATACGATGCCGGAAAATTATAAAAGATCATAAATTAGCAAAATTTAGTAAAAAGATGATACAATCAGCAAACTACTCAAAAACCTCTCCATTTAGCGTTTCGAGAAAATATTACAAAATCACAAATTCATATTTCTTTCGACATTCCAAAAATATTGTAAAAATTAAATAAAATCAAACTTTTTTCAAAATTCTAAAAATATTCCAAAAATTATTACAAAATCAAAGATTAAACTTTTTTCAAAAATTCTGAAAATATTGCAAAAATTATACAAAATCAAAAATTGAAACTTTTTTCAAAATTCCAAAAATATTCCAAAAGTTAGAATAAAATCAAATATTTAAACTTTTTCTAAATTCTAATAATATTCCAAAAATTCTTAAAAATTCAAAAATTCAAACTTTTTCCAAAACTCTAAAAATATTACAAAAATTATAACAATATCAAAAATTGAAACTTTTTCCAAAATTATAAAAATTAAAATTAAATCAAAAATTTAAAATTTTTCAAAATTCTAAATATATTCCAAAAATTCTTACAAAATCAAAATTGAAACTTTTTCAAAATTCCAAAAATATTCAAAAACTATAACAAATTCAAAAATGTCCATGTCCAATTTCATTTTTAATTATATTTTCAGCAAACTATTCAAAAACTATTCAATTTAGCGATTCGAGAAAATATTACAAAATCACAAATTCATATTTCTTTCAAAATTCCAAAAATATTGTAAAAATTATAATAAAATCAAACTTTTTTCAACATTCTAAAAATATTCCAAAAATTATTACAAAATCAAAAATTGAAACTTTTTTCAAAATTCCAAAAATATTCCAAAAATTCTTACAAAATCAAAAATTAAAACTTTTTCCAAAATTCTAAAATTATTGCAAAAATTATTACAAAATCAAAAATACAACCTTTTTTCAAAATTCCAAAAAAAATTTAAAAACTATAACATATTAAAAAATTTCCATGTCCAAATTCATTTTCAACTACATTTACGTCATAAAAACAGCTACATTTTTTCCCCAAAAAATTGGCTAAAAAATTAAATGAAATCATTTTTTGACACACTTGACATTATTTTTTGACAAACTTATAATGCCATAATTCTCTATAATAATAATAAAAAAATATCATGTCATACGAACTATTAATTTTATTTTTTTCTAAGAAAATAGGGTAACAAATAAATAAAAACCTTTCTTTTGACACACTTGACAACATTTTTTGACAAACTTATAATGCCATAATTCTCAATAATCATAATAAAATTTCATTTGAAACAAACAATGTTATTTTTTTTCCAAAAATTAAGTAAAAAACTAAATAAAAATCTTTTGACACACTTGACAACATTTTTTTGACAAACTTATAATGCCATAATTCTCAATAATAATAATAAAACTTCATTTCAAACAAACAATTAATTTTATTTTTTTTCCAAAAAATTGGGTAAAAAAATAAATAAAAATCTTTCTTTTGACACACTTGACAACATTTTTTTGACAAACTTATAATGCAATAATCTAGATTTTGGTCTCACATACTAATCCCGACCATCAATATTTCTCCAAATTCAATGTTCCTACTCGTAATCACTTAAAATGAACGGTTTTTAAGCAAAAAATACGCAAATTTCCTTGTTTCGACACACTTGACGATTTTTTTGACACACTTCCGGTACAGTTATTAAACACATCGTCCTTTCGGCTCTTCCCATTGAGTAAACCTATTTTTAGAAAAAAAAATTTTGAAATCCGTCCAGCGGTTTTCTAGATTTCGTCGGTTGTGACGGCCGGACGGACGAACGGCCGACAGACAGACACACATTTTTTTTTTTTTGCTTTTTTAGAATCAGTAGGTCCTAAAACGTCGAGAAATGCCAAAAAAAGTGGGGGAAAGAATTTCACTTTGAGCTCATGAATGTAATACTTAGGTCTTTCAGACCGCAGTAAATAATGTGAATACGTTACAGTTTTTATTGTTCCTTCTATTAAATTTATTTTAAACAACTTAAATATTTTGCAATATAACAATAAATATTTATTTATAACTTTTCGATTTAATTTAGCAATTATTTATAAAATTAGCAATTTCATTTAATTAATAGGATCTAAGAAACCCATGTTGATATTTTTAATTCTCTTTGTGATTGTGATTGTTTAAATATTATTTCTCTTTTATCTTAATGTTCAACTTTCAATTGAACAAAAATCTGGTTTGCTGCTCCTTTGTTACGTTTACTTGTGGAATATGGTTGGGATTTTGTTCAATGTTCAGTTATTTCCTGTCTCGAGTTAAATATGTGATCGTTTATGTTTGTAAGGATAAGTAGAGAATTGTTATTTAAATTTAAACATATAAATCCCTACAAATGTTTATAGTGACTAATTTCTAACTAATTTCCTGTTTTTTTTACTAACAAACCCGAGCCAAAACATTTCCCTTACCAATCTTATCCAAAACCAGAACCTATTCTAATCCAAAATCCCATGGGGTGCAAGGAGCTATCCACAAGTTAGCTCAAACGCCACCCTCACCTGCCCGCCGTGCACCCTGCTGGTAACTGACGAGGCTCTGACGACCGAGTAACGGCGGTATAACCGATCATCGAGGACTTCATAAAGTTCTTGCTTATCTAACTCGCTTAGAATAGTTAGTCCTGTAAAATTAGTTTAGCACACCGCGTCTTGCTGGCTAAGTTAACCATCTATCTAGCGTTGCAACTAAAACAGGATCCCCAATTACTGAGATCTGCTAGTGCTTCCAACTTATTTTTCAAATTGTCATTTTTTTGTATTATAAAAAACTATAAAAACAATTAAAAACTAAACTCAAAATATTTCCGTTATGCTATAACCTTGTATCCATAATTGATATTTAAATCTAATAAAATTTGATCCGAAAATTATTCAAAATAATTCGAACAAAACCAAAAACCGATTATACTTTTCATTCACTAAAATCATAAATAAATATTTTACTAAATTTTGTCTAATTTTTCGATAAAAAAACAAAATCTTTATCATAATTTAATTGCTTCCCAAAACAAAATGTAAACAAAAAATTTTCTTCAAAAACTAAATAATTTAAATTTCATTGAAATCGCTTCACACGACTACGAACATAACATAACGTAAAACAATACGAAATTTAAATCGTTTTTCAATCAACAAAAAATCTGAATTGTCCTTTCGAAAAAAGTATGGTTAAAAAAAATGTATTTTTTTTATAAACGTTCTACACAAATACATTTAGAAAAACAATAATAGTCATAAAGTTATAAGAATAAATAGAAACCAAAAAAACAAAAACGTTAAACTTTATACTCATATAACACTAATTTTAAATATTACGAATCATCTACTTGAGTACAGGTGTCACTAGATAGTTAATATCCTGAAACAAAATAAAAATAGTGAGAGAATATTTTGTTCTACTTCATTTGTCTTATATTATTATTTGTCTATGGTTTCGTTTAATAACGAATGGTTAAAAAATCAAAACTATGAGGGGCTCGAAAAAGTTAACGAGTTTACAGGAAAATGCAGATTATGCTGTATTTTTTTTTTTAATAAGAAATATTCATTATTCAAACTCTTTGAATATCCGAAGATACCATGTCAACTTTAAAGGAAGGAGATGAGAAAAATGGAAGGATAAAGGATATAGGTATGACTATACTAATTGTTTTAAATGACGATGGATATTTTCTTTAAATGCCTGAGGGGAAAATTCATCGGGAAATACAGAGAAGGGTGTTGGGCTCCACAATTTGGCCACTCTATTAAAATAGTCGTTCTGGAAGGACACAGTTCTACAACGAGGTATTTGTACAGCAAATGGATGGGATAGCTCGGCAGCATTTATAGTAGATTGACAATTCAGCCACATTTCTTCTGTGTTGGAGTGAATCAAGCTGGTCCTTTAGCTCGGTATTACCAATCAACCATATTGCTTTTCTCTGTACAGCATTTTATTGTTGACTGACAAGCACCTCCCCAAACATGACAGCAGTATTCCATACATGGAGTATTAATTTCATTATAAAGCATGATGGAGATTAAATTAAATTAAATTTTTATCATATATATAATACACAAGCCACGAAAAAGCGTAGCCATAGGAAAGAACAGAATACAGAAAAGAAAGAAGAGAATACAAAAAGGTATAAAAAATCAAAAAAAACTAAAATAAACGAAATTTTTTGAATTTCTTCAAAACCCCGATATAGAAGCCTAAGTCGTTTTTTAGCACAAACAAAATCGTGAACTTTTAGCGCAATTTTGAAATTAAAACTCAATATAAAAAAAATTCAGAAAAACGCCATAACGCCAACTGAAAAAATAAAACCCCATATAAAAAAATTCAAAAGCATTTAATCAAAAACACTAATCCAATTTTTTGCATATGGCAATGTTCATTGTTTATTGCAAATGGCTTGAATCAGTAGGGCTATGCTATAGGAAGTTTTGATTTCTTCCAAATTTTATTCTCATTTCAATTTCAATTTATGCTTTGCTTGCGAATAGACGTATTATTTTGGATTGTGATTTTATTTCAGGCTTAAAAAAATATTTGTTTTAAATTTGCGCAAATGCACAGGGTCCCCTAGGTGAATTATATTTTTGTATATTATAAAATCTCCGGATCGAGTACTTTCAAGAATTGGTAACCCTAACTACAGCAACAAACGCTGGGGCCAGATTGGGCACGTGTGATTTACTCGAACGGCTGTCTGTTAAACAGAGATTTGTTATACTTTTTTTTTTTTTTTTTAATAAAATGTGTTGTGTAATAGGGTTTAGAATATGTGTCACAACAACACATAAATACCTTTTAAGACCTAGATCTAGACCTGGGTCCCACAACAACTGGCGTTCTGAGGTGTAGATTAACGCTTTTTTTTAAACATCTGCGGGTTGAAGCCACCTGAGACTAAGTGTTCCGGCAAACTATTCCATTTGTACGCAGTTCGGACAAAGAAGTCTCTCTGCGATCTGCCAGTATGACAGCGCGGGATCTTTACCGTTTCACTGGTTGCGGCAGCCGATTGTCGAGTGGAACGGGGGTAAGAATAAGTTTGAGGCATGATGCCGCTGATTTCATCTGAGCACTGCTGATGATGATATTTGTAAAAAACAACGAGGTCAGCAACAGTGCGACGATGTTGTAGGGAATCAAGTTTTGATATCAAAGTTCGATCACCTACAATTCGTATAGCTCGCTTTTGAACAGAGTCTAAGAGGGCCAAGATGGAAAATGAGGCAGCACCCCAAACTTGACAGCAGTACTCCATACAGGGACGAATATAGGACTTATAAACATGGAGCAATTGGTATGGAGTGAAAAATTTTTTGCATCTATTTAGGAGGCCAAGTTTTTTAAACGCGCTTTTTGCCATCGCCATTACATGATCGTTCCAGAGTAGGTCATTTGAAACTGTGACACCCAATAAACGAATGTTTTTACATTCACCTATTGGTTCGTCACACATACTAAATAAAATATCTTTGGGGAACTCGGTCTTTAATCTGGAAACAATCAACAGCTGTGTTTTGGTGGAGTTGAAATTGACAAGGTTTTGGTCACCCCAGTCGGCGACTTTATTCAGGTCCTTGTTCACGTTTATGGCAGCGTCTCTCCGGGCAGGATTAATTCGTTCGTGCATTTTACCTTTTGAAGGAAGGAGCTCGAACGACTTGTGCAGAGTACTATCATCTGCAAAACTATTTATTGGGTTACTGGTGATTTTCAACAATTCGTTGATATAAATCAAAAATAGGGTTGGGGACAATACTGAGCCTTGGGGTACACCAGCGTTAATTAGTTTAGACTCAGAAGAATATCCGTCTAAGGTTACCGAAATGTATCGGTCGGATAGAAAATTTTGAATCAGCTTCACAACATTGGGATGAAAACCGTACGCAACGAGCTTGTTGATTAAGTTGGCATGCCAGACTCGATCGAATGCCTTGGAGATGTCTAAAGCGATAACGTATGTTTCACCACCTTTATCAAGTATGCTGTTCCAACAATGCGCTACATAGTTTAATAGATCGGTAGTTGATCTTTTGTTTCGAAAACCGTATTGGCTGTCGGATATTAAATGATTTTCTTCCAGAAATTTTGGAATATGTGTATTAATATAATGCTCATAGACTTTGGATAGGACCGATAGTAAAGCTATTGGCCTATAATTTGAGATATCGGATTTTGGTCCCTTTTTGGGGATGGGCTGGACATTTGCCAACTTCCAGCACGAGGGAAATATACCAGATTTGTAGGATTGGTAGAATATTTTAGTTAAAGTTGGGGCAAGTTCTTTGGAAAAGGTTTTTAAAATAATGGGTGGATAGGTGAAAGCATCAGGAATGGACAATATAGAAATGGCTATATTGTCCATTCCTGATGCTTTGTTGATGTTTAACCCCTTTAAAAGTTTAGCGACTATTTTGGGTTCGAAGTGAAGTTCATTCATATTAACTCCTGAAGACTGGATTTGGGGTTTTTCTTTAGGAGTTTCCAAAACAGTGGAGTTCAGAGCAAAGCGTTCAGCGAACAAGTTAGCTTTTCTTGCGGGATCATTGACGATTAAATCACCATCAATAATAGGGGGAATAGAAAATTTTGTACCAGAATTTAAAGAATTAATGGCACTGTAGAAACTCTTGTCAGAAACAGACATAGACGTAAGTTTTGAGGCTTTCGCTCTGTCAATTTCGGACTTTTCGTTTGAGATAATCTGATTAGATATTTTGTTGGCCTTTAGATATTGGGATCGATTAGTGGGAGTTTTGTTATGAATCCAAATATTAAATAATCTACGTTTGTTTCTAAGTGCCGTTTTGGCAGCTTTCGAATACAAGTATTTTTGTTTGGGTTTTACTATGGAGAAAGGGACAAATTTATTGATAGCAAATTGGATGGTTTCTGTAAAGTTTTGAGCAGAAACATTTACATTGTCAGTGTAAAAACAATGACGGTCGAAAGGGAAACCATGGAAAAAATTTTGAAGACCACTCTTATCCATTTTTGAGTAGTGAAATATTTTACGGGGTTTGGGAGCTGTAGTTTTAAGTAACTCAGTTTTGATAACTGATGAGATTAAATAATGATCAGAATTTCCAATACTACCTTTCGCAACATCGACACTCGTAATATCTGGCATTGTGGTAAGATAGAGATCTAGTAGAAAACTATTATCACCGCCATTACGGGGAGTGAAAGTCGGGCTTTTAACAATTTGGAATAGGCCCTGAGACGCGGCAAAAATTTCTGCCAGTTTTCCACTATTGTCAACATCGTCGGTCGATTTGGAGAATTCCAACCATGATTTGTTGTGGACGTTGAAGTCACCGGTAACGATAACTTCACAATTAGGGGACTTTGCTCTAATCTCGTCCATAATTTTTGTCAGTATATTAAAAAAGTTTGGGTTACGTTTGTTGGGGGACCGGTATAAAGCTATTGTAAAAAAAGTAATTTCTGGAAGACAAATCTTTAAAACCATTGTATTGAAGCCGTCACCGTGTAGTTCAAAATTTGGAAAGCGCGTGTACCCAACACTCTCATGAATGAATGCGCATACGCCCTGATGGAGTTTGAAAGCTGATTCGAGCCTATATTTGGAATTAAGCGATTCTATAAAGAGAAAATTTTCAGAAACTTGTGTTTCTGTAAGGAATAGAATGTTCGGTTTGTAGTGCTCAAGATGATGTTGCACGTGGTCATGGTTAGCGTTCAATCCGCAGATGTTTTGAACATGTATTTTAAAATTTTTTATTGATTCATATATGTTTTGTCCCTGCAAATTCCGTGGACATGCCGCTTTATGGGCGGGTGGAGTGCGCAAATTTGCTTTACCACTTGCAGACTTATTTTTTTTCGGTTGTACTGCCATATATATATCAAAATGTTTATTTTATTTTTTTGTGTTTTATTTTAAAATGCATAACTAAGTAAAAAATCCTATCATACTACAAAATATGACATATGCCAATATTTCATGATAAGATGAAGAAATAATAACAAAATAATAAGTGAAAAACAAATTGTGAGAAATTTGCAGAAAACAAAACAAAACTAAATGCCAATAATCCAGCTGATGCAGCGCACCCCAGACGCACCGCCCACCACCTTAATCGAGGCACAAAGCCCACACATAACTACGTGTTGGTTCGATTCCTCGGAAGAGCTAATGAGCGGTACCGCTACGGAACGCTGCCCAGCTAAGACTGGAAGTGCTGCCGTTGACTAATTAAAGTTCGTCCGCCAGTACCCTAAGATATCATCTTGGCTAATGACATCTCCTGCCATTGCCAGTGGTATGTGATATCTCACGCTAACTCATAAGTCAATGGCAGGGACTGGAGTACGCAGGGTAGTCAGACCCGTAGATCAACATTGATCATAATCGATCAAAATCGATCCCTCCTGCGATAGCTGATACTTAGCTTGTCGTCACCATGAAAAATCATCGTCTGCTCCTGAAATACTCCTCTTTAAACGTTTCGTTAAATATTGGAAAAATATTGACCAGACAAAGTTTTCTTCAGCACCCAAAGAATTTTTTTTCTACAAAACACTGAAAACGGGTTGGTAGAATTTATTAATGGCCAAATATCAATAAAACAAATTAGAACTGACTATTTAGATTTCTTAGAACTTTCCTTATTATTTCACGACGCAAATAACACTTTAAAATGACGAAAAATATTCATCAGGACTCCAGAAGCAATGCATTCATGGCAAAAATAATTTATGGAATTAAAATTTACCTCTTTAGGGGGCAGTTCCATTTAACAAGTAACATGTTCTTTTTCCTACTTATAAAGTTTATTTTCAATTTTTCCTTTTTCGAGGCTCAGAGTTAAAAGGGCTGTTTGAATTTTCCATTTTCGGTGTTAAAGTTTATCTAAAATAATGGTTTAACGCTAAAATTCCTATGGAAGCTCCTCGAAACGGCTTAGAAATGATAAAGGACCTCTATGCATATAGAAATATTAATAATATTGTTTCCTCCATGACGCTAAAAACTTTCAGCAATCATTTGTGGTATTTGTCTGAAAGGTTTGTTGGACTAGCTTTTTTTGATCGAAAAATACCTAAAGAATTAAAACGAATAATGGTAGCAAATTTAAGAAAGCAAGGGTCCGCAGAAATTTGCAAAAAAGCGGGATTACAACGATATAGAAAATGCACAAATTTCTGATATTTTTACATCAAATACAACCTCATTTTTCAATCTTTTGTTTGATGCAAATGTTACCAACATTAAAACCAATTTTTTAAACATAGATCCATCTCTATGGATAAAAAATGAAGTATATTTTAAAGCAGAAGAGTTCGTCAAATCTTTATTAGTAGTAAATGACATTGCCGAAAGAACTATTGGCCTATTAAAGCAGTATCATTTTGTATTGACCTGGGATGAAGAGCAAAAGCAATTTATATTTCAAACGTAACATCGCTTTTTCCAACAAGAAATAAAACAAAACTTATACAAATTTTGGGAAAATATTAATTTACTATATTTTATTATCTTATCGATTCAATAAAGTTATAAAGTTAAGTTAGTTTGAACTTTGAAGCCAAGTTCTGAAAAACATACTTTACTAAAATTAAAGTATCTCGAGATCTAGATAACGAAGTGATGAAAATTTTGATTTTTTTTAAAGCCAATTAAATTTTCTATGACACAAAAATATTAATTTAACTGGCGTGGTGGAAAAATTTTTAAATAAAATTGCCTGTTTTTAGAACATAGCAAAAATTTCTAATTTTTTTGATTTTGATCTAAAATTTCAAAAGTTTTACCCAAACAAACCCCCCATATTTATATTTTTAAATTCTTCGGAAAATTTTCAATAAGATAGAGTTTTAATAGAAAAATTTGTATCACTTCATTTCGTTGTATTACTGCCATATAAATTTTGTGTACTCAAATAAAAAAAAATGTCGAAAAACGTTGCATTTTTAAAAATCGCCAGGTCATGGAATAAGTTACGACCTTGAAATTTTGCAGGAAATATTCTTACATTGCATCGCATGGAGGGATCAGTTTTTATTAATTTGTTAATTTTTTTCTATTTTTTTGATCCACGGATGTGACAACCCCGCGTACTCCAGTCCCTGCTATTGGCATATGAGTTAACGTGAGATATCACATACCACTGGCAATAGCAGTGAGATATCACTAGCCAAGGTGATATCTCAGGGGTGCTGGCGGATGAACTGTATTCAGTCAACAGTAGCACTCTCAATCTTTTTTTTTTTTTTTTTTAATAAAATGTGTTGTGTAGTAGGAATTACAATATGTGTCACAATAACACATAAAAACCTTTTAAGACCAAGGTCCCACAACAACATACGTTCAAAGGTGTTGATGGACGTAAATCTTTCTTTTTTTGTTTTTTTATATTTTTTGTTAAAGAATGGATAACTTCACAAAAAATCCTATCACTGACAAAATATGACATAGGCCAATATTTTATGATAGAATAGAGAAAATAAAAGTAAATAGCAAACTTTTACAAAAATTTGCTGAAACAAAACCAAACTGTAGTTGCCAATAATCCAGCCGGTTACATATTCCTTGATCCTGTGACGCACCGTCTTTCTTAAAGATTAAAGCCCACACATAGTTATATGAAGGCTCGTTTCTTCAAGGAAGCAATAGCGTCTCATCATCAAGGATTATTTTACAGCTAAGATTGAGGGTGCTACCGTTGACTGAATACAGTTCATCCGCCACCACCCCTAAGATGTCACCTTGGCTAGTGATATCTCACTGCTATTGCCAGTGGTATGTGATATCTCACGACTGGAGTACGCGGGGTTGTCACACCCGTAGATCAAAAATAAAAAAAAATTTCAAAACAGTATAAACTGAGCCCTCCATGCGGGATCCATCTTAGCTAATGAATATTCCTTGATGCTGGAACGCTGTAGCTTGCTCGATGAAACGAGCCTTCATATAACTACATATCTGAGCTTTAATCATTGAAAAATATACTACGTCCCATAATCAGGGATTATGCCATTGGCTGGACTATTGGCAAATCAATTTCAGTTTTGTTCCTGCAAATTTGTAAAACAAATTTGCTTTTTATCTCTTATTTTATTTTTATTTTCCCTATCCTATCACGAAATATTGGCCTATGTCATATTTTATATGTGACAGGATTTATGGTTTAGTTATCCATTACTTAACAAAAAAATATTAAAAAAAACAAAAAAAAACAGATTTGCGTCCATTAACATCCTTAGAACGCATGTTGTTGTGGGACCTTGGTCTTAAAAGGTTTTTATGTGTTGTTGTGACACATATTGTAATGCCTACTACAACACATCACATTTAAAAAAAAAAAAAAAAAAAAAACATCGCTATCTAAAAACTCAAAGTGGAACGGAAATCAAAAACCAAAACTTTTTTTCCCACATTTTTGAAACAGTCTAGTACACAGGTTAGGAAAATGAATTCTTAGGTCATGCCAGATTTACAAAGGATTTTCTTTGTGTCGTCTTCCAGCTACACTACTTACTCAAGTAAATAAATAATTTTTTAGAAATTCATTATTCAGAGAATCAGATTAAGAGACACAATCTGATTTATTTATTAATGATATTCTTGTAAGAAAAAGCTATCTTCTTATATTTCAAATTGATTTGAATCTGATGTCGACATTTCGATATATTGTGTGTGTTAAGTATTTTTCACAAAGTTTTTAATTTTAGCCACTGCTGTAGAGCAATCAAGGCAGTTTATAAAGTGCATTCTTTTAAACCTCGGCTCCAATACAGTGACTATAGCGAGTGGATTCACTCTTTCTATTGCATCTACTCATTTTTCAATTTCATTAATTACAAGCGATTACAATTCTTTGGCGAGCGAGTTTTTTACAGCTAGAGGTTGAATTTTCAAAACTAGACAATGAACTAATGGAATCAACTTGCTGCCAGTGGAATCGTTATTACCAGACACTTCTTTGGTAACCGCTTCGAATGGCTGTAAAACTTTTAATACACAAGATAGAATTGCCAGTTCTGACGCATTGAGAATATGTGGTCCCATTTTATGCCGAATATAGTTATATCATTGACGACACCGCGTAACTGTAAAAACCTCCAATCATATAGAAGGACTGTTTATCTTGTCGGAACTTCTTGAATTAACTTCGTGTCTTTATCCGTAGGTTTTCTTAATTCATTGCTTGCTCTATTGCGTTGCTTGAATGCCCTTAACCCTAGTTATTAGTTTTTGTAGGACACAGTTCTGTATGCGGTAAGTAAACTACACCAAGTCACATTTTTAAAATTTTACAGGAAACCCAAAAAACTGTTTGAAAATCACAAACCCTTCTATCTCTTCATTAACTGCTGCCCTTGCCCGACTATTTTTATTGCCTTGTAATTTTTTTCTAATTTCCATGATATCCTTAATTAAATTACGTCATATTATGTAACGGTTATTTGTTAAAAAGGACTTGGTGTGCTTTACCTCACAATGATGGATCTTATAGTATTCCCAAGTCTCTTGAAACAAGTCCAAAATAATTGTACATAAAAGGTGTTTCCAAAAATAATGTTAATGGCTTTTTTATAAACTTTACTTCAAAATATATTATTAAACAATGTAAGTTTAACGTTAAAAAACGTTTAAAATTGTTTACATTTTTTTAAGAAATTAAAAGAAAGACGTTAAAACCTAAAGACACATTAACTAAGTACACTTGGTGTTATTTACCTCTAAATACATTGTTGTCGTCTACAACACTATTTAGTCATAAACAGAACTATGTACACTTGATGTTCTTTACCTCTTAAACATTTTGGTCTTGGTGTCAACATTTGTTCACTTGACGTTCTTTAGCGCTAAGGGCTTTGCACTCGGTGTCATTTAAAATTGCTCTATCTCAAAAATTACACTAGTTAGGACTCAGTGCTATTAACCTCTCGGTAGAGAACAAAATGCTGATTCTTACAGAATAAAACAACGTATTTTGAAAAAATGTGACTTAAACTTAAACTTGTACAGAGTTGTACTGTATTTTGCGCAACCAAATTTAGAGTATGCGCCGTTTATTAACTACATCAGCCACAACCAACTAATTTTTAGCATTCGTACAATTTTTAAAAGAAAAGTGTGAAAAAATAAAAATTAATAAAAATCAAAAAGCTGCCCACACTTTCCAGAATAGTATTTCCTTGATTCGATACATCGAATAGAAAAATTCTCTAAAAAAACATCGAAAATATCCGATGTATCGTGTGTAAACATCGAGTAAATTCAATACATCGATGTTTAATGAATAGCCCTAGACTGTAGTGTCAATTTAAGACAGTGAAAAAAATTGCAAAAGAAATGTGTTTTCTTTTTCAACCAGAAGTTGGTATACAGAACTGTTGTGAACCATACTTAATGGTTACGTACCAATTTTCATCCAATTCGATTACCTGGTACAGGTAGGTTATTGAGGTTTAAAAAAAAACAGGTGCTCGGGAGACCCACAACAAGTTGTATATTATGGCTCAAAAACTAATCCACTCCTTGCTATACATACTCTCTTTTTTTTTAAATATTATCAAAAATCATTAGAGCGAATGTTGTATGCTCCCAACAATCATTGAAAACATAGTGAAAAAAATCACATGTTGTATGGTGGATCCCTTAACCCTTTGTTTAATGTACTCCAAAAGTTAATGTAATCTTTCTCATATTTATTGAAATCTTTTGTTGTTTTTTCACTTTTATATTTATTTTTACACTTTTCATACACATCATTAAATAAAATTATATAATAAAACTCATTTATGTTTTTTATTCTTATTTTATACATAAATTAGTTACTGATAATCTTCCTAAGTTTGTTAGTAAAAAAAAAATATTCGATGATAAGGCCAGATGGGTGAAGCATTTGAGCATACCGGCAATAGAAAGTAATTATCTATCTATATGGCATCGCAATATTGCAGAAATGTTACAGAATAAAACAATAGATATGAACGAGATCGCAGTCTACTTACTTAAGAAATCACATTAAATTCAATAAGCGATAATAATTATATATCTTTCGGAAACATGGAGTCATATGGAATGGAATTCAATATTTCCAGCGCAGTTTAATTTTTTTCCGGCACTGCAAGTGCAGACTGTTTATTATTCTATGTAGTGACCGGGTCTGGCAGGTTCACGCTTTTGACTCACTTTAAAAAAAGTTTAGGTTATTATGACATGCTTCAGATCCTATAACAAAACCATTCCTTGAATATTTTAATAACGGATATTTTCCGCTAAAAGCCTCACGCATGCAGAGTAAAAATATTTATTTCACACTAAACAAACCACTCTTACAAACTAAAATAGCTCATTCCGTTCACCAAAGTCGTTTGATGCCATTCATTAATGCAGACTCTGGCAAAGATGAACTTTGATATTCTTGATCAGCAAAGTAAAAAAATGACTCAAGCAGACAATTAACGCATTTAGTAGTCATTTATCAACCTATAACAACTGCCATTACATAACTTCCGAAAAACCTCATTTTTACTTTTATTTTATTTTCTAGCGAAAACTCAAGAAAAGTCTCGATACACAACAATTGATCGCACTCAATCAAACGATCGCACAGTACAAAATGATGTAAATATAGAAAAGGGACGATCGTCTAGCAGTACAGCTGTATTAGCAGAAGAAGATGTAAGTATTGAGATAAATATAAATCAAAATTTGTTTGCATAATTTAAAAACTTAAATAGGTTGATGTTGAACGACTTCCACAAAATACAAGATTTCCACCTCGAAGTAAATCAATTAATGTAAGTGGTGACCTTAACGATGCCAGTCAGCAAAATAGAAAAAATGGTGTTAAACGACCAAGTTTAGAATTAGTGGATAGTGATAGTTTTAATACAAATGAAAAATTGGGTTCCGTTAAGGGACAACGCTTGAGTGAAGAGGAAAAGTCAAGAAGCGTACAGTCACAACAGAGCGTAAATGCTCAATCAGTACCAGCTGAGCAACCTGAAAAGGAAAGTACAACAGCAAGTGTAAGCGTTACCAATGATGTTGAAACAACACCATCAATGGATAAAGTAGCACTTGATTTATATGCTATATTAGCAAATGCAAACTTAGATTCAACAACTAATACAGAAGATTTAGTAAGTGTAGATGATGAAAATGTTTTAAGCAGTACCGTTGATGGTGATTTAACGACAGTTGCTGGATATAGTACAGATTCATCTCCTTCGACAGTTACAACACCAACAACAACAACAACTACTACTACCACTGAAGCTCCAACAACAACAACCACAACAACAGAAGCTACAACAACGACAACTACCACTACGACCACTGAAACACCATTAACTGGATTACGAGGTTTACAAGGAAATCGCAATCGTTTAAGGTTCCGATCGCAATCGACAGAGGCCCCATCAACACCAGTAGAAACTCAAACTGAAAAAGTCAAATCTCGGTTTAATCGACCATCATTCGGTGGTGGACGATCCAGACCAAGTCCATCACAAACGACTGCTTCGTCAGTAGCAGTTGAGGAAACTGTTAAAGCAGAAAATGCACAACCTGTAAATTCGTTAAAATCTAGAAATCGTTTTAATTTACGAGGTACCATAAAACCAACAACTACATCAAAACCAGATTCTGCAGCAAATAGTTCAGATAATTTGAATTCAGTGGCCCCACCAGCATCATCGTCAGGTCGTGTTTTAACACGTCCCCGTCCAGCGTTTAATATTAAGCCCCGTGGTCGTTTGAATCAAGCAACTTCTACCACAACTGAGGCAACAATTTCATCAGAAAATGATGACGATGATGATTCTAATCAAACAGTTACAATAAATGATGAGCTATCTTCTCCATCACCATTACCAACAATTAAGTCAATTAACACAGCACGGGGTCGTTTAAATATTGGTGGCGGAGCGAAATCAGGAAATAAATTCATCGGGCGGGGTCGTGCACCAGGACTTAATAATTTAAATAATAAAGCTAATCAAATAACAAACACAGTCGAACCAGCGCCCGTAGAAGAAGTTAATGTTGAGAATGATAACAATGAATCTGATGTGTCAACAACGACGACTGTCAGCGGGTTAAATCGTTTAAAAAATCGTCCAAGAATACAAATCACCAAACAATCCAAAACTTCAACAGCATCACCTATTACAGTTACACGTAAGCCAAATCCATTATTACGTCGGCGACAAGGTGCTTTGACAACAACAACTGCTGCACCTAACGAAACCGAAGAGAGTGAATTGAGTAACGAAAATGTTGAAAAAGAAGAAAAAAACACAAGTGAAGATTTAGATGGAGATAAAGAAAGTAAAGAAACTGCAAATGCAACAGATAATGTTGAACCACCAACAGAAGCACCAAAGGGATTAGGTAAGTTGAAACTAAAGCTTTCTTTAATTGAACAATAAATTTTTAATCACTTTTGTTCTAGGTCTATTAGCAAATAGAAGACGTTTGACAAATCGTCGACCAGGAACTATTGTGTTATAAACATAAAATTTAAAATTTAAAAAAAAAACAAAAAAAATCAATTATTTTGTTCAAAAACAAGATTAAATTTGACTGAAAATATTGCATTTTAATTAAGATAATAAGTAATTAAAAAATCTAAATATTTTTCGATTTTAAATTTAATTTTTATAAAATTTTTTTCATGAATTTAGACTGATGAATTTAAAACCTAAATTTTTTCTTTGAGTAAACCTGAATTCTTCAAAATAATTTGTTTTTGTTTTGTGTAAATTTAATTTTTATTTTGTAATTATTATTAATTATTATTATTATTAGTATTGTGTAAAGTTAAAAATCTAATTTTAAATTAAAGAAACGAAAAATAAAGAAAACAAAACATTGCTGTCAAATTATTTGTGGAAGGCTAACTTTTGCTCGATAAAACTTTTAAGAGCTCAACAACGAGCAAAATTACTCAAAATTATACACTCTACTCATTTCATTCTTACTATCTTTTTTATTCGCATTCTCATTTTTACTTGTACTTTAAGGTTTATTTTTACTCTTACTCTTGGTATAACTCTAACTCTAACTTATTCTTACTTTCATTCTTTCTCTTTCTCTTTCTCTTTCTCTTTTCCTTCCTCTTTCTCTTACTCTTACTCTTACTCTTACTCTTACTCTTACTCTTACTCTTACTCTTACTCTTACTCTTACTCTTACTTTTACTCTTACTCTTACTCTTACTCTTACTCTTAATCTTACTCTTACTCTTACTCTTACTTTTACTATTACTCTTACTCTTACTCTTACTCTTACTCTTACTCTTACTCTTACTCTTACTCTTACTCTTACTCTTACTCTTACTCCTACTCTTACTCTTACTCTTACTCTTACTCTTACTCTTACTCTTACTCTTACTTTTACTCTTTCTCTCACTCTTACTCTTAATCTTACTCTTACTCTTACTCTTACTCCTACTCTTACTCTTACTCTTACTCTTACTCTTAATCTTACTCTTACTCTTACTCTTACTCTTACTTTTACTCTTTCTCTCACTCTTACTCTTACTCTTACTTTTACTCTTACTCTTACTCTTGCTCTTACTTTTACATTGCAGACGCTGTTTACAATTCTCTTCGGCAAACATACGACAGAAAACGACTACTTCTAGATAACCTCATAGACGAGATCACACTGTTTCTAATTTCTGAAATACTCTTACTCTTACTCTTACTCTTACTCTTACTCTTACTCTGCCACTTAGTCTTACTCCTACTCTTACTCTTACTCTTTCTCTTACTCTTACTCTTACTCTAACTCTTACCCTTACTCTTACTCTTACTCTTACTCTTACTCTTACTCTTACTCTTACTCTTACTCTTACTCTTACTCTTACTCTTACTCTTACTCTTACTCTTACTCTTACTCTTACTCTTACTCTTACTCTTCCTTTTACTCTTCCTCTTACTCTTACTCTTACGATTACTCTTATTCTTATTCTTACTCTTACTCTTACTCTTACTCTTACTCTTACTCTTACTCTTACTCTTACTCTTACTCTTACTCTTACTCTTACTCTTACTCTTACTCTAACTCTAACTCTTACTCTTACTCTTACTCTTACTCTTACTCTTACTCTTACCCTAACCCTTACTCTTACTCTTACTCTTACTCTTACTCTTACTCTTACTCTTTCTCTTACTCTTACTCTTACTCTTACTCTTACTCTTACTTTTACTCTTACTCTTGCTCTTGCTCTTACTCTTACTCTTACTCTTACTCTTACTCTTACTCTTACTCTTACTCTTACTCTTACTCTTACTCTGACTCTTACTGTTACTGTTACTGTTACTGTTACTCTTACTCTTACTCTCACTCTTACTCTTACTCTTACTCTTATTCTTATTCTTACTCTTACTCTTACTCTTACTCTTACTTTTACTCTTACTCTAACTCTAACTCTAACTCTAACTCTTACTCTTACTCTTACTCTTACTCTTACTCTTTCTCTTACTCTTACTCTTACTCTTACTCTTACTCTTACTCTTACTCTTACTCTTACTCTTACTCTTACTCTTACTCTTACTCTTACTCTTACTCTTACTCTTACTCTTTCTCTTTCTCTTACTCTTACTCTTACTCTTACTCTTACTCTTACTCTTACTCTTACTCTTACTCTTACTCTTACTCTTACTCTTACTCTTACTCTTACTCATACTCTTACTCTTACTCCTACTCTTACTCTTACTCTTACTCTTACTCTTACTCTTACTCTTACTCTTACTCTTACTCTTACTCTTACTCTTACTCTTACTTTTACTCTTTCTCTCACTCTTACTCTTACTCTTACTTTTACTCTTACTCTTACTCTTGCTCTTACTTTTACATTGCAGACGCTGTTTACAATTCTCTTCGGCAAACATACGACAGAAAACGACTACTTCTAGATAACCTCATAGACGAGATCACACTGTTTCTAATTTCTGAAATACCGAATCTGCCACCAATTTAGATTACGAAGTAAGGATAAAGCTATCAACAGCCCACATCCATTCTCAACATCAAAATAAAAAAGCAAACATATTTTAATCCTAATTTGAGTATCCTATGAATGAATATGACATTAAACCCTTAAGTTTGTCCCTGATATCTAAATATGACTCAACAACAACTTTAATAAGAATTAATAATCATAACAAACAACGCCGACAAAAGTGAAAAGAATATTTGGTTATACAAATGTGAAGGCAGAATAACTGCCACTATATGAGTTTTTATATTTCACCAAGCCAATAACATATGATTTTTGACAAAATTTTTGCATAGAATCTGTTATGGTTCATGGTTATTTAAATTACTTCGATCCGAAAACAAACAGTTCTGCAACAAATATTTTTTCCTATTCATACAATCTTAGCTGTGGAATATTCTTTGATGGTGACACAGCTGTTATGGGTGGGCTTTAATCATTGAAAAAGACAGTGCGTCAAAATATTAAGAAATATGCCACTAGCTAGATTATTGGAAACCCCATTTTGGCTTAACGACAGCACATAGTAGAACTATCGCTCTTCACAAGATCCAAAATCAGTTATCTGAATGAAAAACAACACTGTGCTAGAACAATATTAGTCGACCTGTAAAAAGCGACCAGTGCCGTATGTATACAGTGTAAGCAGTTTGCCTGCCCCACAAGAAGGAATAATCATGAAGTCATATGCAAACGACAGCACGGTGCTTGCAAAAGGAAACAACCTGGAACAACTCACTAATGCTCTGAACACCTACCATAACATCCTGAACGAATGGTTTAAAACTGAAACTTTCCACTGAAAACTCTACCTCCACACTTTTCACCACATGGACGAAGGGGGAAATTACAACACTTAGGCGCGCTGTACACTTGAGCTAAACTATGTTTTTTGTATATAACGTAATCAAATGGATGACTATAGCTTAGTTGAAGTGTATCCATTTGATTACATTATGTACAAAAAAATTCCGAGCGGCAGGATGTCCGCTAGAAATTGGTAGATTTCGAGATCAGACAGTTTTGTGTACAAGTAGAATCTGATTTATCAGATTAGTTTAAACAAAACAAACTAATTACAAACAGATATCGAACAAATTTTAAAAAGGAAATTAGCTTCATATAAACAAAACTACATCTATCCAATTTTGCAACAAACAAATATCAGATCTACCACAGAACATATGTGTGACAATGTAGGACACTATATGAAAAACAAACGCCAACCTACTCTATATCATATGTTGTGCAACTACTGCAAAATATCAAAACAGTTTATTTCTAAAAACAGGCTTTTTTCTTCTAATCAAATCTTATTATTTTTTTTATTGACTGTTATAAGGTTTTTGCAAATTGTTTTCTTAGGGCTTGTTGCAAACTTTTTTGTTGAAACCGACGAGTCAAAAATCTCTAACTGCAGAGGTTTATATTTATAAGAAACGGATTAAAATGTCCACAGATTCTAAATTTATAAAGTTTTTAAAAATATTAGTATCCAAACGGTCGTTGTAACGGATTTAAAAAACCAATTTTTTTTCTAATATAAAGCCTCTAGTTTCTTAACTAAGTGTTCGATTTAGCTGATTTACGAACTTTTCTAAGATATTTATAAAATACACATTTTTAAAAAATGTTTTTTGATCTGGCTCCACAAATGCGACCGTGAAAGTGCCGGTTGTTTCAAATGCATTTTTTGTTTTACAAACTTTTTTGTTGGCCACTCACTCAGAAAATTCCAACTGCAGAGGTTTATTTTTTTGAAAGAAATAGATAAAAAAGATTTTAAGGATTCTAAATTTGTGAAGTTTTTAAATATATTAGTATTCAAACGGCCGTTATAACGGATCTAAAAAGCAGACTTTTTTTCTAGTATAAAACCTCTAGTTTCTTAACCATATGTTGGATTTGGCTGATTTACGAGTTTGTTCAGGATATTTATAAAACACACATTCATAAAAAAAATTTTTTGATCTGGCTTTACAAATGCGACCGTGAGAGTGCTGGTTGTTAAAAAAAATTTTTTTTGCCAACTATTTGTTGGAGCCGCTCACTCAGGAACCTCTAACTGCAGAATTCTATTTTTAGAGTAAATTGATAAAAATGATTCCAAAGATTCTAAATTTGTTAATTTTTTTAAAATATTAGTATCCAAACGGTCGTCATAACGGGTTTAAAAAATCCTTTTTTTTTTTAGAAAAAGGACTAGTTTTCTAACCGCATGTCGACTTTTGCTGATTCACGAACTCGTCCAAGATATTAATAAAACACACATGTACAAACAAATTTTTTGATCTAACTCAACAAAAGCGACCGTGAGAGTGCCGGTCGTTTTCCTTATATCTCATATCGTTTAGGAATACATATAATATATACATTTTTTTTGTTTTTTCATCTCCGCTTATCATATATAGTCGTTTGGCACCAAAATTTTCCCGAAATTCCGAGATGAGGCTCATTAGAATAGGTAGATTTTGTAGGAAATCTACCTAAAACATAGTTCGCATAGCTTAGCTCAAGTGTATAGCGCGCCTAAACATCTGACAAAATACTTATTCCCACGGTCAAAAATCCGAAACTGTTGGGGATCACATTCAATCCACTACTTAAATTCAATGCTCATGCTCAACCGGTGAACTCGAGATTGAAAAACAGGAACAATGTACTGAAAGCACTAGCTGCTAGTTCATGAAGTAAAGATAAAAACACAATCATTACAAGATACATAGCAATAGGAAGACCTATTTTATACTACGGTGCACCGATATGAACACCTCAAACCACTGAAACTCACTGGAATAAGTTACAAATAACACAAAACGCAGTCGCCACCACAGGTTGGAAGAGGTCAAACTACTACGCAGCACCAGATCCATTCTAGAGCAATTAAGATCCGGTTGCTCACGCATCTTAAATAACTTAACAAAATGCATAAAGTTGATCAGAAAATATTTGACAAGTGTCCGATATGTGAGAACACGCCGCATTATGCAGACCACCTATTCAATGGTCCTGATAAAACAACTAACCTACGAAGGAAGATTTGTGGTACCGCCCAAGGTAGTAGCAGAGTTCCTGAATCTGGACGTGGAGCCAACAACAACATTTCATAGCCATATATACCTTCCTGATTTAACTAAGGGAAACGACGACCTCTTTTTTTTCTTCTCAAGATGGACGGGTCTACGCACCAGAAATACTCGGAACCCAGTTCCGACCAAGAAGCATCACAAAAATCGACGAAAGGTGCTACTCCGTCGCTCCATTTTTTGGATAAAGAAGCAGTTGTCACTGGCCTCACTGCTTCAAATCCCCCTCGTCATGGCTGGTATTGCAAGAAATCCTGGACCAACTAAAACATGGCATTACAATATGTACAATATGTAAAAACATTTTAATGGCAAACACTACATCCGTCCAGTGGAATAGTTGTTAAGAATGGTGTCATCTTAAGAACTGCTCAGGCCTTGCAACACATAAACAATGGACCAAAAACCATATAGCACCATATTGCCATTCATCAAGTCAACATACAAACACGAGCTCGCAACAGACAAAATGCGAATGAACACACATCCGGAAACCCCAAGTGATGTGAAAATAATTGTTAACGCGAGACAACCAAATATGTTACAACAAACCTTTCATTTAAATTTAAATTCTCTTAATTTATACATATTGTTTTATCTTTTATTGTTCAATGTTATTTACAATTGATTAATTAATTTTTTTTGTGTTTGTATATGTAACGGTTTTACCGTATGTACACATACAAAATGTACACAATTTAATAAATGTAAAGTTCAATAGAATAAAAATCCTGAAATATAACAGTCGCATAATTTAACTATCTTTTTTAACGAAAATCATCAACAAAATATCAACAAAAAATCAATTAAGGATTTTTGATGGTAGCAGATGTAGTAAAACCAATTACAGAGTTTTCCTACAATAACTCCCCAAACTATTCGCAATATCTTTCAAAATCTTACTAATTAATATAAAAACAATTGACCTAAAACTCAATATTAAAAACAAATATTTAAATATTTATATGAATTAATTTTTAATTTATATAAATATTTATAAATTAATTTTTCTAAAATCTGGGTTATTTCCAAATATTTGCTAAATTGTTTTGTTAAAATAAAATCAAAATAAATTCGTGACATTGGCATTAAAAAAAATGTAATAAAAACAAAAGAAAACTAAAGTTTTGGTCAGTGGGTCAATTATTTCGATATTAACTAACAATAATTAATTTCAATGCGTAATCATTTTTCAATTTTTAAAAGCAATATTCAATCGGTGAAAGAAATCAGTCGTTAAGTAAAAATAAATGAAAAAGTGAGTCGAAAGGCAACCACAAAACCATCAAAGTCAGTAGTTAAGTTGCATATTAATTTAATAAGTTTATCAGTTAACCAAATAAATAAACCAATAAGTGAATCGAGCAATAGCAATAAGTGAATCCAGCAATTATTAATGTAATAAATTATTAAGTTAATTAAATAAATAAACCAATCACTGAACCACGAAATTATTGTTTTAATCTATTAGTCAGTATCATTGAATTAATTAGTGAATCGAGCAGTTATTAGTTTAATAAATATACCAGGTTTACATCATCATATAGTAGTGTAAACGAACATTGGCACTACATTTTGGCGCAGCCAGTTAGTCCTTTCTAGAGATGTTAAAATACGGTATTTTATTTTTTTTGTATAATACAGCGTATTATACATTGTTTAATACAAAATAAAATACCGTATATTCTGTACAAAAGTGCAATAGCCGACATACAGTGTTAGTGGTATAACAACAAAAAGATACTTCCATCACCATTTTCAATCACAACTAATCCATTTTCTTGTAAATATCTGCCCGACATTTGGATTTCTTATCGTTATCTTTATTTATATTTCTTAAACAAATGCTAATAAGATCTATTTATTCATCTGATTCTGCTTGGTTTCAATATTAATCACTTTCATTCTTGTCGAGCTATTGTATTTATGTTTTTATTTAAATTGAAGACTTATCATTTTCCATCGGTAAACTGTTGGATATTTAAATTATGATTTTTCACATAAACAAGTTTACGCCTCGCCTCGTTGATTTGTAAGACAAATACTTCTTGCAGTATGAGTTAGGCTGCAGATTGAAAAAGATTTTTCTGTTACAGTGGAATATGCGGAACGATGAAATATTCCGAAGAGCCACAAACTATTTGCCACTAAGTTAAACAATCAATATAGCTGCTATCGGTTTCAGGATGTGAGTTTTGAGATTTGAGTGTTTTAGTTAATCAATTTTAATGTATAGAAAGAGGACTACTCAAAGATGTAAAAGTGAATGACAGTCCATGAGTTCATAGCTCATAATGAGTGGAACGGAATGAGTTCACGGGTCATAATTTTAATTTGCTGCATAAAAAAAAAATCCCTATAAGGGTGAATAGTAATGCCATAGAAATTTGCGAATCACTAAGAATGCGTTTCTAACTGTTAGTAACAAGGGGCAATAACTCATTGATTTCTTCTGTATCGTTCATTTATTCGAGAACCAGTAGTATATATTTTCGCAGTTATAAATTCTTCAAGTAATCCACGCGAAATCTCAATAAAATGGCAGATTACTGATTCGCGCGCCACCACAATAGAAAAATGTTTATAGTAAAATACCTGGTATTTTACTACGTTTTGGACAATACAGTATTTTACGTATAATACCACGTATTATACAATAGTATTAAACACTTTTACATCACTAGTCCTTTCAGACATAAGGACAGGGAGAATGCATGAACCAGCATAAAAATAAAATACCTGAGGTCAAGAACCATTAGTCTGACATCAACATTTATATCAGCAGCACAAAATAACTAATCATCAGAAACAACACCAACCATACCCGTGATTACATCAACCACACCAGCGAAGGGTAAGTCATCTGTAGTTTTTAATATTTTAGAACTAGAATCAGACAGACTATTTGACGTGGCATTGGATGACGGTAAAGCTCTCTCAGACATTTTAAAAAATATAGAGAAAACCTTTTTCACGGTCAAAGAGGCGGACGACAATACTAAGAGACAACTAGAGAACTGTCTAGATAGACTAGAGCGTAGACGGTAAATACTTTTCATTCAATATGCTAAATAATATGGCTAACCTATACGAAGAAGTAAAACTAGTCGAAAAACTAGACGGGGATGCCAACGATATTGACAAGGATATAGAACTCTTTATATTTCGTGCCAAAACAATTACATTTCAATCGAACGTCCTAGATCAGATAGTTTTTGCACAGTTACTGGTCACACGTATCACAGGTAAAGCCCTCCTAGCCGTTAAAGACAAGTCATTCAAATCAGTCGAAGACCTAGGATTCACATTACAGAAATACTTCCCTCCTTTCACCAGGCAATTAGAGGGAACAACAGTCCATATGTTTGCTCAACTCACACAAAGTTTATCATCTACGACGTCAAATTTTGCAACAAATATGGATTATAATCTGCCTAGATTCCCTCAATTTAACCACACATCTTCGAATACAACATACATTCCTTCACAAAGTATACCAAACAATGATAAACCTTCTCAACTGACATTACTAAATAACAATATAAATCAAATTACTCCACTGCCTCCACCATCTGATATATCATCCTTCCCATCGTTTTCTGCTGTTTACATTAAATATTCCTAAACCAAACCTTTCTAATTATACGCAATATCCAAAATTCCCTTCAGTATCAGACTACCATGAAAATTCCCAATCCCATTTACCTTCTTATCCGTCTTTACTGCCATAAGTAGCAACTGCACTAGCTATGCCTGTTTCTTATAATAAAACCCATAGTAACTCTGAAAATTCATCACACATCCCACCATGTATCACGAATCAACATTTCTCATATCTTTCCCATTCACCTTCTAAGATACCTTGTAACCAATCAGAGAATAACAATAATACAAATTTTCAAGCAGAACGACCTAATTGAAATACAAATATCACATAAAAATCAAACTTCAATATAAACTCTAAAGCTCCAATAGCACCTTCAACCTTTTTACAAAATACAAAACTAAATTTATCGGTCAATTCTGACGTAGAGCCTGCATCAGTGACCGCATAAAAAAGGGTTGCATCTACATTACATTTTAACCCGTCAAGTATTTCCTTGTCAAATAATTTCCCTGTTACCGATACGTATACAGACATTCCGTTCCGTCTTTGAGTATTAACACTGACGACCTAAATTATTTAAATCCAGAAAATATTGCATCAAGTATACCTCCAACTTTTCCACATGGTTCTGCTGATAATGGCTGATTGCAAGATCACATCATTCTGAAGTGAGATTGGATGCGATGTCACAAAATCTAAATTCAAGTCCGTTTTAAATGGTATCACAATCTACCATACAATCTCATGATCTCCAGTCTAAAAAATAAAAACTCACATGGCATAGATGGTATAACTAGCTGCCGAATTAAAAAAATTTCAAAATCAATTTCTCGTATTCTCAAATTCTTATTTAACTTGTCACTAAACACCGGTATCTTTCCTGAAAGTTTAAAAACCTCAACTGTGCTTCCGCTATTTAAGAAGGGTGATAGAAACTCGCCAACCAATTGCAGGCCAATTGCACTACTAAATGTATTGACTATGATTTTTAAAAAAGCAGTTAAAACCAGACTAGTCAATTATTGCGATAAATATAATTTAGTTGCCCCAAATCAATTTGGTTTTCGAAAGACGATGTGAACCGAAGATGCTGTCATAAAATTCTTGAGCAAAGTGTATGTAAGCGTAAACAAAAAAAAGTTGCAGGTCTATATATTGATATATCCAAAGCTTTTGACACAGTAAATTACACTCTTCTGCTAAACAAGCTCTGGAATATGTGTATAAGAGGTCTACCCCACTCTTGGTTTAAATCTTACTTATCAGATCGAACACAATGTGTCAAAGTTGAATCCCACAGTGTATTTGGATCTTTAAAAGCGGGAGTTCCTCAGGGCTATGTACTGGGTCCTATACTGTTTATTTTATATATAAACTCCATTTTTAAAAGCGGACTCAAAGGATTCATGGTGGCTTTCGCTGACGATAAAGGTTTGAGTTACGATGCTGATTCAGTTGCTAATAATTAAGCGAACATTCTACATGACCTTAAACTATTGAGTGTGTGGTTCAATATTTACTATATGATATTAAGCACTAAAATCAAAGTAATGTACGTTCACTTAACTATGTCCCCTGTCACACTGTGTCCCCTGTCACAAAGTTCATACTTATATCATTAATCACACTGCTCAAATTCCATATGTGGAGTAAATTGTTTCGAAGTTGACGTTGTGAAAGATATTAAGTATCTTGGTTTGGTTATTAATTCCAGACTAAATTGGAAAAGTCATATTAACAAAATACGAAAAGAACTCCTAATATAAAATTAATGTTGTCTATCGATAACTCCTAATATCATTGCGTTAAATGTATATGTTGAGATCGATTTGTCCAATATCAGTACTGCGTAATATTTATTTTGCAATAATTGAATCTAGAATCCAATATGGTATTACCTGTTGGGATGGTATCTACTATTCCAACCTAGAACCATTAATACTGGTTCTAAAACATATAATTCGTGTCATGTTAAAGAATAAAAAATGAATTTCACTAGAGTATTATTGAATCTTTTGGTGAAGATTGTTTCTTTGAAAATTTGTTCCAAATCACAGAAGGAATTTCAAATATTAGAAAAATCAATATCTTCACAAACGTTGTATAATTGTAGGTTTTAATTGCTATTATAATTTCTGAACTTTAAATTCTCGCAGTTGTAAGTTTTAAATAAATAGAATTTAATAATCGCTAATATAAATTTATTACAATTTTCGCAGTTGAACTTTTTATATTTGCAAAAAACAAAGAAGTTAACAATATTTTATGTTTTGTGATTGCTACAATTAAAATCAAATGTAAATTTTAAAATACAAACAAAGTAAACCAAATCATTGGTAAGGTAATTTATCAATTAATTCTAACTTCTAATTTTCTGATGATGATCTCAAACAATTATCCCATTTAAAAATACATAGTTTGAAAAATTTCACATAAGGTTTAGCCTTGTCGGTTGAATGACTATGATAATATAGAAAAGTTTGGTAAATGTTTTAATTTATTTTCATTTCAATTTTATTTTAATTATTTTGTAAATAATTTATTTAAATTTATGTATGAAAATATTATTTTATTTTTTTTTTTAATGACGGAGTACTGGCAGTCATGTTTGCCATTACTCAGTCATTCTTGCAACCGAACCAGTTGTATGGGGAGTTTTGAATTTTTTCCGTCATTTTTATTTTATTTTAAATTAGTTTGTATTTTATTTATTTAAATTTACATATAATAATAATGTATATTTTTTTAAAGGCCCAGTCAGGGTTGCCAGTATTTGGACATTACTATACAATGCTGGTCATCATTATTGGTCCGTTACTAGGCCAACTGTACAACCCCTTGTATGGGCCATTGTTGTTATTTTTTCTCTAGCCTATGAATGGTAACCATTTACTGTCCGAAGTTATCATCCAGTAAAATTATGTTAGTGGAACCAGTTGTGGTAGCCAGTACTCGCCCATCGCTGCATTGCTGGCTGCCAGTAATGGATCCTTACTGAGCCAGTTGTACAACCTTGTATGGGTGGCAATATCATACCAGCCGGACCCAAGAAAATAATGCAAATAGACGACTCGAACATCCCGAATGAAGCGACAATTACCATGACTAAAGAAGTAAGACCTGGCGTGTGCATAGCAAATACACTTTCTAAATCAGTCATCAGAAGTATCCAGAAGACTCTAATCGGCCCATTTCAAATTTTAAAGCCCAATTCGACTCCCTTTGTAAACAATCTTACAGAAAATGTTCTACTATCGGAATCAGCGACCAACAAAGCTTGGTCAAATACGCCCGACAATAATCCAGACAAATCACAAATTAAACCAAAAATTATTTTCACGCCAATTCAATATTCCGATGTTCTAAAACAAAACATTTCCCGAAACTTGATTCATATTCCTATAAAAATTTCAAACACAACGTAAATTTCATCAATACCAGTAAAATTAAAAAACACTAAAAGTTATACGCATCATAAGCTACACTACCACTTTGAAATGCCAAACTTATTCTAATCGTAACGAAAGTAGATTCCATAAACAGAAATCAGAAATCAGTTCTATGAAAAATCTATATCTGCCATCAACTATTCTATCGTAAAATAAACTACCAAACAATAAAACTCCCCTAAAAATACTCACAAACCCAAACTATAAACCAAAAACCCAAAATACGACAGTAAATACGGACAAACTAACGAAAATCAAGAAGAAAGCGTTTAAAATAATTCCAAAACTAATACGTTCAAATTAAATTTAATACCTTTCATGCTGACAATCATAAAATAAAAACAAATTATACTATAACTAATTATACTAATAATAAAGATAAAACTAAGCCAAAAACCAATCATAAAAATAATCAGGATACCGAAAAATTGCAGTACAGTACAGTATTCAGATGCATGCTAAACAAGTAATGACCTTTAAGACAAATCAGTTTCACTGGCTGCAGCGGCGTAGCTAGGGGGGGGGGGGGGGGGGGGCGGTCCGCCCTGGGTGTCACCCGTTTTGGGGTGACACCCGACCGTAAAAAACATAAACAAACCATCACAATGTTTTCAACGATAAATCACTTAGAAACCATTTTAACCAGGTTATCCATATAGTTTTAATTTTTAAATTGTGATAACTTATAAATGTGTCCTATAAATGTGTTATTGGTTCAAAAAGAATCTATTCTACTTTTTAAAATTTTTGAGTTAATACGTAAAATAAAATTTTAACAATATAAATCGAATCAACATGTTGAGCATTAAATACCATCACCACAATTACTCAATAGCTTTGAATATGTAGATACCATAGATACCATACTGACTGATACCGTACTATACATACCATATTGACTTTTTTTTTACTGTATATTATTTAGTATGCAAGAATGATTCTTTAACGACCAGGTCTGAAAACACATATGCTGAATAATGTATAGGAAAAGTGGTTTACGTCGATAATGTGGTACCCTTTGTCGATAGGGTGGTACTCTTGAGCTACAATGTCTCTATTCCAAAATTATTTCTAAAATATTACCTTAACTTTACTACCTAATATGTTTTACATTTCAAACAAATTAATTGCAAACACCCAAGGAAACCAATAAACAATCAAATCACCGTGTTTGTAAATGATCTCAAAATAATTTTTTTTTCCTTTATCTTGGAACTCAAGGAATAAATTGGAATAGACCGTTTTTCAATGGACACAAAAATAATTACTGTGGAATAAAATGGCATAACTGCAGTTTGGCAAATTTTTATAGGCAGTTACATACTCATCTCATACTGTTTGTTTTCTTAGTTTTATATTTGAAATAAATGAAAGTTTATCATTTAAAATTACATTTTATTGGGTTTTAAATCACTTGTGAATTTCAAACTCATCAAGTGATTCTTTTAGAGATTCTTGCAGACTACATAAATGTAAAGCCTTCAAATTTCTTTTAAAATTAGTGTAGCTATTGTTATTAACTATGTAAATAGTTAAAAAAATACTTCAAAAATATACTTCTAAAATATACTTCTAATATACTTCAAAAATATACTTATTAACTATGTAAATAGTTAAAAAAATACTTCAAAAATATACTTCAAATTTTGTTTTTTTTTCTTCTTATTCCTTAAATCAGTATTTAAAACATTTTTCGGTTTTCCCGATGTAAAATTTTTCACAATTAATCACATTTAATTTTGTAAATTATTGAGCATGATTCTAATTGAATATTTAATTTTGGTTTCAATTCTTCATATAAAATATCTTTTATGATTTTATACTTATAGTTTTTTAAATAGTTCCTTATAATATTAGGCATATGATTTAAATATTCTTTTTTATCAAATATTATTTAATCAACTTATATTACAAGGAAATTTAAATAAATTAATTTTCTTTGCGGTGTATTTAGCCGTTAACACAGTGTACTTATTATATACTACATAGACATATATGTATCCTACAAATATAATTAGAATTAATGCTTTGCTGATACCTACTATAATTAAAAATATTTTTTTAGATTTCGTTTAGCAAATATCCCAAAAATTAAATTTCGAGGAGTTCATACTTCTTAAAGAAAAAGTGGGTTCCAGCAGAGAAAGACCAAACAGGCAAAAATAGATGCATGCAACGAATGTTTCAGAGAATATTGGCTCATCTTCGGAAAGTAACAGCGACAATACAGCATCTATGATGAAGACGAATTAGAAAGAAATACTGAAAATGACAGTGATAATGCTGCTAATGCTTCTACTATCGAAGACAGTACATATTTGCATATGTGAATCACTTTAGGACTTAAGAAATGTATTACATTGGAATATACTCGTCTCTGATAATGTTCGCATTGAAATCATAAAAAAAGGAAGTGAACATTTAAAAAATAGAAAAGGGTCGTTTGCTACTGTATCTAGACATGGGTTGGACATAAAAGGTGATGTTCGCCATCTTTCTAAAGAATGGTATTATGATGTGATGCCTTATGGTGAAAAAATTCTGCGGTAATGGATGTTTTATTCTCCTTCAAATAATAGCCTGTACTGCTTCTGCTGTCGTATATTAGCTGTCACCAATAGTAATAATACAAAATCTACGACTGGATTTCAGAAGTGGTGGAAACTAAATTCCAAAGTAACCGACCAGAAACTTCAAATGAACATCTGGAGAATTTTCAAAAGTGGCAAACTTTGGAAATGAGGTTAAAATTTCATAAAACGATAGGAGACACAGCCTTGCAATTAATATATAATGACAAACAGAAGTGGAAACACCTTTTATCCAGATTATTGCATATAACTTTGTTTTTATCTAAACGAAACCTAGCATTTCGTTGACAAAATGAAGGACAAAGTTTTTCAAATAAAGGCAATTTTTTAGAACTAGTCAATCTATTGTCAAAGTATGATGCAGTGTTAAAAGAACAAATTTTGAATTTGGAGCATGGTGAATCACCAAAAGTATCATATTTGTCACCAGATATACAAAATAAGTTCATAAATGTTTTAGCGAACCACGTAAAGTTTAAGCTTGTCAACGAAATTAAATCGCTTGAATATTTTGGAATTATAATAAGACGGTGATACAATTTTGGAATTATGTTTGATAGCACACCTGACGTTTCACGTATTGATCAAATGTCAGAAATGATTCGTTATGTGAAAATTGATTGTAAAAAAGTGGAAATCAAGGAAGTATTCCTTGGATTTTTCCTTTACATGGAAAAAAGCCGCTGATTTAAGCGATGAAATTCTTACACTGAAAAACAATTATTGAAGTAATGACAATCTCACCTCGAAGTTGGCAGTTTATTATTCATGCAAAGAAAAGATATTTACAAACAATTTCACAGTGATTGGGACAACTACTTAGTACTCAGTAACATTGTCCTGACAACAAAATGAGGTTTATTTAAAATATAAAGTGTTATATCCAATATAACAGTAGTTGAATAAAGTTAATAACTATTTCCATGAAAACATATTTCTTTGGCCTTATATCATGAATTTTTCATTTTAAAATTTAAGTATTTCAGATTAATTGAACTATATTTTATTTTCACATAAATATTTCATGTGATTGTCGGCTTATAATTGTACAGTTGTTTTATCAATCCCGTAGTTCGATTCGCTATATCTCCCCGCACGGCGAGGTTGAGACAAACGCATTTCGATTGGAAATAGGACATGTTTTTTTCAGTGTAAAAATCTTGAAAATGACGGTATAGATGTTATGAATTGTCGTTCCCAAGGTTATGATAATGCAGCTGTTATGAGTAGTAAACATGGAGGAGTGCAAGCTATTATTAAAGCAAAAAATAACAAAGCAATTTTTGTCGGCTGCATAGATCATTCAATTAATTTATGTGGCCAACACTCATTTGCACAAAATGAAACTTGTGTAACGTTTTTCGGAACAGTGGAAGCCATTTTTACATGTTTTTCTGCTTCGACTAGCCGCTGCTAAGTGCTTGTTAAAAACACAACAAAGCAACTGTTAAAAGACTCTTAACAACGCATTGGAGTGCTCATTATGCTGCAGTAAAAGTATTGGCCGAAAATTTTGATGGGATTGTGGCTGCAATTGAGAAGTTAAGTGATCAACAAGAAAATGTAGACACTAGAGGCGCTCCACAGAACCTTATCCATGCAGCATGTGATTTTACGTTTCTTTGCTATCTTTTGTTTTGGAATGATATTCTAAGGAAAATAATATCTGTGCTCAGATTGGATTGCAAAGCAAGGGCTTGAATATTGATCAATTAGTAACATAAATATAGTCAATTCGTAACGAAGTCACATTGTAGAAGAGGCAATAATTCTTGCTGCGAAAAAATTGGAGGACTATGACATTTCAATGGAAAGCCGAATTCGTCGTAAAAAACCAATGACTGGTGAGTTTGCCCCTGATGTTGGACTGATACTGACAGCACAACTTAAAAAGGACATGTTGGAATGTCTTGACCGATTCAGTGTTGAACTCCGAACTAGACTTAAGTCAGTTCAAGATTTAGCTTCATTGTTCGAGGTTGTGCATACAAACACTTAGCTTTTGGCGAACAGTGAAGAGTTGAAATTATCTGTATTAAAATTTATTAGTTTTTATGATGCAACAGAACTCCTTTTATGATGCAACAGAACTCCTTTTATGATGCAACAGAACTCCTCATATAGATACCAAGGTTGAGGAGGCATTTTAGACTTTTTTAAATTCATCGTAGAATGGGATTTTTCAGAATTTCTTCCGAATTTTACAGTTGCACTAGAGTTATTTATGACTATTTACGTATTATTGGCTTCGTGTGAGAGGAGTTTCAGTAAATCTCAAAGAATCAAAGAATCTTCAGCTTATATCACTACAGTAATACGTCATAGCATCAAAGTATTGTACTAACCCAGTTATGGTGTACTACCTGTGCTTGACACAAGTTCAACTACGAACGTTTTAACCGCAACAACTTTAATATACGCTATTGGAGCTGGAATTACCGCGGCTGCTGGCACCAGACTTGCCCTCCAATTGTTCCTTGTTAAAGGATTTAAAGTGTACTCATTCCAATTACAGGGCCTCGGATTGAGTTCTGTATTGTTATTTTTCGTCTTGAGGGAGGGATCGGTTTTGATCGATTATGATCAATGTTGATCTACGGGTCTGACTACGCTGCGTACTCCAGTCCCTGCCATTGACATATGAGTTAGCGTGAGATATCACATACCACTGGCAATGGCAGGAGATGTCATTAGACAAGATGATATCTTAGGGTGCTGGCGGACGAACTTTAATTAGTCAACGGCAGCACTTCCAGTCTTAGCTGGGCAGCGTTCCGTAGCGATACCGCTCATTAGCTCTTCCGAGGAATCGGACCAACACGTAGTTATGTGTGGGCTTTGTGCCTCGATTGAGGTGGTGGGCGGTGCGTCTGGGGTGCGCTGCATCAGCTGGATTATTGGCATTTAGTTTTGTTTTGTTTTCTGCAAATTTCTCACAATTTGTTTTTCACTTATTATTTTGTTATTATTTCTTCATCTTATCATGAAATATTGGCATATGTCATATTTTGTAGTATGATAGGATTTTTTACTTAGTTATGCATTTTAAAATAAAACATAAAAAAATAAAATAAACATTTTGATATATATATATGGCAGTACAACCGAAAAAAAATAAGTCTGCAAGTGGTAAAGCAAATTTGCGCAATCCACCCGCACATAAAGCGGCATGTCCACGGAATTTGCAGGGACAAAACATATATGAATCAATAAAAAATTTTAAAATAAATGTTCAAAACATCTGCGGATTGAACGCTAACCATGACCACGTGCAACATCATCTTGAGCACGACAAACCGAACATTCTATTCCTTACAGAAACACAAGTTTCTGAAAATTTTCTCTTTATAGAATCGCTTAATTCCAAATATGGGCTCGAATCAGCTTTCAAACTCCATCAGGGCGTATGCGTATTCATTCATGAGAGTGTTGCGTACACGCGCTTTCCAAATTTTGAACTACACGGTGACGGCTTCAATACAATGGTTTTAAAGATTTGTCTTCCAGAAATGACTTTTTTTACAATAGCTTTATACCGGTCCCCCAACAAACGTAACCCAAACTTTTTTAATATACTGACAAAAATTATGGACGAGATTAAAGCAAAGTCCCCTAATTGTGAAGTTATCGTTACCGGTGACTTCAACGTCCACAACAAATCATGGTTGGAATTCTCCAAATCGACCGACGATGTTGACAATAGTGGAAAACTGGCAGAATTTTTTTCACTCCCCGTAATGGCGGTGATAATAGTTTTCTTTTAGATCTCTATCTTACCACAATGCCAGATATTACGAGTGTCGATGTCGCGAAAGGTAGTATTGGAAATTCTGATCATTATTTAATCTCATCAATTATCAAAACTGATTTACTTAAAACTACAGCTCCCAAACCCTGTTAAATATTTCACTACTCGAAAATGGATAAGAGTGGTCTTCAAAATTTTTTCCATGGTTTCCCTTTCGACCGTCATTGTTTTTACACTGACAATGTAAATGTTTCTGCTCAAAACTTTACAGAAACCATCCAATTTGCTATCAATAAATTTGTCCCTTTCTCCATAGTAAAACCCAAACAAAAATACTTGTATTCGAAAGCTGCCAAAACGGCACTTAGAAACAAACGTAGATCATTTAATATTTGGATTCATAACAAAACTCCCACTAATCGATCCCAATATCTAAAGGCCAACAAAATATCTAATCAGATTATCTCAAACGAAAAGTCCGAAATTGACAGAGCGAAAGCCTCAAAACTTACGTCTATGTCTGTTTCTGACAAGAGTTTCTACAGTGCCATTAATTCTTTAAATTCTGGTACAAAATTTTCTATTCCCCCTATTATTGATGGTGATTTAATCGTCAATGATCCCGCAAGAAAAGCTAACTTGTTCGCTGAACGCTTTGCTCTGAACTCCACTGTTTTGGAAATACCCCAAATCCAGTCTTCAGGAGTTAATATGAATGAACTTCACTTCAAACCCAAAATAGTCGCTAAACTTTTAAAGGCGTTAAACATAAACAAAGCATCAGGAATGGACAATATTCCACCCATTATTTTAAAAACCTTTTCCAAAGAACTTGCACCAACTTTAACTAAAATATTCTACCAATCCTACAAATCTGGTATATTTCCCTCGTGCTGGAAGTTACTAGCGGTCCTATCCAAAGTCTATGAGCATTATATTAATACACATATTTCAAAATTTCTGGAAGAAAATCATTTAATATCCGACAGCCAATACGGTTTTCGAAACAAAAGATCGACTACCGATCTATTAAACTATGTAGCGCATTGTTGGAACAGCATACTTGATAAATGTGGTGAAACATACGGTATCGCTTTAGACATCTCAAAGGCATTCGATCGAGTCTGGCATGCCAACTTAATCAACAAGCTAGTTTCGTACGGTTTTCATCCCAATGTTGTGAAGCTGATTCAAAATTTTCTATCCAACCGATACATTTCGGTAACCTTAGACGGATTTTCTTCTGAGTCTAAACTAATTAACGCTGGTGTACCCCAAGGCTCGGTATTATCCCCAACCCTATTTTTGATTTATATCAACGAATTGTTGAAAATCACCAGTAACCCAATAAATAGTTTTGCAGATGATAGTACTCTGCACAAGTCGTTCGAGCCCCCTTCCTTCAAAAGGTAAAATGCACGAACGAATTAATCCTGCCCGAAGAGACGCTGCCATAAACGTGAACAAAGACCTGAATAAAGTCGCCGACTGGGGTGACCAAAACCTTGTCAATTTCAACTCCACCAAAACACAGCTGTTGATTGTTTCCAGATTAAAGACCGAGTTCCCCAAAGATATTTTATTTAGTATGTGTGATGAACCAATAGGTGAATGTAAAAACATTCGTTTATTGGGTGTCACAGTTTCAAATGACCTACTCTGGAACGATCATGTAATGGCGATGGCAAAAAGCGCGTCTAAAAAACTCGGCCTCCTAAATAGATGGAAAAAATTTTTCACTTCATACCAATTGCTCCATGTTTATAAATCCTATATTCGTCCCTGTATGGAGTATTGACAGCAGTACCAGTTTGGGGTGCTGCCTCTGTTTCTATCTTGGTCCTCTTGGACTCTGTTCAAATGCGGGCTATACGAATTGTGGGTGATCGAACTTTGACATCAAAACTTGATTCCCTACAACATCGTCGCACTGTTGCTGACCTCGTTGTTTTTTACAAATATCGTCATCAGCAGTGCTCAGATGAAATCAGCGGCATCATGTCTCAAACTTATTCTTACCCCCGTTCCACTCGGCAATCGGCTGCCGCAACCAGTGAAACGGTAAAGATCCCGCGCTGTCATACTGGCAGATCGCAGAGAGACTTCTTTGTCCGAACTGCGTACAAATGGAATAGTTTGCCGGAACACTTAGTCTCAGGTGGCTTCAACCCACAGATGTTTAAGAAAAGCGTTAATCTACACCTTAGAACGCCAGTTGTTGTGGGACCCAGGTCTAGACCTGGGTCTTAAAAGGTATTTATGTGTTGTTGTGACACATATTTTAAACCCTATTACACAACACATTTTATTAAAAAAAAAAAAAAAATTAAAAATTACTTGCGGGCAACAATGACCCAATGTAGCTTATTAATAATAATGCTCATTTGTATTAATTAAAAAAATTATAAATTACGTTTATCGGCTTTTTATTATTATTGACAGTTTTTATTTTTGGGGTGACACCACAATATCCGCCCCGGGTGCCACCCATGCTAGCTACGCCTCTGACTGGCTGTTTTCCCTTCTATCTTATGTTTTCACAATTAATTTCGGAATGCGTAACTATACCAAATACGATCAATTGCAAGAAATATCAAAACCAAAAAGTAATCAGTTTTTCTCGATTGAATGGCGTCTACGAGATACAAAATTTTATCAATGGTTTAAGCCAATTCAAAATGGAAACACTTCCCAAATTTATTATTAGCCAAATATACAAAATTTTCACACTTTTAAAAAACTACAGCTCTTCGATATTATTATATTCCGTCTAAACCTAACACTAACCTAAGCAACAAGTTAATCAAACAAACCTATCCTAAACCTAATACTAACTTAAACCATAAGTCAATTAAACCAACCTATCCTAAACCTAATACTAACCTAAACCAAAAGTCAGATTTAAACAATTTCTAATAAGCCATACACAAGAAAAATAATAATCGAAAATCAATAATTTTACTATCAATACAATTTCTAATATCAATACAAAAAATAATTTACTATGCATCAAAAAAAAAAATTACATGAAACAACCAGTAAACCCCAAGCCCCACTCGAAACGTTTTTTTCAATCATGCATAACGAACGGTACAATAAAGAAATGAATGATGCTGACGACACAGACTAATACTAACAGAATGATCCAGGACTAATAACCACCAAAAAGACAAGATACAAATACAGAGTATAGCTACAAATTCAACGGTCAGTTATATAGGTGTGGTATTAGTAATTTACATATTAAATCTCATCCTCAAACGTAAGAACAGGAATAATAAAGATAGACAAATCCAAACGACAATACCACTCGTCGCGAAAACAGTCAGAAACCAAGCTTCGCCCATTGAAATAGCCATAGCAAAAGAGACCAAACTAGACCATGCGTGTACTTTCTGCATAGGATCTTGATGAAACTTTGGCAAATGATACAAGTTCACTTGAAAATGGAAGATCTGGATTCATTTCAAATTTGGACAAAATGGCGGGGGGGGTCTCCCGAACACCTCTAAGTTTAAATCTTGAATAACTTCTAATCCCGGACTATGATCTTATTGAAACTTATTAAATAAGGTTTTAGTACAGTTTCCAATATTTCTGTATACCAACTTCCGGTTAAAAAGTTTTTTTCCAGGTGTTTATCCCTCCTGTAGCCTACAGTTACCGATCGATTTTCCTGAAACGTTGGTAAAAGCTATCAGGTAACATGAAAAAGATTTTATCAGCTTTTGGAGTACATTGGATAAAGGGTTGGGGGGTCCACCATACAACAGGTGTTTTTTTCCACAATGTTTTTATGTTTGTTGGGAGCATAAAACATTCATTCGTGAATGAATTTTGATGACGCTTTGGAAAAAGATGCAAACATGTATGACAAGGAACTGATTAGTTTTTGAGCGATAGTGAACAAAACGGTGTGGCGATAGTGAACAAACTTCCGGCAAAAAAAAAATGTTTGTACTTTTTTGAATTTTTTTCGGTGTGTTTATGCACACTACAGCCTACAATAATGAAGTGATTGTAATGAAACTCATGGAAAAGGGTACCAATTAGTGTGAGAAGATAATTATCATCTTTTGGGATACATTGATCAAAGTGGCGGGGGGTCTACCATACAACTGCTGACTTTTCACACTTTGTTTTTTAAGTTTGTTGGGAGCATACAGACTTCATTCATTTATCAATTTTATGGACACCTTGAAAAAAGATAGAGACTTAAATAACAAAGAACTGATTAGTTTTTGGACAGTATAGAAATAAGTGTTGGGGGTCCTCCCGAGCACCTGTTTAATGTGTCACACTTTTTTCAATGTTTGTTGGGAGCACACAGCATTCGTTCGTGAACGAATTTTGATGACACTTAGGAGAAAGATGCAAACATGTATGGCAAGGAACTGATTATTTTTTGAGCGATAGTGAACAAAGTGGTGGCGGGTGGATGAAACTTGGTACATAAGCATTTAGTACGCATTTAGTACTTCCGGTTTTTCACTCCCAGTAAAAAATTTTTTTTTGTAAATTTTCAATTTTTTTCAGAGTGTTTATGCACACTACAGCCTACAATAGTGAAGTGATTATGATGAAACTTATGGAAAAGGGTCCAATTAGTGTGAGAAGATAATAATCATCTTTTGGGACACATTGATCAAAGTGGCGAGGGGTCTACCATACAAATGCTGACTTTTCACACTTTGTTTTTAAAGTTTGATGGAAGCATATAGACTTCATTCATTAATCAATTCTAATGACACTGAGGCATATCTAATATTAATAAGTATTTTACAGTGTAATTTAATTGTTATTTATTTATATATACATAAACATTCTATAGCGGGATCTATGACAGATTCCGTTATGCCAGGATTTTAATGCAAATATGAACCGATACGGCCTTTACCCAAAAAAAATCTCAGATATTAAAAAAAAACTTAAGGGATCATTTCGATCATAACACAAACAGAAAAGGTAATTCCAAAGTATTTATAAAATTATAAGTATACAAATAAAATCTAACCTTAAGTTATTGAGTTGATTGCTGTATGTTGTATGCTGAGGCACCCTTTTAAAGTTCTCTCGTCCGCCCAATACTTTTTACACACACTTTTCGTAATCTTCTCCCAGTACCCAATAAAAAAGGCAACCACTATTTGTGCTAGATGTAACCACTAGATGTAACTTTTTTTCTTCTCTGCGAATGCTTCACCCAACCAAAAATGAAGGCTATAAAAGTAATCAACCGCAGTACAAAGCGCCAACAACGATATTTCGCAATTCAACTTCTTAGAAACAAAAATAGATTTTGACAGTAATAACACACATGCTTTCTTTTCACTAATCCATCTTCTTTTTATTTTATTTAACATAAAAAAAATTTTGTTTTGTTTAATTTCCTTCGAATAATTAACAATGATTATACTAGTAGTATTCAACAACAATTCTTAATTTTTTTTGTTTTTATGTTTGTGAACATACTAATTTTTGGAAATATTATTCTTGGTTTTATTTGTTTCGTAACAAGAAAATTAATACCAAATGAATTTTAAATTTCAATAATATCACTTCCGAACAAAAACTAATTTGAATTTTATTGAATTGGTATTCCAAAATTATGAGTATTATCTTTTGTAAGAAAATCACTTATTTTCAACATTAAAATCGCGCTCGATAACAATTTGATGATCTAGATTTATTTCGAAAAGATCTAACACGAACTAAAAATTTGATTTTAATTATAAAATCATACTGACCATAATAATCAAAAAATGCTTTGTTTAAATAATCTAAACGAAGGGGAGCGAAGGAGATGACCATTCAAAAAATTTGTACATTTCTCTCTGTTTCTTTGTTTTCCCAAACAAAGGAATTTAATCGTTTTTTTTTTTTTAGAACGAGATCGTCAACCAATTATAAAAAAAAAGAAAGAAGGATCGACAACATATAATTCGAGTTTGTTTTGTTTTCAGTTATTAAAGATTATAGAGAAAACGAAATAACAATAACCACGAAGTGCAACAATTTATTAACAGTTTATTCAAACAGATGATGATGAGATTGTGTCTGATAGCATCAACGAAAAATGAAAAAATGCAACCACAACTACATGAGTTTTATTTTTCGTTTGATGAAAACAAAGTAGAAGAATGTTTACGAATTTAAGCAATGTTAATTGTGAGACTGATAGTTTTGTTAATAGAAATTGTTACTGAATCAACACGACGTGTTGTTTTAGCAACGCGATTAATTAACGGTTTTGATACTGGTTCATTATGTAATGTATTTTTGTTGAACTAAGTTGCTGTTTCATGTAGTTACGGATGTTAAACTGAAGATTACCAAGTAGTGGGTTTATAAGGGAGAGAAGAAATAGAACAGTGTGGCGACTGAAGAAAATGTATCCTTGACTGTTCGTTGACCGTTAAATCTCACTACCAAGGCATACATTTCCTTCAGTCTACCAATACAGAACCTGAACTCGTTCTGGAGTAGGGTGTAGACTCTCTTATAAATACTACTGGTTAGATAATAGCCCAGATTGCGGCATAACAGACAATTTCCTGAACCGATATCAAACAAGCATTCAACAGTGAAATGCTTTTTGTGAAGATTAAGGAAAGAAAAATATGTAGCAATCACCATTATTTACCGATACTAGGTATACGAATTGATGAGTCGAGTGCCTCTCCCAAGACAACCAGATGTTTAGAATTTTTGCATGACGCTAAATGATGAAAGAAAGCACGCATTGTAGATGTTGAGTAACCATGATGAAAAATAAAGATGTTTAGAATTACTGATGTTGTATATCCATTATAAAAGAGTTGTGAATTATAGATGTTTCAAAAAAAAAAAATTGTTTTATTTATGTTGACTTAATGACTATTGCATCCAAATTCTTGATTGTAGAACGCCAGAGTTTTGTTGATCAGCTGCATTAATGATATCGTGTAAACTGTCATGTCTCGCTGAAAAAGTTCCCCAATTGAGACATGCCGAGTCCCAGCAGACAACAGGCAGCGCAAAGTTGGTATGTATACACAAGTGTGTCAAGCTTTAGATGCAGGTTAATGAGAATATTTATTTAAGGTAAGTTCTATTGTAATAAAAAGGAATATAAATGTTGACCATCATGACCATCCTCCGAAATTCCATACTTGAGAGCCCTGTTCAGTAATTGTATGTGGAACTGATGACAGATATGAGCCTAATAATCTCTTTCTACGTACATCAAATTTCCCAAAAAAAACTAAAACTAAAGAAAAAACTAAAATTAATGAAAAAAAACTACCTAATACTCTTACTGAACAGTGCCCTCAAGTACCAAAATTCAATTTCAGGTAATGAGAGACAGCATTACTATTGTCAGCGATGAAAGCTATTTAGAACAAATAGTAAAAATTTTTGAAATTTAATGACAAATGAATGGGGAGGGTTAGCTAATTCAAAGTAGAGTCAGATAACCGCAGACAAAGTCTTAAGCGGCTCACATCTAACACGAAAACGTTAATATGTTAAGCATAGTGGATGATTTATTAGAACAACCAAGGTGAGAAATTTTAATAAATCAAAGTACTAATATAAAGAATAATATTAAAAAAAATTTAATAATAATCACTAAATTGATAAAGATAAAAAAAACTAATACAAGAAAAATAAGTTAACAGGAACTATATAAATGATGTTTGAAATTTTTAAATTCTTATATCCTTGGCATGGAAAGTCCCAATGGGCTTACCATCCAAATTTGTACATTTGTACAACACATTACCAACCCTGCTTGTTATTATGGCTGGTAGGAATTTCGGAGCCAGCTTGGCCGAAAACTTGTTAGCTGCATCACTTAGGTGATGTTGTCGTACCAAGACTCGTTGTTGTATTTCAAATGTACGAGGTCGCGTCCGTAAATTATAATGTTGTTGGGACTTTGCGAAAGCTGTGTCCATATATCTCTTAATGCGAGCTCTGACGATTGCTAATTGATCTGTATGATCTAGATCCATATCTATTGGTTCACCCAGACTATGTAAAGTTCGAAGAGTTGTGTAGGTCTTGCCATCTGATATAGGGTGTTGACCAAACAACACGTAGTACGGAGAATGAAGTGTTGAGCTATGTACTGCAGAACGCAGTGCAAAAGCTATATCTCCCAGATGCGAATCCCACGTATTATGCATACCTTTAATGTAAGATCTGATCGCAGCTAATATTGACCTATTTACCCTTTCCGAAGCGTTGCTCTGAGGACTGTAGACTCCAGTTTTAATATGAGAAATGTTGAATTCTGTCAACAGTTTTTGAAAAGAATTACTTAGAAATTGTTTACCATTGTCGCTATGAGGAAACTCTGGAACACCATATGTGAGAAAAACTTCATTTCTCAAAAATGTATTCACAGAAGGTGAAGTAGCATTTCTGAGTGGTTTAATTAATACAAATTTTGATAAATGATCAAGTACAATCAGAAGAACAGTATTCCCAGATTTTGATCTGGGATACGGACCCAAAAAATCAATATATATACGCTGCCATGGTCTATCTGTTATAAATCGGGATTGCATTGGTGGACGCAATATCTGATTTGTTGCCTTTGATTGTTTGCAGACATCACAAGACACGACATAGTCATGAACTTGAGATGCCATGCCCGGCCAGTAGTAGAGACGCCGAAGACCCACCAAGGTCTTCTTTACCCCTCCATGAGCAGCTATACAGTTGTCGTGATGTTCTTTGATCAATTTAGTAGTTAGAGGTTTCGGTATCCAAAGTTTCCACACAGGCAAATCGTTAGGTACTGCATCAGCTTTAGGTTCTATGCGCATGTATAGCTTACCATCCAATTGTTTCACCATTGGAAAATCCTGAGGAGACAATTGTACTTTGGCTATCATGTTTGTGTATTCATGGTGCCGATAACATTCATCATCTGATTTAATCGTGTCGTCAGTATGAGCGAGTGCTTCAGCAAATTCTTCAGACGTGTCGTCATATATACGAGACAGAGCATCAGGTACTACGTTTTGGGTCCCTTTACTATGTACAATAGAAAAATCCATGTGTTGAAGTTTTAAACTCCATCTAGCTAACCGACCACTCAAATCTTTTTGTGACATCAACCACTTTAGACTTGAATGATCGGTCACAATTGTAAATTTATGACCCTCCACGTAGGCTCTGAATTTCTTCACGCTGAGAATTGCTGCAAGACACTCAAGCTCAGACACTGAATAATTCCTTTGGGCTTTATTCAACTTTTTAGACATGAATGCTATCGGACACTCATGGCCCTCATCATCCAGCTGATACAATACACTTCCTACACCCGTGATGCTTGCATCACATCTAATAAAAAATTCTTTTCCATAATTAGGATTTATTAAAACTGGGGCTACAGTCAAAAGATGTTTTAAATTGTTAAAGGCGGTTTGGGCTCCATCAGTCCATACCAGTCGTTTAGATCCTTTTTTCAAAAGATCTGTAATAGGTGAAACAACACTAGCGTAGTTTGGTATAAATCGTTGATACCACCCTGCCATACCTAATAACCGACGAATCTGTTTAACAGTTGTTGGAGCTGGATATTCCTCAATAGCTCGTACTTTTTCTGGATCCGTTTTCAATCCACCTTCGCCAACCAAAAAGCCCAAATACTTTACTTTTCGCAGCACGAACTTACTTTTCTGCAGATTGATGGTTAGACCTGCATTAGTTAAAAGAGTAGAGACTATAGACAGTAGTTCCATGTGTTCCTCGAATGTTGAGGACACTACCAGTAGGTCGTCTAAATAGACGAAGACACTTTCATGATACTTGTGAGGTATCACTTTATGCATCAGCCGACACATTGTCTGGGGAGCATTGCACAAACCAAAAGGCATAACCTTGAATTGGTACAATGGTCGTCCAGGCACTGTGAAGGCTGTTTTGTCTCGAGATGTTTCTGCCAAAGGAATTTGCCAGAACGCATCTTTGAGATCAATACTGCTTATGTATCTCGTACTATTTAGACGTCCTAACAAGCCATCGATTAAAGGAAGTGGGTATGCATCCTTTTTGGTCAGTGCGTTGACACGTCTTGAATCTAAACATAGACGATTCTTACCTGAAGATTTTTGTATTAAAACCACTGGCGAGCACCAAGAACTGTCAGAACTCTCTTCGATCACTCCTAATTGAAGCATACGGTCTAGTTCAGCATAAATCTTTTGTTGAACTGCCGGCGATGTGGGGTAATGCCTCTGTTTCACAGGTGCACTATCCCCAACATCGATGACATGTTCAACCAAAGATGTTTTGCCGAGACCCAATACCTCAAAAGAAGGAAAAGAATCCTTGACGTTCTCCAGTTCTTGTAGCTGGTCAGGGTTTAAATCGTGTTTTAAGTTATTGTTAGATTCAATCGGTGTCAATTCACTGACAAATGAAGGAGTGATACCAAATTCCCTCCAGAAATCGATGCCCAGGTAGAGTTCCTCACGCAAACTTGGAACAACATGAAAACGAAAAATTTTCGATGAGCCATTGAAATTTATCGAAGCGTCTACATAACCCAGGATATGATTACGGGTACCATCTGCTGTACGGATGGCAGAAAACATTTTGTGATAGGTTATGCCGGCGTTTCTTAATAATTCTAGGGAATTTCTTCCCAGAATACTGATAGAGGCTCCACTATCTAAAAGTCCATAAACTTTTTTATTAAAAATGTTTATATAAAGGTGTGGTCTAGGATCATTTTCCCGATAAATGATCGAAGAGACACACGCTTTATTGAGAAGTTTCCTTTTTCTAAAGTAAATGCGCGAGCGTTTAATACGCTTTTGAGATCTTTTTTTCTGACGTATCAGTAATGGTGTTGAAGTTTGAACAGATTTACTTATTTTTGGTACTGTGGTGGCGAAAGATCTTCTTCTTCGGTGGTGGTTGACGCATCTATCAGATGACCTCGCGTACTCGAAGATGGGTTTGGGGGCACAGCTCGCGAATTCTGTACTCCCGCCCGAGAGTTTAAATGAAGCGGTGGATGACAATTAGTACATCGTGGAGAGATGGTGTCAGCCTTACCACATCGATAGCAGTACGGTTTTTGAGGACAGTTGTATATCGTGTGACCAATATCTTTACACCGGCTACAAATTTGGTGTTCAGTTCTAGGTGGCGGTGGTGGTAGTATTGACCTTTTAGCATTTGTTGGTCTGGCTAGTATTTTTGGTGGTGCGCTGTAGGCATCTACATAAGTTGAGTAGTTTGCTGGAACTATTTGATGATTTGAAGGACCTGTAACGTAGTTTGATGGACCTGGTTGATAATTAGATGGACCTGTTTCGTCTTCATCAGAAGGTGTGACTTCACTGATCCGGTATTGACCAGCTGTTCTCGTAGGTGGTAGCAGAGATTGTCCACCTGTCCTTGACGCTGCGGGTGATTATGCCCAAAATTTTTCAAATTTTTGGCACATCACACGCAGGTCTTCAAGCGATGCAAACTCAGCTATCATTGTTACACTTCTTAATTCTGCAGACAAACCGTCTCGAACTATCTCTATTAATTCACGTGGATTATAAGGCCGGATCAGTCTACTATTTAAGTTGTTCATACCAATTATGTAGTCATAGACACTCTCTTTATGTTTTTGTCTACGGCTCAGCAGTACTTTCAAAACCGTCTTATCATCTGTAAGGGTACCAAACGTGTTAACTAATGCTTCTCTCAATATGGGATAGGTCACCACTCGATACTCATATGTTAGATTTATGTAATGTTTTTCAGCGGCTCCACGGAGATATCGGGGAACGATTGACTTTAAATCGTCAAAGGTCACCCGATCCCTTCGTGCAGCCACCTCAACCAAATGAAAGAATTCATGAGCATCGGGTGAGGACCCGTCACCAGAGAAGTAGGGGAGCCAATTCGTATAGAATTGACTCAAATACCTGTGTGGTTGGTACCCTTCATGCGGTTGTATGAATGCTGGTACTGCTGAGACCCTAGCCGATCGGTATGGTGGTGGAGCTATTCTGATGTCATTGAATAGCTCTTCCAGTGGTATTGCTGGTCCAAGCTGTTCCTGCTGTACCTCGTTGGCTGGTTGTGGAAGACGTTGTCTTCGTTGACGGCCCGTCATATCATCAATCAGGTTACCTAGTGGTTCCATATGATTTGGAGTTGATCTCGCGAATACACCTTGAAATGATTCGTCAAGATTTGCAGGTGCTAGTACATCTTTTCTTAAGACCCCTCCTTCTGGTCCCATTATCAGTGCAGTGATGGTCCTGAAAGTTTCAGACAATGACCTGGCTGCGTATTCGGTAGCATCCTTTAACTCTTCCATGTTTCTTATGCGGTTATTTCGGTCCACGTAATGGGTAATACGATTTAACAATCCTTTTAGTGTGTTTGGTGGCACTGGAGCCACTAAACTCCTTACTTCCCGAGCCAAAAACAGAGCTGCTGCCAGAATCAGCTCACTTTCTTCCTTAGTATTTGCTGCGTGTGTTTGTACTATTGGTGCTGTTGCACTTCTCGCAGCATCACTTAACTGTTGTATCCACCCTTCGCTGTTGTATTGGATGTCCCGAAGGAAGCACTCGACCCATAACTCGCACAACTCGAGACCGTAAAACGGATGGTCTATCGGCACCTCTGACATTTTCTTTTGTTGTCAGATTTTATGAAAAGAAGGACAAAAAATATAAAAAAAATTGCAACTCAACAAAACCAACAACAGACGATAATGATTGTGACCCCCTGAAATGTTTTTCCGCGCAAAAATGTCAAAAAACACACAACACCCGTAAAAAAAATTGTAAAATGCAATAAAAATTGTAAACCGACTAGAAATCGTGAACACCGCGACTCACAACAGCAGAAAGAAATATACAAATGCTTCGAATGATCAACTCCTTTACCCCTCGTTTTACAGAGAAAATTATAAATCTTAAAGATTTTAATTTATATCTAGGAAAAAATATTATTTATTTAGTATTGAGCAAGCAAATGGTATTGATTTACTTAAAATTCTATTTATTTTGTTGCAACTTGTACACCTTGATTTACTTATTGCATAAGATGGTAAAAATATTTATTTATTTTTCTTGATGTTAAGTTTATTTAAGAATATTTTTATTTATTTAAAAATATATATATATTTATTTATAAAAAAAAATGAAAAATATTTATTTATAAAAAATATTTATAAGAAGCTATAATAATATTTATTTATTTAGTTGAAAAAATATTTATTTAGAAAAAATATTAAATTAATTATGAAAATATTTATTTATTTAGAAAAATAAGAGAATTATTTATTTATTTATTCAAAATATATTTAATTATAGAATATGTTTGTTTATTTGTATATTTATAATTGTTAGAGATTTTTCCTGGGCAAAGCCCACACCGATTGACTGTATAATCAAAGAATTTTTAAAAGGAATTGTAACGAAGATTCGAAGTGGAAATCGAACTCGCGATCTCTTCCCAGAAACGACATGTGAGGTCTAGAACAAAAATAGGCCTAAAAATCCTAAAATCTACACTCTAGCACCCTCCCGCGTGATGAAATGAATTCAGCATTGTTTAAAGATTCAGCCTAAATATCTGTTATCTACAAAAATCATATGCTGAGTTCATTCATTCTTAAAACTAAGAAAAATATAAAACTAGAAAAGTTAAGAAAAAACAATTAAGACTAATATCGTTTGTTGGGAGTAGACCAGTATAGAGTACCAGTCTCCAGATCCGATTTCAGTACAAGACCGAATTTTTCTATTGAAACGCGATGTTGGATGGGTTTGCTAAGTCCATTAAAATTGTGAAGGGAGGTTGGGTCGAACGTTGGTTCTTCCCAACAAAGTGGAGATCTGGATGCAGTTTCACTTGTATGGAGGAGTGCTTAGCATTGTAGAAGCGATCCTGGCTGTCCGTAGGACTGACAGGCTTCCCTTCTCTTCCGCATAAACACTCGACCAGTAAAGCTGCATTCAGTCTCGGAAGGAAAACTAATTGAAATTTTACTAATATTAAAAAAAATCCGCTTGGTGATCGCATGCCAAAAGACAGAAGCGACCCTTAACCAACGAAACATGTTAAGAAGGTTAAGCCTTCTTGGATTCTTTCTTAGAGATACCCATAGGAGGTGGGATCTGGGCAGCAACCTTCTGACTCCTAATCCGAATCAGAGTCAGGGTGGGCTGCTGCCCATAGTCTCTCAAATTCGTCCCTTGCTTGGGCCATCGCTCTCCTTTCAACCCTCTTCTTTTCATCATTTTTCTTGCGCTTCGCCAGCATCCTTCTTCGCGCTCCAGTCATCAGGGGTTCAGCAGGCTCAGTCTCCACTGGACCTGGTGAATCCCTGACAACCACCTCCATCGTCAAGCGCAAGAGCTCTCTTCTTGCTGGCGTCCAGTGTGTCTCAAGAGAAGGATCGAGTCCCACCCACGGTCCTGGAACATATGGTTCCCCTCGCGCTGGTGGAAGTCCATCCATCCCTTGATCTGGACCTGCCGCTCCTTCGTCTTCCGGCGGGAAGAAGGGTTGATTGGGCAGCGACGGCCTCGCCCTCCTGTAAAGCGGTGTACGGAAGTGTTGTGGCACTTCCCGTCTATGATGTTCACCACGCTTTCTTGTATACATATTTAATATATTGATAGAATTTAAAAAAAATTATATTTATCAAATTTATATTGATAAATTTTATATTGAAATATATTTATAAAATTCCAAAAAAAATTATATTTATCAAATTTATATTGATAAATTTTATATTGAAATATATTTATAAAATTCCAAAAAAAATTATATTTATCAAATTTATAAAATTTATCGAAGAATATAAATTCCTGAAATTCAACACACAATCAGAAAAAATTTCGTCCAAGTCGATCCAACATATATTTCACCCGAGTTATAAAAAAAAATTTTCAAAACAAGAATATCAAGTGTATGTATATGTTTATATATATACATATAACAGTATTCTGCTTTTTCTTTTGTTTTTGTTTGGCGCCAAAATTTATAGCGGGATCTATGACAGATTCCGTTATGCCAGGATTTTAATGCAAATATGAACCGATACGGCCTTTACCCAAAAAAAATCTCAGATATTAAAAAAAAACTTAAGGGATCATTTCGATCATAACACAAACAGAAAAGGTAATTCCAAAGTATTTATAAAATTATAAGTATACAAATAAAATCTAACCTTAAGTTATTGAGTTGATTGCTGTATGTTGTATGCTGAGGCACCCTTTTAAAGTTCTCTCGTCCGCCCAATACTTTTTACACACACTTTTCGTAATCTTCTCCCAGTACCCAATAAAAAAGGCAACCACTATTTGTGCTAGATGTAACCACTAGATGTAACTTTTTTTCTTCTCTGCGAATGCTTCACCCAACCAAAAATGAAGGCTATAAAAGTAATCAACCGCAGTACAAAGCGCCAACAACGATATTTCGCAATTCAACTTCTTAGAAACAAAAATAGATTTTGACAGTAATAACACACATGCTTTCTTTTCACTAATCCATCTTCTTTTTATTTTATTTAACATAAAAAAAATTTTGTTTTGTTTAATTTCCTTCGAATAATTAACAATGATTATACTAGTAGTATTCAACAACAATTCTTAATTTTTTTTTGTTTTTATGTTTGTGAACATACTAATTTTTGGAAATATTATTCTTGTTTTTATTTGTTTCGTAACAAGAAAATTAATACCAAATGAATTTTAAATTTCAATAATATCACTTCCGAACAAAAACTAATTTGAATTTTATTGAATTGGTATTCCAAAATTATGAGTATTATCTTTTGTAAGAAAATCACTTATTTTCAACATTAAAATCGCGCTCGATAACAATTTGATGATCTAGATTTATTTCGAAAAGATCTAACACGAACTAAAAATTTGATTTTAATTATAAAATCATACTGACCATAATAATCAAAAAATGCTTTGTTTAAATAATCTAAACGAAGGGGAGCGAAGGAGATGACCATTCAAAAAATTTGTACATTTCTCTCTGTTTCTTTGTTTTCCCAAACAAAGGAATTTAATCGGTTTTTTTTTTTAGAACGAGATCGTCAACCAATTATAAAAAAAAAGAAAGAAGGATCGACAACATATAATTCGAGTTTGTTTTGTTTTCAGTTATTAAAGATTATAGAGAAAACGAAATAACAATAACCACGAAGTGCAACAATTTATTAACAGTTTATTCAAACAGATGATGATGAGATTGTGTCTGATAGCATCAACGAAAAATGAAAAAATGCAACCACAACTACATGAGTTTTATTTTTCGTTTGATGAAAACAAAGTAGAAGAATGTTTACGAATTTAAGCAATGTTAATTGTGAGACTGATAGTTTTGTTAATAGAAATTGTTACTGAATCAACACGACGTGTTGTTTTAGCAACGCGATTAATTAATGGTTTTGATACTGGTTCATTATGTAATGTATTTTTGTTGAACTAAGTTGCTGTTTCATGTAGTTACGGATGTTAAACTGAAGATTACCAAGTAGTGGGTTTATAAGGGAGAGAAGAAATAGAACAGTGTGGCGACTGAAGAAAATGTATCCTTGACTGTTCGTTGACCGTTAAATCTCACTACCAAGGCATACATTTCCTTCAGTCTACCAATACAGAACCTGAACTCGTTCTGGAGTAGGGTGTAGACTCTCTTATAAATACTACTGGTTAGATAATAGCCCAGATTGCGGCATAACAATTCTTAATACAAATATAACGTATCATTGTATCGGTACCACATTGTATAAATTGTACTAATAATTACATTAATAAATCATTGTTAAAATAATTGTTGAACTGTACGTGAAAAAAGTAATAAACAATATATTTCTTAATGATATTCTACTTAAATTAATAAAAATGGAAGGTTTAATTAAGAAAGTGGACAACCTGAGTTTGGATGGTAATCTGAGTGAGAATTGAAAAAAATTCAAACAACATTACGACATTTTTGAAATTGCATCCGGCTTGTCAACTAAAGAAGATAAAGATCCAATGAGAGTGGCCGTGTTTCTTAACACCATTGGTCCAGAAGCCATCGATTTGTATACAACATTTAAGTTGAAAGATGCCGACAAAAAGTCTTTTCAAAAAACCATCAAGGCTTTTGAAGACTACTGTATTCCAAAAAAAAAATGTTGTTTTCGAGCGGTTCAAATTTTATAGAAAAAATCAAGAGGAAAACGAAAGCTTTGAAAATTTTCTTTTATGTTTAAAAAAATTAATAAAAACATGTGAATTTGGAGATCAGGAGCTATCGATGTTACGAGACCGAATAGTATTGGGTGTGCATAACAGAAAATTACAACAACAGCTACTACAAGAAGCAAACTTAGATTGTGACAAGGCTATCGACATGTGTAAATCTGCAGAGTTGGTACCGGAGCAAACATCACAAATACAAAAATCGGATAATCAGGTACATCAAATAAAACCGAGTGAGTTTAATCGAAATAATAATACTTATAAACAAAATAATATTTCAAGGTATTCTAATAGAATTATTCAAAATAATCGTAATGAAAATAGCGGTAATTTAAGTAGTGATAAAAAATATAATAATAGGCTTTGTAATAAATGTAATTTATCTCATAAATTTGGTAGATTCCCCGCCTATAATAAAAGGTGTTTAAACTGTAATAATTTTAATCATTTTGCAATTTGTTGTAAAAATAGGAATATAAAATCAATATATTTAAATGATACGGTAGATAGCTTTAATAATAACAATGATGATACCGATAATCTTAATGACGTATTCGTTGATTCAATTAAAACGAAATCGAATTCCGGGTCATATAGCAAAAAATTAAAACAATGGACAGAACTGATAAGAGTCGAAGATACTCTTGTGGAATTCAAACTTGATTCCGGTTCTGAAGTTAACTTAATCCCAGAAAATATTTATAATAAAATTTCTAAGGAAAAAAATTTTAAATCGACTTCAATTGTTTTGAACGCGTACGGCGGGTATAAAATTAAACCAATTGGTTGTTGTAATTTGATCTTGATGTTTAAGAATGAAATTGCGCTAGAAGAGTTCATTATCGTCGACGTGAATTTGACTCCAATATTAGGCATTGACACTTGTTGCAAATTGGGTTTGATAAAAAGAATTGATAAGGTAGATAAAGGGAATGATATTTGTTCAGAAAAAAATTAATTGATCACGGAAAACAAAACAATATTTAACGGTATTGGCAAATTTCCTCAAAAATATAAAATAGAACTGGTGGATGACGCTCAACCTATCGCATTTCCACCACGCCGCGTACCCTTGAAATTGCAAGAAAAATTGAAAAATTCTTTAACTCATCTAGAATCGTTAAACATTATAAGTCGAGTTAATGAAGTTAGAGAGTGGGTGCATCCACTTGTCACTGTCCAAAAAAAGGACGGTAGTTTACGGCTATGTTTAGATCCCAAAAATTTAAAAAAATTATTAAAAAAAACAACAATATTTGATTCGCATCATAGAAGAAATGGTAGTTAAATTAAATGACACAAAACATTACTCTGTCCTAGACCTCAAAGTTGGATTTTGGCAGGTAGAATTAGCTGAAGAATCAAAAAAGTTATGCACATTTTCTACCCCATTTGGAAACTTTCAACTTAATCGATTGCCTTTTGGTGTGGCAACAGCACCAGAAATTTTCCAAAAGTATAACATAGAAAATTTTAGTGATTTACCAGGTGTGTCAGTGTATATTGATGACCTGTTAATCACGGGGCGAACGAAAGAAGAGCATATGATGAAAATCTAAAACGAGCATTTGAAAGGGCACATCAGTTAAATATCAAATTTAATTTAAACAAATTTCAATTTCGGTCCAACGAAGTAAATTTTCTTGGACATATTATATCCGACAAAGGTATAAGGCCAAGTCTTGATCGGATTAAGGTGATTCAAGAAATATCTAATCCAAGCAATAAGAAAGAATTAATGACATTTCTCGGAGTTGTTAATTATTTAAGAAGATTCCTACCCAATTTAGCCGAGCTTATGGGCCCTTTGACCGATCTTTTAAAAAAAGAATCAGTTTTTTTATGGAATGAAAATCATTCAAAAGCGGTTATGGAAATAAAAAACATAATTGCAGCTGCTCCCACCTTGAAGCCATTTAATCCAAATAAAGAGATAATTATTCAAGCAGATGCCTCACAAAATGGCCTGGGATGTTGCATTATGCAAGACCAAGAACCTATAGCGCAGCGGTTTCCAAACTGTGGGTCGCGACCCACAGGGAGGTCGCGTAATAACCTCAAGGGGGTCGTGACGTTTTTAATTTAATAATAATAATTTAATTTAATAATAAATAATAAACATATTTCATATTATTACAAAAGTTGTAAACTATATCAAAAACCGTTTTGAACAACAACTTTGAAAGCGAGATTATTTGGAAAGTTGTGTGAAGATATGGGAGTACAAGAGTGATGTATATTCACATCACTCTTGTTCTATTGTGAAGTACGTTGGCTATCTCGTTCAAAATTTATTCAAAGAGTGTTCGAACTTAAAGACGAAATTGCAATCTTTCTTACGATCTTTCTTGAAAATCACAATGATGAGGCATCTTCCTTTCGCAACGATAACTTTATTCTTAAACTTGTATATTTAGTTGAAATTTTTAAAAAATTAAGCGATTTAAATAAATCAATGCAAAGGCGACAAATGCATTCTCTGATTCAAAAAGACAAAGTGACGGCATTCATTAAAAAATTGGAGCTAGGGATATCCAATTTATATGACATGTTTCCAATTTTAAATGACGCCGGTACCAGAAACAATATTAAAGCAAACAAAAATCTTTTTATAGAACATTTGCAAAGTTTACTAAAACATTGTTCTCATTACAAAGCAGCTTTTGAGTAGATCACCAATGGAACGCCAAAAGTTTGAAAATTTTCAAAAGAAACCACACAATTTTATTATTAGCAAAATTTTTTATTTTGGGCTGATATTTAGATCTGACTGGTCCATCAATCATTTTATTATTGAAAATACCAAAACAAAATTATAACTGATTTAAATAAAATCGAATAATAAACTGCTTTTCAACTCCACAACTTGTTCGAGGTAGAGTAGATCAAAACAAATTTGAGTAAGTTTGATTTTCAATGATTATTTCAACGATATTGATTTTACAAAGATATTGATTTTACATATTGATTGAAATATCTTGCGATACTTCATTGCAACAGGAATTTGATAGTAAAACTTTGTTGTTTCAATTTAGATTGATTCAAAAAAAAGAATCAAATCAACTTTTATTTTATTTTAAACTAAAAATAATAAAATGTTTTTTTTGTTTAACCACTACTTGATTTTATTGAATTTATTTTATTACAATTTTAGATTTATAGACACAATGTTTTTTTGAAATATCTTTTGTAAGTGAATTATAATAGGTTTTCTTTTACATATATTTTGTTTTATGTCTCATTCGAACTCGAAATTTTAGGTAATATTATATATTGAATACATATGTGAATGCTTCTTAGTGGACTGTATTGTGGAATTGAAGATTAAGGGTTGAAGGAGCATCAACTTTCATAACGATAAAAAACTTCGATTCGGCTCTTGAGAATTTCCTTTTAATTCAATACTGATTACAAACTGGTACAGACTATTGTTGAAGTACACGAAGTGTTGGCATATGATGAAACAACTAATTGAGTTGTTAACGAAGAACTGGAACAGCTGGTACACGAAGTGTAGACATTTATATACCTATGATAAATCAAGACTGATTCATATTTAACGAAGTCTGGAACACTTAAATTATAAGAATCAAAGTCTGCTTTTATTGTTGAAGAAAGCAATTCAATTGTAAACGACGAATTAGAACATTTTAGAAACGAAGAATAAATGCCTTTAAAACTTATGATAAATCACGCCTGGTTCATAATTAATGCTGACTGGAACATTCAAATTGTTGTAATCGACGACTTCTATGATAAATCACCACTGCGTATAATTAACGATGACTGGAGTACTTAAATTATTGTAATCGATGAATCTTGCTTATATGTTGAAGCAAACAATTTAATTGTAAACGAAGAATTTGAACATTTTATAAACGAAGAATAAATGTCCTTTAAAACTTATGATACATCAAGACTGGTTCACATTAACGATGACTGGAACACTCAAATTGCATAAACGAAGAATCTTGCTTATATTCAACAATTTATGTTTGACAATGACTGGAACATTTAATTTGAACAATTCAATTGTAAACGACGAATTAGAACATTTTGTAACCGAAGAATAAATGCCCTTAAACTAATAATACATCAAACTGCTTCACAATTAATGATGACTGGAATACTTAAATTGCTGTAATCGATGACTTCCGCTCATGTTGATGAAGCAAGTGATTCAATAGTAAACGAAGAATCAGAACATTTCATAAACGAAGAGTAAATGTCGTTAAAACTTATGATACATCAAGACTGCTTGATGTTTTATATTTAACGATGACTGGAATACTTAAAAATGTTGTAATCGATGAATTCTATGATAAATCACGACTGCTTTATAATCAACGATGACTGGAGTACTTAAATTATTGTAATCAATGAATCTTGCTAATATGATGAAGTAAACAATTTAATTGTAGACGAGGAATTAGAACATTTTATAAACGAAGAGTAAATGTCCTTAAAAATTATGATACATCAAGACTGCTTCATAAACAACGATGACTGGAACACTCAAATTGCATAAACGAAGAATCTTGCTTATATTGGTGAAGCAAAACAATTTGATTGTAAACGAAGAATTAAAACATTTTGTAAACGAAGAGTAAATGTCTCTAAAACTTATGATAAATGCAGACTGCTTTATATTTAATGTTGACTGGAACACTTAAATTGTTGTAATCGACGAATCTTGCTTATATTGGTGAAGCAAACAATTTAACTGTAGACGAAGAATTAGAACATTTTATAACGAAGAGTGAATGTCCTTAAAAACTTATGATACATCAAGACTGCTTGATGTTTTATATTTAACGATGACTGGAATACTTAAAATTATTGTAATCGATGAATCTTGCTTTAACTTATGATAAATCACGCCTGGTTCATAATTAATGCTGACTGGAACATTCAAATTGTTGTAATCGACGAATTCTATGATAAATCACCACTGCGTATAATTAACGATGACTGGAGTACTTAAATTATTGTAATCAATGAATCTTGCTAATATGATGAAGTAAACAATTTAATTGTAAACGAAGAATTTGAACATTTTATAAACGAAGAATAAATGTCCTTTAAAACTTATGATACATCAAGACTGGTTCACATTAACGATGACTGGAACACTCAAATTGCATAACGAAGAATCTTGCTTATATTTAACAATTTATATTTGACAATGACTGGAACATTTAATTTGTTAAAATTGTTGTAATCGACGAATTCTATGATAAATCACGACTGCTTTATAATTAATGATAACTGGAACAAGTAATTTTTATATACCACAAGATGACACGGAAATAATTAGAGAATACTTAGCTTTTTGGTTTTGTTTGTTGCTTAACAATGGCGGAGAGACAGCGTGATTTCATCAACCCTTTGTTAATCATCCAATACTACGATGATATTTTAATTGAAAACACCAAGTATTTCCATTGTACGATTTACAAATTAATTTAACTTTATTTTAACAATTAACTAATTTATTTGTTACATTAATTTACAATTTTATTTTTCACAATAAAAACACAGTCTTGATATTCAGGTATCGATTCGAAGAATAAGAGAGGGCAAACCCACCAAAACAGTCCATTTTATAGACCGCCAAAACTCTACAAATCACAGCTGTCAAGTTTACCAACGATCTCGAAACTATCGAATTAATAATATAGAATAACGAACACATAAATTCAATGTGAAAATTGAAAATATCGAATGAATGATCAAAATATACCGAACACGTCAATTCAAAATTGAAAGTTTCGTTGACATTTCAAAAGGATTGTTTTGGTAATGTTTTGCATAATTTTATAAATCTTTAATTGGTTTTGTTTTGATCCTAATTTAAAATATTTTGATTTTTCAGGTAAACTATTTAACAATTCACGATAATGCGTGAACATACTGGCGACCTTAAAGTATTTACTTTAACAAAATGAAACGGTCCAGGCTGCGACATGGTTGCAATTACGTAATCCCTTAAAACCAGTTACGGACAGCAACTAAAGTAAATTTTAAGTGTATGAATATTCAGGGATCACTGTAGTCGAGGTGAGTGACTTGTCAGACTGAACAGACTGGTCGCAGAACATTGTTGCTTGAGTTACGTAGACGATTGCAAATATTAATTAGTGAAATATAAACCACCACTAGTTTGTAATTACTTGATACAACAAACTGCTGCAAATCTTCAACATCAAGATGTGAGATTACGCTGATTCGTGCTACTGAGCGTTTCAGAATGGATTCAGCTGGGTTAATGGAAATGACAATAGGCTCAATTTAAAATGACACAACGATTGTACAACGAAATTGGGTTGTCGGACACACTCTGTGACGAAGAGTAGACACATGAATGCTGCTTGTTGGATATGCTGAAGATTACGAGCTTCACTGAAGTTGGCAATGTTGTGGAAGCAGAATTTTTAAAAACATCACAATCCGTTACGTGATACCATACATGAGCTCTAAAAGGATCAGCTGATGAGTTAATACCGATTTCCAACTGGACTGCTTTGAGACGAAATACGCGAACATGCATATGAACCATTTGTCAGTTGTATTTGAGCACGCATCTTGAGCTAATAGAGGGGGCCTGCAAAAGTTAAATGTCAACGATTAAAGCTCGGTGCTACAACCTGAATTATCAATTTGGCAGACGGAAATGACAAAATATAAAATTCTAATTCAAACGAAATCATTTTCGGTTTGTAACATAAACTAGACGAAAGACGCGTGAAAATAACTAATGACTTTAATTCCTACTGAAGACAAACATTTTATTAAATTATAATTAAACCTATAACGGCTTAAGATACTACCGAAACATTAACTACCAAATATTGAATTAAAACGAATTCTAATGACGAATACTACTAAATACAAATGAGGCATGTTAGCCATTTTGCAAGGACACATTGGTTAACATTGGAAAAATTGTTTGATTTTGTCTCAACGACTATATGACGAAAGTGGGCTGTCAGACACACTCTGCCAAGGTAACGAAGAACGAGACAAGAGCGAACATCTGTAGGAATTATGATAGCAACAAGGAGAACGGCGAAACATTAATGAAGCTAACACATCCAGATACCAGCGGATGTTCGACGAACCAATATAAAACCTTCCATGTTAACTGATGACCGATGTGAATTGAATAACTAATTATTTCACATCTAATAACGATGAATTTGACAGGATTTGATGAATGAGTCGGTAATTCAATAATGTAACATGCGATGAATAGTATTTAATCTACTAGAATTTAATGGGTATAAAATAATTTAACAGGTTCCTAAAAATATAACAATCAAACTAATAAAATACGATGAATGGTGTTAGGGTACGGCGAAACGTACGAGAAAAATATCTAAAATATAAACGAACAACAATTTTATTCGGAAATCACATTCTACTAAGTACGACGAAACGAATAATGACTACAACTATTGATGAACATTAAATTGAGAAACGAATTCTAGTAAGATATGACGAATAACCAATTACTACAAATGAGGCATGTGAGCCTATTAGCAAGATCAGAGCTAATTCACATTGAAGAAATTTGTTTGATTTTGTCTCAACGACTATACGACGAAGGTGGGCTGTGAGGCACACTCTGCCAAGGCAACGAAGAATGAGACAAGAGTGAACATCTGTTGGAATTATGATAGCAACAAGGAGAACGACGAAAAATTAATGAAGCTAACACATCCAAATACCAGCGAATGTTGGACAAACCAATATCAAAACTTCCATGTTGATTGACGAACGATGTGGATTAAATAATTAATTACTCCACACCTAAACGGTATTTTGAAATGATCCGATGAATAAATTGGTAATTTAATATTGGAACATCCGATGAATATGCTATTTAATCTACTAGAATCCGATGAATATAATACATAATATAACAGAATCCTAAAAATAACAATTAATCTAATAAAGTACGACGAATGATTTAAAAATACGACAGAACGATTTTCTAAAATATTAACGAAGACAACAATTGTATCTGGAAATCACATTCTACTAAGTACGACGAAACGAATAGCGACTCCAACTATTAACGAAAAATCGCATTCCAACAAGGTACGACGAAAAATGAATAACGATTTTCAAAATATTAGCGACGACAACAATTATATCTGGAAATCACATTCTACTAAGTACGACGAAAACGAATAGTGACTCCAACTATTAACGAAAAATCGCATTCCAACTAGGTATGACGAAAAAAGAATAACGATTTTGAAAATATTAGCGAAGACAACAATTATATGGAACTCAAGTTACATTTAAGTACGACGAACTGAATTATTAACGGAAATAAGAAATTTATCTTGGAATTCAAATTCCATTAGAGTATGACGAGATGTATAAAGATTTTTTAAACATATTAACGACGACAGCAAAATTATTTTGGAATTCAAATTCCATTCAGGTACGACGAGATTTTGTACGACGTTGTTTTTTCAAGAGGTCTTCGTAAGGGGAATCCGGCATGTTAACCTTATGGAAAATTAATACCGAAGAGAAAAACGGATGAACATTGTTCCAGACGAAATATGTCAATAAAATGAAACAATCCGACAAGCCATCCACCATAGACAATTAAACAATCGACTAAGCGACATTGTACACCCCGTAGTAGTGAATGTCTCGAAAAAATCACGATTATATGATCACGCAAGTCGTGTTAATAAACAATGACAATATAAATGCTAGAGAAATGCATAATGTTAATGATATTTGACGAAAATTTAAATAATTAAGTTACTTATAAATTATACTAAATGGTACCTTAAATTATCCAAAAACGTTGCTTGGTCTTTTTTCTTCCGAAGTTATTTTGAGACGAGCTGCGTATATATCCGGCTCGAAGGACCAAAATGAATGCTTCTTAGTGGACTGTATTGTGGAATTGAAGATTAAGGGTTGAAGGAGCATCAACTTTCATAACGATAAAAAACTTCGATTCGGCTCTTGAGAATTTCCTTTTAATTCAATACTGATTACAAACTGGTACAGACTATTGTTGAAGTACACGAAGTGTTGGCATATGATGAAACAACTAATTGAGTTGTTAACGAAGAACTGGAACAGCTGGTACACGAAGTGTAGACATTTATATACCTATGATAAATCAAGACTGATTCATATTTAACGAAGTCTGGAACACTTAAATTATAAGAATCAAAGTCTGCTTTTATTGTTGAAGAAAGCAATTCAATTGTAAACGACGAATTAGAACATTTTAGAAACGAAGAATAAATGCCTTTAAAACTTATGATAAATCACGCCTGGTTCATAATTAATGCTGACTGGAACATTCAAATTGTTGTAATCGACGACTTCTATGATAAATCACCACTGCGTATAATTAACGATGACTGGAGTACTTAAATTATTGTAATCGATGAATCTTGCTTATATGTTGAAGCAAACAATTTAATTGTAAACGAAGAATTTGAACATTTTATAAACGAAGAATAAATGTCCTTTAAAACTTATGATACATCAAGACTGGTTCACATTAACGATGACTGGAACACTCAAATTGCATAAACGAAGAATCTTGCTTATATTCAACAATTTATGTTTGACAATGACTGGAACATTTAATTTGAACAATTCAATTGTAAACGACGAATTAGAACATTTTGTAACCGAAGAATAAATGCCCTTAAACTAATAATACATCAAACTGCTTCACAATTAATGATGACTGGAATACTTAAATTGCTGTAATCGATGACTTCCGCTCATGTTGATGAAGCAAGTGATTCAATAGTAAACGAAGAATCAGAACATTTCATAAACGAAGAGTAAATGTCGTTAAAACTTATGATACATCAAGACTGCTTGATGTTTTATATTTAACGATGACTGGAATACTTAAAAATGTTGTAATCGATGAATTCTATGATAAATCACGACTGCTTTATAATCAACGATGACTGGAGTACTTAAATTATTGTAATCAATGAATCTTGCTAATATGATGAAGTAAACAATTTAATTGTAGACGAGGAATTAGAACATTTTATAAACGAAGAGTAAATGTCCTTAAAAATTATGATACATCAAGACTGCTTCATAAACAACGATGACTGGAACACTCAAATTGCATAAACGAAGAATCTTGCTTATATTGGTGAAGCAAAACAATTTGATTGTAAACGAAGAATTAAAACATTTTGTAAACGAAGAGTAAATGTCTCTAAAACTTATGATAAATGCAGACTGCTTTATATTTAATGTTGACTGGAACACTTAAATTGTTGTAATCGACGAATCTTGCTTATATTGGTGAAGCAAACAATTTAACTGTAGACGAAGAATTAGAACATTTTATAACGAAGAGTGAATGTCCTTAAAAACTTATGATACATCAAGACTGCTTGATGTTTTATATTTAACGATGACTGGAATACTTAAAATTATTGTAATCGATGAATCTTGCTTTAACTTATGATAAATCACGCCTGGTTCATAATTAATGCTGACTGGAACATTCAAATTGTTGTAATCGACGAATTCTATGATAAATCACCACTGCGTATAATTAACGATGACTGGAGTACTTAAATTATTGTAATCAATGAATCTTGCTAATATGATGAAGTAAACAATTTAATTGTAAACGAAGAATTTGAACATTTTATAAACGAAGAATAAATGTCCTTTAAAACTTATGATACATCAAGACTGGTTCACATTAACGATGACTGGAACACTCAAATTGCATAACGAAGAATCTTGCTTATATTTAACAATTTATATTTGACAATGACTGGAACATTTAATTTGTTAAAATTGTTGTAATCGACGAATTCTATGATAAATCACGACTGCTTTATAATTAATGATAACTGGAACAAGTAATTTTTATATACCACAAGATGACACGGAAATAATTAGAGAATACTTAGCTTTTTGGTTTTGTTTGTTGCTTAACAATGGCGGAGAGACAGCGTGATTTCATCAACCCTTTGTTAATCATCCAATACTACGATGATATTTTAATTGAAAACACCAAGTATTTCCATTGTACGATTTACAAATTAATTTAACTTTATTTTAACAATTAACTAATTTATTTGTTACATTAATTTACAATTTTATTTTTCACAATAAAAACACAGTCTTGATATTCAGGTATCGATTCGAAGAATAAGAGAGGGCAAACCCACCAAAACAGTCCATTTTATAGACCGCCAAAACTCTACAAATCACAGCTGTCAAGTTTACCAACGATCTCGAAACTATCGAATTAATAATATAGAATAACGAACACATAAATTCAATGTGAAAATTGAAAATATCGAATGAATGATCAAAATATACCGAACACGTCAATTCAAAATTGAAAGTTTCGTTGACATTTCAAAAGGATTGTTTTGGTAATGTTTTGCATAATTTTATAAATCTTTAATTGGTTTTGTTTTGATCCTAATTTAAAATATTTTGATTTTTCAGGTAAACTATTTAACAATTCACGATAATGCGTGAACAATATGTTTAAATTATATTTCGAATGAATTAGGGTTGCATTTGCATTTTATTACCATAATTAATTTTCTTTCAAATTCATCGTTTTCCCAACATATTCCCCCGCGTTAAGAAATTATGAAGCATATTTTCTTAAACTGATGATGTAATTATTAATTGGTGACAATAATAATGCAAATGCTTGTACAATAAGTGCTATAGTTAATTTATATATATACAACTTATTTATATTGAAAGTGGTATGAGTTTTACCACAGGTCTTTTGATGGTAGTTGTAGTTGTTTTAACGGTGGCAACACGGACAATTCCGTCTGCTCCTGGATGCGTTTCAATAATACGACCCATTATCCATTGACTGGGTGCTAGATTGTCATCTTTAATCAATACAACGTCGTCGATATCGATAGCCGTCGTACCACTCTTCCCTTTTCTTCTCTGTTGTAATGTTGTCAAATAATCGGTTGACCAAGAATGCCAAAAAGATTGAATCCGTTTTTGAATATTTTGCAATCTGGACAGTTTGTGTAGCGGGATGTGTTCCAAACTAGGCTCAGGTATAGCTAGTAAAGATTCTCCAATTAAGAAATGTCCAGGTGTTAGTAACTCATTACTGGTGCTGTCATTATTTGTACGACATAATGGTCGCGAATTTAATATGCCTTCGATTTGTGTAATTAAAGTGGTAGCTTCTTCAAAATTCAACTTTGCTTCCTTCATTGATCTTCTAAAGTGATATTTTATGGATTTAACGGTCGATTCCCACAAACCACCGAAATGTGGAGCACTGGCTGGATTAAATCTGAATTGAATGTTATTCTGTAAATAGAAATCAGAAATTATTTGCTTATTTTGTTGGATTTCAATTTCTCTTTTGAGTTTTTTCAACTCATTATTAGCTCCAATAAAATTCGAGCCATTGTCACACCAAATTTGATTAGGCAAACCACGACGTGAAACAAATCTCCTCAATGCGGATAAAAACGCTTCTGTGTTAAGGCTACTAACTACTTCTAAGTGAACTGCCTTCACTGCTAGACACACAAATACTGCAACGTAGGCTTTAGCTAACGGTGAATTTCTATGTTGCGTTGTTTTAATGTAGATAGGTCCCAGATAATCTATACCAACATTAGCAAATGGTCTATTTTTTGTGCAACGCTCTGGAGGAAGATCGGCCATTTTTTGGCTTATATGACTTCGTCTATATCGAATGCAAGTTACACAAGATTTGATGTTTCGTTTTATTTGATATCTTGCACCAATTATCCAATACTTTTGTCTAATAATATTCATCATTAGAGTAACACCCGCATGTAAGTTAGCAGTGTGTGCTTCTTGAAAAATTAGGTTATTTAACTCATGATTTTTCGGTAGTATAATAGGATGCTTAATTGAATAATTCAGATTTGAGTTTCTTAGTCTTCCACCTACTCGTAATAATCCATGGGTATCAATGAATGGATCTAGAGAACTTAATATATTGCTTGGCTCTAAGTTTAATTTCTTTTTTAATTTGTCAAGTTCCGGTTTAAAATGCATACCTTGAACTGTTCGTAATATAAGATTTTCGGCATCAGTATACTCACTATAAACTAATTTGCCCTTGTGATTTTCCTTGGTTTTAGCACCTACTAATCGACAAAATCTAAGAACGTATGCTACTATTTTCTTAATTTTAAACCAAGAGGAATATTTTTGAAGTAACTGTATTATGAAATTGTTCTCCACCGTTTCTATAAGAACGATAACTCCCGTTTTACGTTCTTCAGTATCGACATCAATATGTGACTGGCAGGTTTGAGTTTTTGGCCAATGATCTGAATTTAACAACAACCAACTTGGTCCTTGCCACCAATGTTTCAACTCAATGATAGTTTTGGGATCAACACCTCGGGATATATAATCCGCTGGATTTTGACTTGAAGATACATGGTTCCAATTGCGTCTAGGAATTTGTTCTAAAATAGTGCTTGTACGGTTGGCAATAAAAGTTTTCCATTTAACTGGAACATCTGACAGCCAATGTAGAACAACCGTGGAATCTGTCCAAGCATAGATGTTTTCATCTTGTATGTTAAAAATAGGTTGGCAATATTTGACCAGTGCGGCTAATAGCACTGCTCCACAAAGTTCAAGCCGGGGAAGACTGACTTGTTTGATAGGTGCCACCTTACTTTTAGAACATGCTATGCGACATGTAGTTTCACCATAATCGTTGCTAGATCTAATATAAATGACGCATCCATAGGCTGCTTCTGATGCATCACAAAACGCATGCAGCTGTAGCGATGTTGCACTGGTTGATTGCAGTATAACTCGAGGAATTTGAATTTGTTGAAGGTAATTTAAATGAGTGTACGTTTTGTTCCATAAACATACAATTTTTTCGGGTGGTTCTTCATCCCAATCGGTTTTAGTTAACCACAACTTTTGTAGAATAATTTTAAAACAAATGACAACCGGGGATAACCATCCTAGTGGATCATACAACTTGGAGCTTTCGGAAAGCATTTTGCGCTTAGTCCAAATGATATCTTTAATTTGCGATTTTATTTGAAAGGTAAATATATCCTTGAGTGGATACCACATAATACCTAACGTCTTTGTGCTTGGATCGTCTTCTATAAGCTTAGGGTTATCTTCCGTGTTCTCTACAGCCAATGATTTTAAAAACTCAATTGAATTGGATTTCCATTTGCGAAGTTTAAACCCTCCACTACTAAGTATTTCCATTATTTGCGCCTTAAGGGTAATGGCATTTTCTACAGTGTCACTGCCGCTTAAGAGATCATCCATATAGAAGTTGTTACGTATTACCTTAACTGCATTTGGATATTTGTTTTCATATTTCATTGTTGTTTCTTCTAGCGTTCTAATAGCTAAGAATGGTGCACAGGCTGTTCCATAGGTTACAGTCTTACATTTGTATGGACTTAGTTCTTCTTGTGGATCATTTCGCCATAAAACACATTGAAAATTGGCATCTGTGGGATCAACTAAAATTTGCCGATACATTTTTTCAATATCAGCATTTATGGCAATGGCATTTTGACGAAAACGAAGCAGTGTTGTGGTTAAATCTGGTTGCAACTTTGGTCCAGTGTGTAAACAGTCGTTTAACGAGACAGCTGTTGTTGTTTTACTCGAAGCATCAAACACAACACGCATTTTAGTAGTCGTGCTTTCTTTGAAAATAGCATGGTGTGGCATAAAATATTTGTTTTTGTTTTCAGTTGGCAGTGTTATCCAGGGTACTTGTTCCATTTGATTTAGTTGTATATATTCCTGCATGAAAGATTTGTAATCTCGATGAAATCCTGCATCTCTTGCAAATCTTTTTTCTACTCCAAACATTCTCGTTTTTGCTGTAGCCAAAGAATTTCCTAATAAAGGTCGCGGCTCAAGAAACGGTAATTTTACAATAAATCTTCCATCAGACGCTCGGGTTGTGGTGTTTCTATACAAAATTTCACATGGATCGTTTTCTTTGTTAGACACGGCGGTGTGAACTAGTTCTTCCACTTGCCAAAATCTTTTTAATAAATCCATTAAATTCTCATTGGAAAAATTAGCTTCAGGTAAATTAACGTTAAAGTTTTGCACGCTCCGACCGCCTTCTTCTGGATCTATGTTACCCGCTATTACCCAACCGAATTTAGAAGCGTGTAGTACAGGCAGATTATGAATTTTTATTTTCTTTTCATCTAAAATATCCAAGAAGAATTCAGCCCCTAATAATACGTCCACTGCACCTGGTGTGTTAAATTGAGGATCAGCCAATGCATGCCGCCATATTTCACTATTTTCAGCGATGCAGATTTTAGTAGATGGTAATGGTGAAGAGATTTTTTCAATTATATGTGCCGTTAGTAGAATAGTATAATGTGGGATTATACGTGATTTAATTGTAATAGTAGTTGTCCCTCTTGTTTTTCCTGCTGAGCTAGTTGCCAGGCCGTATATTGGAATACGAGAGTATTTGCGTTGTAGACCTAAGCGTTGGATACATGATTCAGATATAAAGGATGATTGAGATCCGGAATCAAGTAGTGCTCTAGCTAGCATAAACTGCCCATTGCTTGCTTGAATATATAACAAGGCTGTAGGTAGAATTGTATTAAGGGGAGCTTGAACTTCATGAAATGTTTGTGTTTCATTTGTTGCTGTTGGTAACGATGTTGATTGTAGTGGTTGTTGATTGAAGCTTGTTGATTGATGAGCCTGTTGTATTATTGGCTCAGGATCAGTTGAAGCTGTAATATTATTGTTGAATGAAGTGAAATCTTTGGTTGTTGCGTGAAGACTTGTTGATTGTTGATTATTATGTAACAATGAATGATGACGCATTTTGCATATTAAACATACAGATCGTGAGAAACATTGTGATTGTAAATGTCCTACTCGTAAGCAGTTGGTACATCGCTTGGCATTTTCAATAACTTTAAACCGATTTTCAACATTCATACTTTTGAATAATGGGCATTTATACAAGGAGTGTTCTTGCTTGCAGGCTATACAGTTCCAATTTGTTGAATGTGTTGTATTAAATGACCTTAGAGTTTTAGGCTTAGTACCTGTTGGTCGTGTAACTGGAGCACAGGATTCCAAAGCATCACATCTAGATCCTAAAAACTTGAGAAATCTTGTAAATGTTGGAAATTCATCATCCACTGACTCCTTAGCCCATAGCTGCCTGGTATCTGAATCAACCTTGCTTACTAATAAATGAATTAGCCACGGATCTCGTGCTTCAGCTGTATTTCCAATAGCTCTTAAGCCTCGAATAACCTCGTCGGATGTATCACACAGTTTACGTAATTCGCGATGGTTTGCGTAATGACAACTCTTTTGCTCTAAAAATAATTGAATCATTGAACATATTATTGACTTAGGTTTATTATATCTAGTGACTAATTTGTCCCAGGCTTCCTCGTAGTTTTGATCTGTCACTTTAATATGTCGAATTAAAGCCGCAGCTTCACCTCTCAACAAACCATTTAAAATTTGCAATTTATGTACCGCAGTTATATTTCTTTTTTCATGCACCGCTGTCAAATACAAATCATGAAATGAAGGCCAAACCTTATAATCGCCTGAAAACGGTTCAATATTAATTTTAGGTAATTGCACCGTTTGAGTTTGATTTATTCCGTGTAGAACACTCTGTTGCTGATCAATAAATTGTCCGAGTGTCGCATTTAAATCATGTATTTCCGTGTTACTATTGGCTGACCTTGTGTTTATTGCCGCCTTTAGTGTGGCTACCGTATTTAAATATAACGTATCAATATCCTGACTACTCGATACATACTCATCAAATGCCAATAATTCTACCTCATAATCATTATAATCTTTATACAGCTTCTCACAACTTTCTTCTCTTACTTGAATTGCTTCTAGTTTTGTATCATCATCAATGGTTTCACAAAATTTTTGAATTGCTTTTAATTGGTTAACTACACGATCTCTAGTACGCATACATCTATTCATTTTTCAAAATTCAAGAAATTACCAACTCACAAATAAACTAAAAGACTCACTAATTAAGATTTAATTCGAATAATAACTCGATTTACCGTGATTTTATTTTAATTTATTTATTAAATAATTTGTTAGTCAAAAGCAGTAATATCCAATCACCAATGTTATTTCTTTATCAAATATTTATTTCTAATCAAATCCAATCATTTATTAACTTTTGTTTGAAATAACTTTAAAATAAATCTTTAATTTAATGAAACCAAATTACTTAATGAATACAAAGATGCAAAAACAAAAGTTGATAATTAGAAAAATTAATAGGTAATTAATTAATTAGGCTGGATACTTATCTGTTGAATGATGAGTAGAATATCCACGTGTTTCTGCTAATAATTCCTTTACCACTTGATTATATTTGTGGTTTACAGCGTCCCGGGTTTCGGCACCAAAAAATGTTGTTTCAATTTAGATTGATTCAAAAAAAAGAATCAAATCAACTTTTATTTTATTTTAAACTAAAAATAATAAAATGTTTTTTTTGTTTAACCACTACTTGATTTTATTGAATTTATTTTATTACAATTTTAGATTTATAGACACAATGTTTTTTTGAAATATCTTTTGTAAGTGAATTATAATAGGTTTTCTTTTACATATATTTTGTTTTATGTCTCATTCGAACTCGAAATTTTAGGTAATATTATATATTGAATACATATGTTTAAATTATATTTCGAATGAATTAGGGTTGCATTTGCATTTTATTACCATAATTAATTTTCTTTCAAATTCATCGTTTTCCCAACAACTTTAATTCAGTTTTGGGTGGAACGAAAAAAAGATTATATTACTTTGTCGGACAGAGCTATAATAGTGCTGTTACCATTCGTAACATCATATTTATGCGAAACTGGATTTTCTGCTTTAGCAGCCATGGAATCGAAATATCGAAATCGTTTAGTAGTGAAAAAAGAACTTTGGGTGGCTATTTCAACAATAACACCACAATTTGAGAAACTTTGTGCTAACAAACAAGCTCATTCATCACATTAAATTTTTTCAATAAATATACATATACTAAATTTTTACTAGTTTTTGTTTCGTTTTATTCTATGAATACATTACTTTTTACAACTTGAAAATGTGCTTATATTATTTTATTGTTTTATCTAATAAGGGGGCCGCCAATTTTTCTTTTTTTCTTATGTGGGTCGCAGTATCAGAAAGTTTGGAAACCGCTGCTATAGCGTATGCATCCCGTAGTCTCTCCGAAACTGAAAAGCACTACGCACAAATAGAGAAAGAGATGCTGGCAATCATATACGCATGTAAAAAATTTCATTATTATATTTACGGTAGACCAATTATAATACACAATGATCACAAACCTTTATTTTCTATAATACAGAAAGAAATACACAAGATTGCGTCAACTAAGCTACAACGCATGCGATTAAAACTTTTAAATTACGATATCAAGATGTTTTACATACCAGGAAAACATCTTGTAATAGCTGATTTTCTGTCTAGAAATTTCTTTTCATCCGAAATTCTCGAATCGTCAGAAGACGAAATGAACCAGCTAGTTTTCGCCATAAACGTCAGCAATGAAAAAATTAAAGAGTTTCAAAACGAAACAAATAAAGACGCAGTATTAACTTCATTTGTGATTTGTATAAAAATGGATGGCCATCAAACAAAAAGCAAGTAAGCGACTCAACAAAGCCATATTACAAATTCAAAAACGATATTTTTGTTGAGAATGGAATGGTATTCCTTAATAATAGACTAATAGTACCTCAAAATATGAGAAAAGACATGCTAGCATTATTACATGAGCCCCACTTTGATATAACAAGAACAAAATCCAGAGCACGTGAAATATTTTACTGGCCAAACATAAACAACGATATTGAACATACCATTGAAAATTGTTCAATTTGCCAAACCTATCAAGCAAAAAGTGTAAAAGAACCGATGATTGCTCATGAAGTTCTCTTACTACCATTCAATAAAGTAGGATGTGATATCTTGGAGTTTTCAGCAGTTATTTATTTAGTAGTAGTTGATTATTTTTCGAAATGGATCGAAATTCGAAAAGTAAAGAATAAATCTTCAAATGAGATTATCAACAAATGGATGGAAATTTTTTCCACTCACGGCACTCCAAATGTTATTGTTGCCGATAATTTTTTTTTTTTTTTTTTAACGGCGTTCATGCTCCATGTAGGAGCGTTGCCAGGTTGATCAGCTTTGCATATTCACCACGGTCATTCGTAACAGCGACATAATTACCATGGCAGCCGATTTTTTTAAGGTCGTTTATTACGTCAGTCTCCCATTGTAGTCGTGGTCTACCTCGCGGTCGCCCACTCCCTGGGGTACTAACGTACATTTTTCTAATCATTCCAGACTGTGAATCGGCTCGTAGAACATGCCCAAACCAAGCAATCCTATTAGAACTGATTATATCAGGACCCTACCCTGATTATATCAGGACCCTCAAGAAGGTCTCTGATCTCAAAGTTATATCGGGTTCTATACTCTCCATCGTCTGTCTTAAGTGGACCAAAAATGTAGCGTAGGATCTTACGCTCAAATACAGATAAATGCGATTCGTCATTTTGTGTAAGGGTCCACGTTTGTGATCCATACATCACAACCGGTCTAATCAATGTCTTGTATAACTTGAGCTTGGTGTTAGTTGATACATACGGAGATCCAAGGAGAGGTTTGATTGAGTAGAAAGTTCGATTACCTGCAACGATTCGAGCTTTTATATCTGTAAGTACGCTGTTGTTTGAGTCAAGCATTGATCCCAAATATTTAAAAGATTCAACTCCCTCAATTCGTTCATCGCCGCACATCAAATCTTTCTTCTCAGACTCTCTTGAAACATTCATATGTTTGGTTTTATTGTAGTTAATTTGAAGACCAATTTTTCTAGCTCCACTCTCAAGCGACTTAAAAGTCTCACCCATAACAGCTTCGCTTCGGCCGAGGATGACAACATCATCAGCGTATGCAATCATCTGTACTTAGTTTATTGACAAGATATTGTTGTTAGTCGGTAGTTTCTTTTGACGGCACACATATTCCAAGGCTAAATAAAAAAGTATAGGAGAGATAGCATCACCTTGTCTTAACCCAGAGTCGACTTTAAAAAACCTAGATATTTCGTTCTCTACTCGTACACAGCATTGAGAGTTCTGTACTGTCATTTTGCATAGTGATACCAGTTTACCAGGAATTCCCATTGACATCAGAGCAGACCATAGAGTCTCTCGTTCGAGAGAGTCGTAGGCCTGCCTGAAATCAATGAAGAGTTGGTGCACTGGTATGTTGAACTCTCGGCACTTTTCCAAAATCATCCTTATCGAGAAAAGTGCATCGGTGGTACCTCGGCCCCGCCGGAAGCCACACTGATATTCTCCAAACAGTTGTTCAGCAAAGGGATTGATTTTGGATAGCAAAATGTAAGAAAAGATCTTATATGCTGTGCAGAGTAGAGCGATTCCTCTGTAGTTTGCACATTGTAGGCGATTACCTTTTTTATGGATTGGTATCAGCATAGCTGTGTTCCAGTCCTGTGGCATGGCTTCAGTCCTCCATAGATTAGATTAAGATTAAAATTTGGTGGTTATATTTTGTACTGCGACCAAAATGATCTATTGTACCCCACCCTCCTACTCCCTAGTGACTACCCAGTTAGAGCACCTCCTCCAGTCCAGCTTCCTTCAGGAACCTCAGGATATGGAGAGGGTTAAGTTTATGCAGGTCATGCCCGTTAATGTAACACTCCCCCAGATGAAACCTTCTCATGTAGATCAAGGCTCCACAGTCTTTGAGAAGATGGGCTGGGGTCTCTTCTTCCAAAAGACAAAATCTACATTCGTCTCCCTGCTCCACCCCAATGTTATTAAGGTGTTTTCTTAGTTTACAGTGTCCAGTAAGAACCCCTGTCAGTATTCTTAGGTTATTCCTATTTAACCTACAGCACATTACTGCTCTCTTTTGATTGAACGATCCAATCAACTCCTTGGATTGCCTTAGACCCTCGGTGTTATCCCAGGTTTTGGACCAATCCGTCATAATTGCTTCCCTCATCCTTTCGTGGATGGCTTTAGTTCCCAGTCCACAAAAGGGCTCCGGGCCAACAAACGATGTTAAAGCACCTCGTCTTGCTAATTTGTCGGCTTCTTCATTACCTGCGATACCCGCATGACCAGGTATCCAGTAAACTGTTACTTTGTTACTATTCCCAAGCTTATTTAGCTTGCTCACACAGTCTCCAACAATTTTGGATGTGATGGTGTATGAGCGTAACGCATTGATTGCTGCTTGGCTGTCTGATAAGATGGCAATTCTCTTATTCTTATATTTCCTTCTTAAGCAAAAGTTTTCGCATCTTTCGATTGCACATATCTCAGCCTGGAAGACGCTGGGGTAGGTGCCCATGGGCTCAAAGTATTTGGTTTTCGGTCCAAATACTCCGGCGCCCACCCCTACTCCGGTTTTAGACCCATCCGCGTACCATTTGATAACATCGTTACCCAGATGGTATGTAGTGAATTCACTGCTCCACTCCGCCTTTTTGCACAACTGCGATGTATATTTCTTATCGAAGTTGTACTGCTTAATCATTCCATCTTTAGGAAACTCAAGCAAGGGATTATCCCTTGAGAGACTATCCCGATATTTAGACTTTATGATCTTTTCCTTACCCATACCCTCCATGCTAAATCTCAGTATGGTTTCCCTAGCTACGCTCTTAATCTGCAAGTGGAGCGGAACCAGTCCTAACAGCATCTCCATTGACGCGGTAGGACAAGTCCTCATTGCCCCCGTTATGCAGATACAGGCCAGCCTCTGCACCTTTTCCAATTCAGTTTTCCCAGCATTACACTGGGCTCTTTTGCACCATGCCACCGCTCCGTAAGTGATGACTGGTCTAACTATCATGGTATACATCCACCTTAGGATTCCTGGGCTGCACCCCCAAGTTTTACCCGCAAGGTTTTTGCATACCATTAGAGCTCTTACGGCCTTGTTTACCACTGCTTTCATGTGGCTTCTCCACAGGTGTTTGCTATCAAGAATTACTCCTAGATATTTAAACTTTGTAACGGCTTGTCTTGCCAGTTTATAGTTCTCCTTCGTGGACCTGGTGTTGCGTCCTTGCAGACATTTCAGATAGCAATCTCTTTTGTATTGAATAGCGTCAAGACATGCTTGATCCATCCATGGCTTCTGGGAGTGGTTTTGTGGTCGTCCAAGTATTCCCTCAGCAGCGCTTAAAACAGCATCTTTGATCAAATACCATGACTTATCGACGTCTCCATTAATGGTTTCTGATTTCTCCAATGTTTCGGCAATATGGTTTTGATATTTCTCTTCTGTTTCTGCATTCTTTAGTGATGAGATTTTAAATCGTTTCCGTTGATTGAATTTCGGAATGCTTGGGTTTGGGAAGTGGAACCTTATTTTAGCACATACAAGAAAGTGGTCACTTCCAATGTATGCACCTCTAAAGGATCGCACATCCAGAACACTCGAAAAGAAACGTGCTGTAACTAGCACGTGATCAATTTGATTTCGAGTGTTTCCATTCGGTGAGACCCATGTCTGCTTATGAATCGATCGGTGCGGAAAGAAAGTACTGGCAATTCTCAAATTATTTGATAATGCAAACTCAGTCATTCTCTCACCATTATCATTTGAATTCAAATGCAGACTGTTGGGGCTCACCACATTTCCATAAGAGATATCTCTTCCAACCTGCCCATTAAAGTCACCAAGAACAATAGTGAAGTCGCGTGTTGGTGTTTGTTTCATAACCTCTTCCAGTGCTATGTAGAAATTATCCTTCTCGTCGACGGTCTTAGCTTCAGTAGGTGCATGCACGGCAATAAGAGAAATATTGTTATATGTACTACGTACACGTAGGTAGCAAATCCTCTCACTGACCGGGATGAATTTCATCACGGCTTCTTGTATGCGTGCACCAACAAGAAAGCCAGTTCCAAATTCTCTTCGAGAAGGATAACCACTACAGTATAGAGAGGGACTATCCAAATCTTGTTTTCCGATTATTGGCTGTCTAATTTCTTTCAGAGCTATGATATCCATCCCATACCTCTCAGCCTCTGTTTCTAGACTTATAAGAGCATCAGGAGCGCTCAGGCTGCGCACGTTCCACGTTCCGATTCGGTAGTCTGGTACTTTTTCACGTCCAGGTAAAATTCTGTTTCTGTCCGGGTCTGTTTTTCTTTTCTGATTTCCAAATTTAACAAATAATTTTTTTTTCCGGGGTTAGGGTGTTAACCTTAGGCCCAACCCAAATTGTCGTGAATGGGTCCGTTCTGCATCTTAAGGTTACCCGAAACAACCTTTTGACACGTTTATATAGCGAGCCGCTTGATCCAAGCCAGACGCCCGCTTCAAGCCGCCCCTAACATGGAGAACAGACGCTTGAGTCGCATTGGTTTTAAGGCGCCAATTCGCCATGATGTACCATGATTGACTAAGCAGTTTTTACCCTGCTTGTCTCCGGTACACCAACCTAATTCTGTCAGCATTAACCAGGCAGCACGGCGTGGACGTCGAATTTCGGATTTCGCTACCCATGCCGGGTTGCCGATAATGTCCCATTTAATTCTTACGAGTGTAGGGAGTTTGCCAAAAGATGGAATTCCAAAATAATCACATCTAGCCCGAATTACCCACGTTCGAACGGTATGGCGGCTTTTCAGCATAATAGGCATAAATAGGCATAATTAAAAGTATTTTAAGAAAATCTAAGAATGATGAAGAGATATTTCCAGCTTTACTTGAACTTCGCAATAGTAAAATAAAAGATCTCAATTTATCGCCATCTCAGTTAGCGATGAATCGTATACTCAGAACTAAACTCCCCATTAGGGAAGAGTTACTGCAATCGAAACTTAACGATAATGTTGAGAAAAAATTTGAAAATAAAATTAACAAAACCAGAATGTATTATAATAGAAATTGTAAACGTAAACCTAGTTTTCAGGAAGGTGATAATGTATATATGAGAGAGTCAAGTTCCTAGGTTCCAGCAACCATTATTAAAAAAAGTGATACGCCACGGACGTATATCGTACGAAACGAAACAAATGATGTCGATTATCGTAGAAATAGTTCGTTCTTACGAAACAAGGTATCCAGAACTCGTTCAGGTAGGATTTATAATAGGGAAAATTTTGATTAATTTAAAGTTGTTAAAATGAAAATAGAAACCTAACTAGTTTTTACTTTGGCTAGTGGATTTGGTTTACTGAATTGTGAGAATATACATATATTATAAATGTTTATTTTTAATTTATTTTAGATAAGTAGTTCAATGGATTTGATAAAACTAAATTATTAAAAAAAATAGGGGAAGATGAGGCATATCTAATATTAATAAGTATTTTACAGTGTAATTTAATTGTTATTTATTTATATATACATAAACATTCTTAATACAAATATAACGTATCATTGTATCGGTACCACATTGTATAAATTGTACTAATAATTATATTAATAAATCATTGTTGTCTGATAAACTTATTACTAATTCCAAACTCATCAGACACTTTGAAAAAAGATGGAGACTTAAATGACAAAGAACTTATTAGTTTTTGGACAATATTGGGGTAATTGATACTGGGCCTCCCGAACACCTGTTTACTGTGTCAAAATTTTTTCAGTGTTTGTTGGGAGCACACAGCATTCGTTCGTGAATAAATTTTGATGACACTTTGGAAAAAAATGCAAACATGTATGGCAAGGAAAAGGAACTGATTAGCTTTTGAACGATAGTGAACAAAGTGGTGAGAGGTGTCCCATACACCTGTTTTTTTGAAAGTTCAATAACATCTGTATCTGATAATCGAATTGGATGAAACTTAGTACAGAAGCATTTAGTATGGTTTACAACAGTTCTGTATCCCAACTTCCGGTTTTTCACTTCCGGTAAAAAAAAAATTTTTTTTTTAAATTTTCGATTCTTTTCAGAGTGTTTATGCACACTACAGCCTACAATAACGAAGTGATTATGATGAAACTTATGCAAAAGGGTTCAATTAGTGTGAGAAGATAATTATCATCTTTTGGGACACATTGATCAAAGTGGCGGGGGCTCTACCATACAACTGCTGACTTTTCACACTTTGTTTTTAAAGCTTGTTGGGAGCATACAGACTTCATTTATTAATCAATTCTAATGGCAGTTTGGAAAAAAATGGAGACATAAATGACAAAGAACTGATTAGTTTTTGGACACTATTGGGATAATTGGTACGGGGCCTCCCGAACACCTGTTTACTGTGTCACCAGTTTTTCAATGTTTGCTGGAGCACACAGCATTCGTTCGTGAATAAAGTTTAATGACACTTTGGAAAAAGATGCAACTATGTATGGCAAGGAACTGATTAGTTTTTGAGCGATAGTGAACAAAGAAGTGGGGGGTGTCCCATACACCTGTATTTTTGAAATCTCAATAACATCTGTACCTGATAAACGAATTAGATGAAACTTGATACATAACCATTTAGTACGGTTCGCAACAGTTCTGCATCCCGATTTCCTGTTTGCCACTTCCAGTTAAAATTTTTTTTTACTTTTTCTCGTACAACAGAATTTATGTTTCATGGGATACTACTGCTTTCTTTAATATTTTTAAAGTTAGAACTACGCGAAACCTATAACATTGGTTAGCTTTTAATTGAAGTATTTGATGAATATTAGCTAAATTTATATCCAGAACACTATGTTTCCAGAGCTGTGCTGAAGTCAGCCTATGCATCAGCGTCGCAATATTTTTTTTTGATGTTTTAATCTTTTCGGTTTATTTTAATTTAAGTAATATAAAAGTAAAAGTATTTTAGCGGTGCTGATATCTGAATAATTTTGATTTTTTATACAGTATAGATTATATTTTAGGTAGTAATATAAACTGACCAGACGAAAATTAAAAAAAATTGTTTCAGTTGTTTTGCAGTCTTTACTTGTGTAACAAAAGTTTTGTGCTGCTATAAAATTAGAAATTAGAAAGGGGAAAAACTGAAAGAAATATAACTCTTGCAGAAGCCGTTTTCTCCTTCCGATTTACCACAACCACAGCTTTCGATCGATAGATTGCACAATGTATACTAATTCAATCGTTATTCGAAGACAAATATATATGTACCACAACAAAATCAGAAGCCATAATTAAAAAATGGTCAATAGATCATGTTCTGGACCAACTAAAACTAGATTTTTCTATTGCAAATTTTGCCTCGGTTTATGCTGATGCATCGAATCATAAGGAAATAGAAATATTTTCGATTCTATTTCGATATTTTAGAGAGCATGACAGAGTAAAGGTTAGATTGTTGGAATGTTTTCCTTTACCTGAGCATTCGAACAAACCTCAGGATTCAGAATTTAATATTGACAAAAAGTTGTAGTTTGCGTTGATAACACTTGGTATTCGTGTTTTAGTGGTCAAGTTGTGAAAAATGTTTTAAGCAAGCTAAACTCGGATTTGAACCAGAATGTATTAGGTATTGGATTCGCAGCCCATAATTTAAATTATGCAATGTTGTTGTTGTAATGACGAAATGTGGTGCTATTCTTCCAGCTCCAAGTCCAGATTCAGGAACTCTGCTACTGCCCTTGGACGGTATCACAGATCTTCCTTCGTCAGGTTGGTTGGTTTCTCTGGACTATTGAAAAGGTTAAATAATGCAATAAAAACTGCTGCTGATTTAATACTAATTGATGCAAATGGCAGGGTGAAAAAAATGTATGGTTATTTTACTGTACGTCCGTACTGAACGTCTACCCGTTGGAGGACTTCTGCGACAAAAGTAATGTCGAATATAACAAACAAGCAAATGTCACATACAATGGAACCTCGCTGGTTGGCATTAATGACAACACAAGAAAGAATTTTGTATGTACAAACACCTAAATGGATATTTTCTAACGGTTGAGAAGTGTACAATTAAAATAAAAGAATTTTTTGAAGAATTAAATAGTAAACAAAAAGTAAAGGAAAGCATTAAATAGTAAATTTATGCACAATCTAGCTAGCTTGTTTTGGCCGTCCCACGTTCTCGCAATAGAATTTCTAATTAGTTAGCATTTTGAAGAATTTTTTCATTTTGTCCCACATTTTAGTGATTTGGCTCTGGTCAGTTTATAGTAATACCAATGCCTAAAAGAAAAATAATAATTGAAAAACATTAAATGAAACAATAAATAAAAAACAGTAATGAAAATAATAAGTTTACCATAGTTAATCATAAATGATCATTAGCATAAATATACATATTATATTAAGAAAATAATTTTAAGATACGCAAGCTAATCAAAACATAACGTAATTTTTATTAGAAACAAAAAAAAATAATTTACTACAATTTTTTATTTACTATAACTATGGATTCATATTTCATAACAAACTATCAATACAATCAATCGATTACAAATTCAAATTCTACTAGCAAAACAATCAATAAAAATAATGAGTTTACTAAAATTGGTCATAAACAATCATTAGCATAAATATAAATATTATATTAAAAGAATAATTTATAAGATATGCAGACAATAACTTTGATGAATCGTATACGACTTAGACACTTTAAAAAACTTTTTTAATTTTTCTGCTGATACCTCGGTTATCTAGATCTTGCAAATTGGCGTCACATCAACATGACTTTAGGAGACAACGATCTCTCTTCATAGATCCAAAACCAAATCAGCAATAGTCTAAGCCAAAAACAACCCTGGGCTAGAACAATTTTAGTTGCACTTGACTTGTCAAAAGCTTTCGACAGTGTCACACGCTACACTACTGAACGACATATTCAACACTAATCTGCCAGGTTTAATAAAGCGCTGGTACCTGCAACTACCTAAGAGGCCGCCAAACATACGTTGAGTTCCGTAACTCTTGATCTAGGATGAGAGTGCTCAGACAAGGAATTCCACAAGGTGGAGTTCTCTCACCTTCATTATTCAACCTTTGCCTAAGTAGTTTACCGGCACCACCGGAAGGAATAACCATGACGTCACATGAAGACGTCTGCACGGTGCTTACATTAGGAAACAACCTGGAACAACTCACTAATATCCTAAACACCTACCTTAACACCTTGGATGAATACTTTAAAACCAAAAAATTGAAACTATCCACTGAAAAGTCCACTTCCGCACTTTTCACCACATGGACGAAGGAGGTAAATACAACACTTTGTATCTGCATTAACAACATTTTAATTTCTACGGTCAAAAGTCCAAAACTACTGAGGTAATATTCGATCCACTATTTAAACTCAACGCTCATGCTCAACAAGTGAAGACAAAACTTAAAAACAGGAATAACGCACTGAAAGCGCTAGCGGGTAGTCGGTGGGGTAAGGATAAAAACACAATAATAACAGCATATAAAGCAATAGGAAGGCCTTTCATATATTACACTGCTCCCATATGGACACCTCAAGTCCCTGACACCCATTGGAATAAGTTATAAATAACACAAAACATAGCCTTGCGTACAGCAACAGCATATCATTTGACGGCCCACCGAGATCACCTACACGAGGAATGTAACATATTGCCGGTCCGTGGACATAACGAAATGCTTATCAAACAATATCTTTGGACTTGTCATGAGACATAAGAAGAACTGCGAAATGCTTCCTACAAGATCACATATTTTTAGGGTTCCGTTTTTTAAAACGAACCCTATTGGTGCGAGTAAAACGTGTTTCTCGCATTATTTCGATTATCTCGTAAACCATTAACCCTATGAATCTAAGGTGCTAATAAAACCAGGGCAGCGGAGTCAGAGTCGGAGTCGGAGTCGAAATCGGGACGAATTTTCTAGTAACTGGAGTCGGAGTCGGAAAAATAATCAAAAAATTTGTCCACTCTGACCCCTATATGAAAATTATATTCTGTTATTTTTTGTTTTTATTTTATTTTCTTCTGTATAGTTTATTTTTTTTCTTCTACGCATAAAAGAGAATTATAAATTATTTTTTTACTATTCATTACGTTAGTGTTGCATTGTAGTCATGGTTTACCTCGCGGCCGCTCACTCTCTAGTGAACTGACGGTGATTTTTGAATTATTCCTGACTCTAAAGCCGCTTTACGTTTGATGTTGAGTTTCGTGTTAGTTGAAACATACGATGATTTAAGAAGAGGTTTAATCGAGCCGTTGTTTCAGTCAAGCTTTGATTACAAGTATTAAAAGGATTCAACTACCTTAATCCTTTTTCGCCGCACATCAAATCTTTTGTCTCAACCGCTCTTGAAAAAATCATATGTTTGATTTTATCATAATTTTTTTGCAGATCAAATTGTCTATTGCCCCTCTCAAGCGACCACACACTAAAATCCTCTTCTTTTTCTCGTTTTGCTATTCAAATTACGACACTCTAAAATTTATTCAATTTTTCAAATTTTACTGAAAATCTCTAATTTCGATCAGGATAGAAGATGTAGTGATATCAATGTTGGTGATATCAATCATGTTTCGTTATGTAAATTTGAAAAGTTGGTTACTTGGTTGGTTTACTAGAAAAATTCATAAAAAATTATATATATGTAATACGTATGAGAGTAGAGCAATTCCCCTTTAATTTTCACAAAGGTGGCATTTATTTTTTTTGTAAATTGGTATCAACGTAGTTGAATTCCAGATATGTGGCATAGATTCAGTCCTATACAGATCATTTAAACAAGTTCAAACAATCTTGAAGATAGAGTTTCACCACCCTGTACAATCATTTCGGATATGTTATATCGTAGTCGCTATAAGGTGTTTTATTACGTTTTGTAGAATTTATTTTTTCGTAATGAAATTTTGATACTTTCTATTATATATATATAAATCGGAGTCGAAGTCGGGGTCGGAGTCGGATTTAAAATTTAAAAACTTGGAGTCGGAACCGGAGTCGGAGTTGCTTAATTTTGGCGCTGACTCCGCAGCCCTGTATAAAACTAACTTATCCACACAAGATGGTTAAAAAATAAATAAAGTTGTTTTCGTTTGTTTTAGAGAGGTACGATGTGAAGCCTTTGAGAACATCCATTTTTTTATCGAGACGAGTAGGGTATCATATGAAAGGGCTTCACTTCAGTATTCCTTAAAAATGTATTTTAGAATTTTTCACCCCACCATTTTTTGTATAATTTTGAAAAATGACGTATTCTCAATATTTTACTACCCCGATTAACTCCGACCCTACTTCATCGAAAATCTTAATATATATTTGGAATGATAGAAAATGAGTTGGTTTTTAATGTAAAATATAGAAAAGTAGCAAATACTCATAACTATATTTATTAAAGGGGTGGGCATGAGAATGTGTTTTTTTATTTAGCGTATGGTTTTTGTTGTGATACATTAAAAACATAAATAAAACAAAAATAAAACTTAAAATAGATAGATTTTCTTACGAAATCTACATAAAACAAAACATGAATACACATTAAATGAGCTTACAATCAATATGATTGCGCGTTAAAAGTTTAGTTAAAAATTAAAAAGTAAAATATTAAAATATTTGCAGTATATTTGAACATTAGATATTTACATCGAGTGAGTCTATCCATGCTACTACATTGAGAGTTGCCAATTGGATGTCTGAGATGTCGCCATTGTATCGTCGAAGTGGGCACACTGTTGCAATGTGTTTTATGGTTTGTTGTGGAGCTCCAAAAAAAAATGAGAATGGGTAAAAACATCATTTAAAACCAGGCCAAGTGGGGTGTCATTTGAAAGAGCACTTGATTTTAGAAACATTGCCACTTTTTTTAGAATTTTGCAATGCATAGTTTTTGAATTATTGTCAAAAAAGTGACACAAAAAGTTTTTGAGCTTAATTGACAGACGAATTTGAAAAAATTCATTGAGACAGGAAGTTTGATAAACTCTGAACGAAAATTATAGCAGAGTCTCAAATAATATTTTTATATATTTTAAGGGATTGGGATGGGGAGGGTCTAAGAGCGAGTGGGGTGCCATTTGAAAGAGCCACTAATCTAAGAAACATTGCAATTTTTTATAGAATTTTGCGGTGCAGTTTTTGAGTTATTCTAAAAAATGTGCAATTTTCAGACCGTCCCCCCACTACGTTTCGACACTGATTGACAGAAAAATTTGAAAAAATTCACAGACACGCAGTTTGTTATATTTTGAACGAAAATCATAGCGAACTCTCAAATAATTATATTTCTGTGCGTTTAGGGGATGGGTAGGGAGGATAAAAAAAACTTTTTTGACCCAAGCGAGTGAGTTGTCATTTGAAAGAGCACCTAATCTAAGAAACATTGCTATTTTTTTTAGAATTTTGTGGTGCTAGTTTTTGAGTTATTCTATAAAATTTGTAGCTTTCAGACTGCCCTCCCCTCCACGTTGCGACACTGATTGAGAGTAAAAATTGAAAAAATTCACAGAGACAGGAAGTTTGCTACATTTTGAACGAAAATCATAGCGAACCCAAGCGACCCAAGATATTTGACCCAAGCGAGTGGAGTATCATTTTAAAGAGCACCTAATCTAAGGAGCATTGCATTTGTTTTTAGAATTTTGCGGTGCACAGTTTTGGAGTTATTCTAAAAAATGTGCAACTTTCATACCGTTCCCTCCCCTACGTTTAGACACAAATTGACAGAAAAATTTGTAAAAATTCACAGAGACAGGAAATTTGCTATATTTTGAACGAAAATCAAAGTGAACTCTCAAATAATTATATTTCTGTGTATTTGGGAGATGGGTGTAGGGAGGGTAAAAAAAACTTTTTTTGACTCAAGCGAGTGGGGTGTCATTTGAAAGAGTACCTAATCTAAGAAACATTGCAATTTTTGTAGAATTTTGCGGTGCATGTTTTTGAGTTATTCTAAAGAATTTGTAACTTTCAGACAGCCCCCCCCCTACGTTGCGACACTGATTGACAGAAAAAATTCACAGAGACAGGAAGTTTAATATATTTTGAACGAAAATCATAGCGAACTCTCAAATAATTATATTTCTGTGTGTTTAGAAGATGGGTGTGGGGAGGGTAAAAAACTTTTTTTTGACCCAAGCGAGTTTGGTGTCGTTTGAAAGAGCGCCTAATCTAAAAAGCACAGTTTTTTAGTTATTGTTAAAAAAAAAGTACTATTTTAGGTATGTGCATACCACCACCACCTCAAATTTCCAAGCTGATTTATAGAAAAAATATTCCCAATTTATGCCATTTACAAGCTGGTTAAATCTTTCTTTAGTTAACATAATCAGCTATGGATAAGATTTAAACTCAAGTAACATTTGTTGTGTCATTATTGATCAATGTTTATGTGAATGCCATTTACAATTGACGTCTCTGTTATGTGTCCATAGTCTGGCGATATAAAGACTACAACACAACTTTATGCCATTTATTTTTGATATTGTTTTCTTTTACATTCACGGAACTCTTGGAGAGCGAATTTTATTCTCACTTGTCCGACTTTTTTTTATTTTATATATTTTCATTCTATTATTTGTATAAAAACATTATAAAATTCCAAAATAAAATTTAAAGGAAAAATTTTAATAATCGTTTTTTTTTTCCTTTAAGAAGTTCAAAAAATTAAAATAGATGTTAAAATCAAAAAAGTCCACGGTTACATCGACGAGCCTACGTATAAGTGTGTTGAAGACATAATAAAGAACTACGCCCGAATCAAGTTCTTAATAGCGAGCCACCACAAGTTGCTGCCGAAGAGGTAAAACTGCCACGCAGCACCAGAACCATCCTAGCGCAGTTAAGATCTGGTTGTTCAGGCTTCTTATATAACTACATGAGTAGAATTGACCAGGAAATTGTTGACAAGTGTCCCACATATGAGGGCACGCCACATGATGCTAACCACATTTTCAATTGTCCAGAGAAACCAACCGACCTGACGAAGGAAGATCTGTGGTACCACCCAAGGGCAGCTGCAGAGTTCCTGAATTTGGACTTGGAACAAAAACAATAGCACATTTCGTCGCTACAACAACGACTTCTTTTTTTTTTAAGAACAAGATTCGTATGCTATCGAAATCTAAGCAATTGTTACTCCCGTGTCATTATTACGGTATCAAGATTAGAGTTACCGATCAATTTGATTGCTCTCTGTTGGACAGCATTAAGGCACTTTAATCTAGTAATGTACGTTCCACCCTACATGGAAGAGCAACGCACATGTAGTGACGTATAAAAGACATTTAGCCAAAAAGAAGATGTTGGGTATTGAAAAACTTCCGACAACATCCTAAGCAATCTAATCTTTGCACGGCGTTTTTAATTAAAATATAAATAACAAAATATAATAAAATATAACTTTCCTACCTTAAAATGTTCCTCAAAACTTCCAATTCAACGCCGATCTACCATTGAATTTCTAGTTTAAAAGTTCAAACTTTTTTTATGAAAATACATAGGGACAACTTTTTGATTTGAGTATGCTTGGTCAAGAGTTTGCAATCAATAGGTATATATTATTATAGACAGGAAGAATGGATGGATTATGAATCTAGAAATAGAGAGAAAATCTCTGTTAAAGATTTCATATTGATGGAGATGGAATTTGAGATATAATGGTTAACTTTTTGGAATGAGTTTAAGTCAAAAAGTGGCAGTTTAGTAAAACAATTATCAGATTTAATTTCTTTATTTTAATTTTTATACAATTGTTTGTTATACAATAACAGTTCGTGCAAAATATGTATGCAGATAGACAAATTTCTGGTTTATTTAAATATTCGGTATATCATGGAATGATGTTTTAAAATATTTCAATATTTTGTTGTAAGTACAAAATTTTAGTAATTTTAATTCATAAATTCTTTAAAATTAGTTCTGATAAAAATAGTTTATTTCAGGTTTTGTTAATATAAAAGATTGGCATTCCACGGCGAATTCAGAATTGATTACCATACAACTCTTTTTTTAAAATACAAATGGATAGTAAGATAAATTCAATATAATCTTTTTTCGTATGAGAATAAACTGTGAACATTTCCTTCAGATTGTGCTGAGGGACTTCGCTTCATAAAACGTAATTTTCCGTTGTAGATCATTTCACTGTGGTTTAATAAAAAAGTTATCAATTAGTTTTAATTTGTAAATAAAAATTTGTGATTTTCTTACGATAATTCTTTAATTGACTGGGTGCCAATGTCTTGACAACCATGCTGTAAACCACATTCTAAATATGGTAAAAATCGAAGGACAGACCCTTTATCCACAATTGACCCACTCACACCTTGCGCTACTTTCAACTTATCCTTTTCATTATGATAGTAACGACTCATTGCTGCACCCTTTGCTTCTTTGCGTTCCATTGCTTCTAAGCTGCCCATACCACGGAATTTCTTTAATCGAACACCTTCGGAAAAAAAATATTCACCTGGTGCTTCAGACGTTCCTGCTAATAATGACCCCATCATAACTGTAGATGCTCCTAGTGATAATGCTTTTATTATATGCCCAATTGATTGAATACCACCATCAGCTATGACAGGTACTTTAAACTTTCTTGCATAATCACTTACTTGGTAAACAGCTGTTGCTTGAGGACACCCACAAGCCATCACTTCCTGTGTAATACATATAGATCCACTTCCCATTCCCACTCGAAGACCATCAACACCAGCACTTATCAAATTCGCAGCTTGAGCACGAGTTACAACTACATTTAATAACAGATCAGTCTTGTTCAAAAGTTATTGGTGAATAGGTGTTTCGGCAACCCAAAAGTAAATTTTTTTTTTTTTTGTAAAACTCGAATAACTTTTTTTGTTTTGATAGCTGAAATATTCAAGAAACATAATATTTCTTTGTTTTAGCCAAATTTTAGATCTTGGAATATTTTTTCAAAACATAACCACTACTAAACACTACCACAACTAACCTAGCGATACTAACTACTGACGTATCTCAAGCGTTGGACTCTGGATTGCAAGTTGACGTCATTTTTTCTGATTTTAAAAAGGCCTTCGACACAATCGATCACGATGTCATGGTTGAGAAACTGGATAGATTGGAATGTGCTGAAATACCCATTCGTTGGATCTCGTCATACCTAAAAAACAGAAGACAATACGTTAAAATTGGCTCTTTTAAATCATTTGAGTTTCTCGTTAATTCTGGTGTGCCACAGGGTAGTCATCTTGGACCTCTACTGTTTTTGTTATTTATAAACGATGTTGTCTCTTGTTTTAATTTCTGCAAGGTACTAATTTATGCCGACGACATGAAAATTTATAAAGTAATCTTAAACGAGCTTGATACAAAGTTACTTCAGGAAGAATTAAATCGTTTTTGTGCATGGTGCGCTGATAACCTACTCCATCTGAATGTGCTTAAATGTTATACGTTAACCTTTCACCGTACAAGATCAATTACATACAATGACTACTACCTTAACAGTAGTCTAGTACATCGAGTATTTGCTATACAAGACCTAGGTGTTTATTTCAAATACAATCTGTCTTTCAGCGATCATATTAATAAAATTATTACAAGGGCGAATTGTATGTTGGGTTTTATGATCAGAAATTCAAAAGAATTTCAAGATCCCTATACTGTGCGAAACATGTACTGTTGCTTCGTTAGATCTATTTTGGAATATGCGTCGGTAATTTGGTCTCCATATTACGACAACCACTCTAAAAGAATTGAGAGTGTACAGAAAAAGTTTTTACGTTACGCTCTTCGTCGTTTGCCGAAGAATAATGCATTACCGCATTATATTCTGCCACCCTATGAAGGTCGATGCATGCTGTTGAACATTGAAACTCTTGACAACAGGCGGCGCATAGCCTCTGCAATCTTTGCTGGCGATATTTTGACTAACACCATTGATTGTCCAAATATATTACAACAACTGAACATCTATGCTCCTGGACGGTCTTTACGCACAATATCGAGTTTTATTAAGCCCCCTTATAGACGAACTAATTTTGGTCAAAGTGATCCATTGTTCAATATAATCCGGAATTTTAATTTCTTTTCAGACGTTTTCGATTTTAATATATCCAGAAGAGTTTTTAAAAACTTGATAAGGTCAAAATTATTGAATATTTGATATATCGTTGTTTTCATTAGATTAGATAGATCGTTGTTTTCACTAAATTTTATTATCAGTATTTTTAATTTTTTATTTTATGTTTATATAAAATTCTGTTTTTATTGTTTGTTCTATAGCTATTACGTTTGATTGTTTTGTTTCTTTTATTTTTCTTCTTTTTATTTTAACTAATGTAATCTATGGTACTCTGTACTGCTGATGAATAAATAAATAAATAAATAAATAAATAAATAAATCGCCACGTGGGGCACATATAAACAAAAAAAATTTTGATAGTAGAAACGCGTTTATATGTGAAGCATGGTATGGTTATATGGTATACGTGTGGTTTCCCGTTTCACTTTTGATATTGATTTGCAAAACCTAAACATACGATGAGATTGAATTTTTGCTTTTTTCTTTATAATTTTCTACCTGAATTTATTGAGGTTTTACAACAATCGAAAAATATTGTTTTTTTTTTAAAGAAATATATATGTTATATGCTTATATATATTGTTTGAAGCACAATAAATAATAAAAAATTTAAAAAAAGGTACTTTACGAATTTTATTGTGGTGTTTTTTGGGTGTTTATATCGTCGCTTTAATAATGAAACAACGTATGCTATTTATACGTTGTTTTTATATTATAGGTGCGCTGCATTCCCCATAAGGGCATCTTTGAATTGGCGTTGTTAAATTTTCGAATTATTTTATGACTGGGGGTAAGAATTAATAAATTATAAATTAACGTCCATACAAATGCATGCGCACATCAAACTTTAAACTCAAATATCTCGAAACTATACTTTTGCGTATACGTCATTTCATTATTAAAGCGACGATGTGCCCCATACAAAAATGCTCATTGTTTATAAGTGCCCCACCAGTGGGGATACTTTAAACGAGAAACATAAATTTTTTGAAATTCAAAATTTTATACTTAATGTTTAGTTACGTAATTAAAAAAAATAGTTTTTTGTAGTAAAGATATGAAATTTTACAATGAAACAGTTTTTAAGTAAAAATGTTTTATGGTTTTAAAGTTATTGAGCTTTAAGTAAAAACTGTTTATACCATCCCCACTTCCCCCTACCTGATAATCGAATTGGATGAAACTTGGTACAGAAGCATTTAGTACGGTTTACAACAGTTCTGTATCCCAACTTCCGGTTTTTCACTTCCGGTAAAAAAAATTTTTTTTTTAATTTTCGATTCTTTTCAGAGTGTTTATGCACACTACAGCCTACAATAACGAAGTGATTATGATGAAACTTATGCAAAAGGGTTCAATTAGTGTGAGAAGATAATTATCATCTTTTGGGACACATTGATCAAAGTGGCAGGTGGTCTATCATACAACTGCTGACTTTTCACATTTTCTTTTTAAAGCTTGTTGGGAGCCTGTATGACTTCATTTATTAATCAATTCTAATGGCAGTTTGGAAAAAAATGGAGACATAAATGACAAAGAACTGATTAGTTTTTGGACAGTATTGGGATAATTGGTACGGGGCCTCCCAAACACCTGTTTAATGTGTCACCATTTTTTCAATGTTTGCTGGGAGCACACAGCATTCGTTCGTGAATAAAGTTTAATGACACTTTGGAAAAAGATGCAACTATGTATGGCAAGGAACTGATTAGTTTTTGAGCGATAGTGAACAAAGGAGTGAGGGGTGTCCCATACACCTGTATTTTTGAAAGCTCAATAACATCTATACCTGATAAACGAATTAGATTAAACTTGATACATAACCATTTAGTACGGTTCGCAACAGTTCTGCATCCCAATTTCCTGTTTGCCACTTCCGGTTAAAATTTTTTTTTTACTTTTTCTCGTACAACAGAATTTATGTTTGATGGGATACTACTGCTTTCTTTAATATTTTTAAAGTTAGAACTACGCGAAACCTATAACATTGGTTAGCTTTTAATTGAAGCATTTGATGGATATTAGCTCAATTTATATCCAGAACACTATGTTTCCAGAGCTGTGGTGAAGTCAACCTATGCATCAGCGTCGCAATATTTTTTTTGATGTTTTAATCTTTTCGGTTTATTTTAATTTAAGTAATATAAAGGTAAAAGTATTTTAGCGGTGCTGATATCTGAATAATTTTGATTTTTTATACAGCATAGATTATATTTTAGGTAGTAATATAAACTGACCAGACGTCCCACGCTGCGTGGAAATGTCCCACATTTCATTGCGTTGTCCCACGGAGAAATCTGTCCCACGAAGCGTCCCACGAAACAAATATTTCCACCACATTTGCCAGCATTATCGAAATAATCAAAAAACATTATTCTACGTAAAGTTTTCGCAATATCTCAGTCAAAGCTATGGCTTCATAGTTTTTTCTTGTAGTTTGTATAATGATTTTTAACGTTCTTAACGTTAATTTAACTATTGAGAGACCAAACCAGAACAATATTTTTTTTTACTGAAATAGTGTTTTAACTATAATTTTCATAGAAGTACTTAACTCAGTCTTTTTCGCTTTAATAATTTGCATTTTATTTTGCAAATATCTTTCGATCTCTAAGAGATCTCTCGGTGAAGAAGTTTCTTTATTTAGAGAAATATCTTCCCTGAGTATGTACGAGAGATCAAAAGTATATTAAGAAAAATAAAATACAAAATATTTTACTTAAAAAGACTCATTTCTCTTTATAAATGCATAAACATTTAAATTTTTATTACATAAAAACAACTAACAATTTTATTTTATTCGAGCACTCATTTCAACCCTCTAAAATAATATTCATAAATTAAAATGTTTATAATTTGAATATCGTTCTTACTCGTAAGAGTAAAATTTTTGTTTTTTTCGATTTCACTCCTTTGGAGAAAAATAGTACCTTTTCTTTATCCTTTATATTCATTTTTCTAACAATACATGCATAATTGAACAAATCATTCACAAGAATTAGATTTTTTTTACGTTTGAAAGCATTAAATTTGAAGCAAAAATAAAAGGTTTGAGTATTGGAAAGAAAAGAAATACTTATTTCAATTTAGGAGCATTATTATTTTCACTCCTGCAGTATTTAACTCCTGCAGTATTAGGGAGTGTTATATTTTTTTTACGCGCTCTGAAAGAATAGAGTAAAGGAGTGATATAAGGAGCGCGCCAAACTCTATTTAAAACACACTTTAACTAGGTAGCTCAAAAGTAAAATTTTAATTTTCTAATTGTTATAATTTTTTTCCCAATAAAAAACAGACAAAGAAAGCATAAAAACTTGATAAATAGTATAGATTTGTAAAATACAGAACAGAGGTAGTAATACAGAACACAGAAAGGATATTAATTATTTAGTAAAATTAAAATAAATTGTTTCAGTTGTTTTGCAGTCTTTACTTGTGTAACAAAAGTTTTGTGCTGCTACAAAATTAGAAATTAGAAATGGGAAAAACTGAAAGAAATATAACTCTTGCAGAAGCCGTTTTCTCCTTCCGATTTACCACAACCACAGCTTTCGATCGATAGATTGCACAATGTATACTAATTCAATCGTTATTCGAAGAAAATTATATATGTACCACAACAAAATCAGAAGCCATAATTAACAAATGGTCAATAGATCATGTTCTGGACCAACTAAAACTAGATTTTTCTATTGCAAATTTTGCCTCGGTTTATGCTGATGCATCGAATCATAAGGAAATAGAAATATTTTCGATTCTATTTCAATATTTTAGAGAGCATGGCAGAGTAAAGGTTAGATTGTTGGAATTTTTTTCTTTATCTGAGCATTCGAACAAACCTCAGGATTCAGAATTTAATATTGACAAAAAGTTGTAGTTTGCACTGATAACACTTGGTATTCGTGTTTTAGTGGTGTGTCACGTCAAGTTGTGAAAAATAGTTTTAAGCAAGCTAAACTCGAATTTGAACCAGAATGTATTGGGTATTGGATTCGCAGTCCATATTTTAAATTATGCAATGTTGTTGTTGTAACGACGAAATGTGGTGCTATTCTTCCAGCTCCGAGTCCAGATTCATGAACTCTGCTACTGCCCTTGGGCGGTAGCACAGATCTTCCTTCGTCAGGTTGGTTGGTTTCTCTGGACTATTGAAAAGGTGAAATAATGCAATAAAAACTGCTGCTGATTTAATACTAATTGATGCAAATGGCAGGGTTAAAAAAATGTATGGTTATTTTACTGTACGGGGGAGACGTTGGAGGACTTCTGCGATAAAAGTAATGCCGAATATAACAAACAAGCAAATGTCACATACAATGGAACCTCGCTGGATGGCATTAATGCCAACACAAGATAGAATTTTGTATGTACAAACACCTAAATGGATATTTTCTAACGGTTGAGAAATGTCCAATTAAAATAAAAGAATTTTTTGAAGATTTAAATAGTAAACAAAAAGTAAAGGAAAGCATTAAATAGTAAATTTATGCACAATCTAGCTAGCTTGTTTTGACCGTCCCACGTTCTCGCAATAGAATTTCTAATTAGTTACCATTTTGAAGAATTTTTTCATTTTGTCCCACATTTTAGTGATTTGGCTCTGGTCAGTTTATAGTAATACCAATGCCTAAAAGAAAAATAATAATTGAAAAACATTAAATGAAACAATAAATGAAAAACAGTAATGAAAATAATAAGTTTACCATAGTTAATCATAAATGATCATTAGCATAAATATACATATTATATTAAGAAAATAATTTTAAGATACGCAAGCTAATCAAAACATAACGTAATTTTTATTAGAAACAAAAAAAAATAATTTACTACAATTTTTTATTTACTATAACTATGGATTCATATTTCATAACAAACTATCAATACAATAAATCGATTACAAATTCAAATTCTACTAGCAAAACAATCAATAAAAATAATGAGTTTACTAAAATTGGTCATAAACAATCAATAGCATAAATATACATATTATATTAAAAGAATAATTTATAAGATATGCAGGCAATAACTTTGATGAATCGTATACGACTTAGACACTTTAAAAAACTTTTTTAATTTTTCTGCTGATACCTCGGTTATCTAGATCTTGCAAATTGGCGTCACATCAACATGGCTTTAGGAGACAACGATCGCTCTTCATAGATCCAAAACCAAATCAGCAATAGTCTAAACCAAAAACAACCCTGGGCTAGAACAATTTTAGTTGCACTTGACTTGTCAATAGCTTTCGACAGTGTCACACGCTGCACTACTGAACGACATATTCAACACTAATCTGCCAGGTTTAATAAAGCGCTGGTACCTGCAACTACCTAAGAGGCCGCCAAACATACATTGAGTTCCGTAACTCTTGATCTAAGATGAGAGTGCTCAGACAAGGAATTCCACAAGGTGGAGTTCTCTCACCTTCATTATTCAACCTTTGCCTAAGTAGTTTACCGGCACCACCGGAAGGAATAACCATGACGTCATATGTAGACGTCTGCACGGTGCTTACATTAGGAAACAACCTGGAACAACTCACTAATATCCTAAACACCTACCTTAACACCTTGGATGAATACTTTAAAACCAAAAAATTGAAACTATCCACTGAAAAGCCCACTTCCCCACTTTTCACCACATGGACGAAGGAGGTAAATACAACACTTTGTATCTGCATTAACAACATTTTAATTTCTACGGTCAAAAGTCCAAAACTACTGAGGTAATATTCGATCCACTATTTAAACTCAACGCTCATGCTCAACAAGTGAACACAAAACTTAAAAACAGGAATAACGCACTGAAAGTGCTAGCGGGTAATTCGTGGGGTAAGGATAAAAACACAATAATAACAGCATATAAAGCAATAGGAAGGCCTTTCATATATTACACTGCTCCCATATGGACACCTCAAGTCCCTGACACCCATTGGGATAAGTTATAAATAACACAAAACATAGCCTTGCGTACAGCAACAGCATATCATTTGACGGCCCACCGAGATCACCTACACGAGGATGTAACATATTGCCGGTCCGTGGACATAACGAAATGCTTATCAAACAATATCTTTGGACTTGCCATGAGACATAAGAAGAACTGCGAAACGCTTCCTACAAGATCACAAATTTTTAGGGTTCCGTTTTTTAAAACGAACCCTATTGGTGCGAGTAAAACGTATTTCTCGCATTATTTCGATTATCTCGTAAACCATTAACCCTATGAATCTAAGGTGCTAATAAAACCAGGGCAGCGGAGTCAGAGTCAGAGTCGGAGTCGAAATCGGGACGAATTTTCTAGTAACTGGAGTCGGAGTCGGAAAAATAATCAAAAAATTTGTCCACTCTGACCCCTATATGAAAATTATATTCTGTTATTTTTTGTTTTTATTTTATTTTCTTCTGTATAGTTTATTTTTTTTCTTCTACGCATAAAAGAGAATTATAAATTATTTTATTACTATTCATTACGTTAGTGTTGCATTGTAGTCATGGTTTACCTCGCGGCCGCTCACTCTCTAGTGAACTGACGGTGATTTTTGAATTATTCCTGACTCTAAAGCCGCTTTACGTTTGATGTTGAGTTTCGTGTTAGTTGAAACATACGATGATTTAAGAAGAGGTTTAATCGAGCCGTTGTTTCAGTCAAGCTTTGATTACAAGTATTAAAAGGATTCAACTACCTTAATCCTTTTTCGCCGCACATCAAATCTTTTGTCTCAACCGCTCTTGAAAAAATCATATGTTTGATTTTATCATAATTTTTTTGCAAATCAAATTGTCTATTGCCCCTCTCAAACGACCACACACTAAAATCCTCTTCTTTTTCTCGTTTTGCTATTCAAACTACGATACTCTAAAATTTATTCAATTTTTCAAATTTAACTGAAAATCTCTAATTTCGCTCAGGATAGAAGATGTAGTGATATCAATGTTGGTGATATCAATCATGTTTCGTTATGTAAATTTGAAAAGTTGGTTACTTGGTTGGTTTACTAGAAAAATTCATAAAAAATTATATATATGTAATACGTATGAGAGTAGAGCAATTCCCCTTTAATTTTCACAAAGGTGGCATTTATTTTTTTTGTAAATTGGCATCAACGTAGTTGAATTCCAGATATGTGGCATAGATTCAGTCCTATACAGATCATTTAAACAAGTTCAAACAATCTTGAAGATAGAGTTTCACCACCCTGTACAATCATTTCGGATATGTTATATCGTAGTCGCTATAAGGTGTTTTATTACGTTTTGTAGAATTTATTTTTTCGAAATGAAATTTTGATACTTTCTATTATATATATAAATCGGAGTCGAAGTCGGGGTCGGAGTCGGATTTAAAATTTAAAAACTTGGAGTCGGAACCGGAGTCGGAGTTGCTTAATTTTGGCGCTGACTCCGCAGCCCTGTATAAAACTAACTTATCCACACAAGATGGTTAAAAAATAAATAAAGTTGTTTTCGTTTGTTTTAGAGAGGTACGATGTGAAGCCTTTGAGAACATACATTTTTTTATCGAGACGAGTAGGGTATCATATGAAAGGGCTTCACTTCAGTATTCCTTAAAAATGTATTTTAGAATTTTTCACCCCACCATTTTTTGTATAATTTTGAAAAATGACGTATTCTCAATATTTTACTACCCCGATTAACTCCGACCCTACTTCATCGAAAATCTTAATATATATTTGGAATGATAGAAAATGAGTTGGTTTTTAATGTAAAATATAGAAAAGTAGCAAATACTCATAACTATATTTATTAAAGGGGTGGGCATGAGAATGGGTTTTTTTATTTAGCGTATGGTTTTTGTTGTGATACATTAAAAACATAAATAAAACAAAAATAAAACTTAAAATAGATAGATTTTCATACGAAATCTACATAAAACAAAACATGAATACACATTGAATGAGCTTACAATCAATATGATTGCGCGTTAAAAGTTTAGTTAAAAATTAAAAAGTAAAATATTAAAATATTTGCAGTATATTTGAACATTAGATATTTACATCGAGTGAGTCTATCCATGCTACTACATTGAGAGTTGCCAATTGGATGTCTGAGATGTCGCCATTGTATCGTCGAAGTGGGCACACTGTTGCAATGTGTTTTATGGTTTATTGTGGAGCTCCAAAAAAAAAAAAATGAGAATGGGTAAAAACATCATTTAAAACCAGGCCAAGTGGGGTGTCATTTGAAAGAGCACTTGATTTTAGAAACATTGCCACTTTTTTTAGAATTTTGCAATGCATAGTTTTTGAATTATTGTCAAAAAAATGACACAAAAAGTTTTTGAGCTTAATTGACAGACGAATTTGAAAAAATTCATTGAGACAGGAAGTTTGATAAACTCTGAACGAAAATTATAGCAGAGTCTCAAATAATATTTTTATATATTTTAAGGGATTGGGATGGGGAGGGTCTAAGAGCGAGTGGGGTGTCATTTGAAAGAGCCACTAATCTAAGAAACATTGCAATTTTTTATAGAATTTTGCGGTGCAGTTTTTGAGTTATTCTAAAAAATGTGCAATTTTCAGACCGTCCCCCCACTACGTTTCGACACTGATTGACAGAAAAATTTGAAAAAATTCACAGACACGCAGTTTGTTATATTTTGAACGAAAATCATAGCGAACTCTCAAATAATTATATTTCTGTGCGTTTAGGGGATGGGTAGGGAGGATAAAAAAAACTTTTTTGACCCAAGCGAGTGAGTTGTCATTTGAAAGAGCACCTAATCTAAGAAACATTGCTATTTTTTTTAGAATTTTGTGGTGCTAGTTTTTGAGTTATTCTATAAAATTTGTAGCTTTCAGACTGCCCTCCCCTCCACGTTGCGACACTGATTAAGAGTAAAAATTGAAAAAATTCACAGAGACAGGAAGTTTGCTACATTTTGAACGAAAACCATAGCGAACCCAAGCGACCCAAGATATTTGACCCAAGCGAGTGGAGTATCATTTTAAAGAGCACCTAATCTAAGGAGCATTGCATTTGTTTTTAGAATTTTGCGGTGCACAGTTTTGGAGTTATTCTAAAAAATGTGCAACTTTCATACCGTTCCCTCCCCTACGTTTAGACACAAATTGACAGACAAATTTGTAAAAATTCACAGAGACAGCAAGTTTGCTATATTTTGAACGAAAATCAAAGTGAACTCTCAAATAATTATATTTCTGTGTATTTGGGAGATGGGTGTAGGGAGGGTAAAAAAAACTTTTTTTGACTCAAGCGAGTGGGGTGTCATTTGAAAGAGTACCTAATCTAAGAAACATTGCAATTTTTTGTAGAATTTTGCGGTGCATGTTTTTGAGCTATTCTAAAGAATTTGTAACTTTCAGACCGCCCTCCCCCCCCCCTACGTTGCGACACTGATTGACAGAAAAAATTGAAAAAATTCACAGAGACAGGAAGTTTGATATATTTTGAACGAAAATCATAGCGAACTCTCAAATAATTATATTTCTGTGTGTTTAGAAGATGGGTGTGGGGAGGGTAAAAAAACTTTTTTTGACCCAAGCGAGTTTGGTGTCGTTTGAAAGAGCGCCTAATCTAAAAAGCACAGTTTTTTAGTTATTGTTAAAAAAAAAGTGCTATTTTAGGTATATGCATACCACCACCACCCCAAATTTCCAAGCTGATTTATAGAAAAAATATTCCCAATTTATGCCATTTACAAGCTAGTTAAATCTTTCTTTAGTTAACATAATCAGCTATGGATAAGATTTAAACTCAAGTAACATTTGTTGTGTCATTTTTGATCAATGTTTATGTGAATGCCATTTACAATTGACGTCTCTGTTATGTGTCCATAGTCTGGCGATATAAAGACTACAACACAACTTTATGTCATTTATTTTTGATATTGTTTTCTTTTACATTCACGGAACTCTTGGTGAGCGAATTTTATCCTCACTGGTCCGACTTTTTTTTATTTTATATATTTTCGTTCTATTATTTGTATACAAACATTATAAAATTCCAAAATAAAATTTAAAGAAAAAATTTTAATAATCGTTTTTTTTTCCTTTAAGAAGTTCAAAAAATTAAAATAGATGTAAAAATCAAACAAGTCCACGGTCACATCGACGAGCCTAAGTGTGTTGAAGTGTGTTGAAGACATAATAAAGAACTAAGCCCGAATAAAGTTCTTAATAGCGAGCCATCACAAGTTGCTGCCGAAGAGGTAAAACTGCCACGCAGCACCAGAACCATCCTAGCGCAGTTAAGATCTGGTTGTTCAGGCTTCTTATATAACTACATGAGTGGAACTGACCAGGAAATTGTTGACAAGTGTCCCACATATGAGGGCACGCCACATGATGCAAACCACATTTTCAATTGTCCAGAGAAACCAACCGACCTGACGAAGGAAGATCTGTGGTACCACCCAAGTGCAGCAGCAGAGTTCCTGAATATTGACTTGGAACAAAAACAATAGCACATTTCGTCGCTACAACAACGACTTCTTTTTTTTTAAGAACAAGATTCGTATGCTATGGAAATCTAAGCAATTGTTACTCCCGTGTCATTATTACGGTATCAAGATTAGAGTTACCGATCAATTTGATTGCTCTCTGTTGGACAGCATTAAGGCACTTTAATCTAGTAATGTACGTTCCACCCTACATGGAAGAGCAACGCACATGTAGTGACGTATAAAAGACATTTAGCCAAAAAGAAGATGTTGGGTATTGAAAAACTTCCGACAACATCCTAAGCAATCTAATCTTTGCACGGCGTTTTTAATTAAAATATAAATAACAAAATATAATAAAATATAACTTTCCTACCTTAAAATGTTCCTCAAAACTTCCAATTCAACGCCGATCTTCCATTGAATTTCTAGTTTAAAAGTTCAAACTTTTTTTATGAAAATACATAGGGACAACTTTTTGATTTGAGTATGCTTGGTCAAGAGTTTGCAATCAATAGGTATATATTATTATAGACAGGAAGAATGGATGGATTATGAATCTAGAAATAGAGAGAAAATCTCTGTTAAAGATTTCATATTGATGGAGATGGAATTTGAGATATAATGGTTAACTTTTTGGAATGAGTTTAAGTCAAAAAGTGGCAGTTTAGTAAAACAATTATCAGATTTAATTTCTTTATTTTAATTTTTATACAATTGTTTGTTATACAATAACAGTTCGTGCAAAATATGTATGCAGATAGACAAATTTCTGGTTTATTTAAATATTCGGTATATCATGGAATGATGTTTTAAAATATTTCAATATTTTGTTGTAAGTACAAAATTTTAGTAATTTTAATTCATAAATTCTTTAAAATTAGTTCTGATAAAAATAGTTTATTTCAGGTTTTGTTAATATAAAAGATTGGCATTCCACGGCGAATTCAGAATTGATTACCATACAACTCTTTTTTTAAAATACAAATGGATAGTAAGATAAATTCAATATAATCTTTTTTCGTATGAGAATAAACTGTGAACATTTCCTTCAGATTGTGCTGAGGGACTTCGCTTCATAAAACGTAATTTTCCGTTGTAGATCATTTCACTGTGGTTTAATAAAAAAGTTATCAATTAGTTTTAATTTGTAAATAAAAATTTGTGATTTTCTTACGATAATTCTTTAATTGACTGGGTGCCAATGTCTTGACAACCATGCTGTAAACCACATTCTAAATATGGTAAAAATCGAAGGACAGACCCTTTATCCACAATTGACCCACTCACACCTTGCGCTACTTTCAACTTATCCTTTTCATTATGATAGTAACGACTCATTGCTGCACCCTTTGCTTCTTTGCGTTCCATTGCTTCTAAGCTGCCCATACCACGGAATTTCTTTAATCGAACACCTTCGGAAAAAAAATATTCACCTGGTGCTTCAGACGTTCCTGCTAATAATGACCCCATCATAACTGTAGATGCTCCTAGTGATAATGCTTTTATTATATGCCCAATTGATTGAATACCACCATCAGCTATGACAGGTACTTTAAACTTTCTTGCATAATCACTTACTTGGTAAACAGCTGTTGCTTGAGGACACCCACAAGCCATCACTTCCTGTGTAATACATATAGATCCACTTCCCATTCCCACTCGAAGACCATCAACACCAGCACTTATCAAATTCGCAGCTTGAGCACGAGTTACAACTACATTTAATAACAGATACTTAATTGTTTATCCATAAGAATAAAATGACAAAACTCACCATTACCACCTATTACCTCAAGTGTCGGATAAACTTTTTTAATAAATTTAATCATCTCAACTTGATAAATTGAGTTCCCTTGTGATGAATCTAGTACAACAACATCAACTCCATTTTGTACAAGAAGATCTAAACGTCGTTTGTCATCATCTCGTGTACCAATTGCTGCGCCCACGAGTAACTGTTTGTTGCTATCTTTTGAAGCATTTGGATAGCTTCTAGCTTTTTTTAAATCTGTTCGTGCAATTAAAGCAACCAATTCTCCTTTATCGTTAATTATGGGTAACTTCCCTTTTTTACTTTTCTCAAGAATTGTATTTGCTTCTTGTAATGTAATACTGTTTGGTGCTGTTATCATATTATCTATTTTGGTCATAACTTGCTCTAACCTTAAATGTAAATCTGAAACACGGAAATCGATATCGCGTGATGTGACTATGCCAACTAAACGTTCGCCTAACTTTCCATTTTCTGTAATGGGATAACCAGTAAAACCGTTTGTACGTTTCGCTTCTATAACATCAGCAACAGTTTGATTTGGACTCATTACAAATGGATCTCTAATAAAACCATGTTTATATTTTTTTACTTTTTGCACCTCATTAGCTTGATATTCTGGTGTACAATTATGATGAATTATACCAATGCCCCCACATAATGCCATTGCGATAGCCATATCTGCCTCTGTAACTGTATCCATTGGAGATGATACGAGAGGAGCTTTGAGAGTTAAATTTTTCGTTAGAGGTGATGATAGATCTACCTTGTCTGACTTAAAATCGATATAGCCAGGAAGTATAATGAAGTCACTAGATATAAATATAAGTTAATTTAGTTTTGCTATAAAATTCGTCATGCCATATGCTTTTAGTATCAAACGAAAGCAAGAATAGAAGTCGATTTTTATAAAAAAATATTTACAGAAAAGTCGAACTTATTCTAATCAGTATTCATATATTGAAAGTCGTAAATTAAACAAGTTAACGTGTTAACATTATGTGGTTTTATCGAAAATCGACCTTGAATATTAATAAAAACTATTTGTTCAACTTCCAAAAATAAACTTAAAATTTTTTATTGATAATCGTATCAAAACCGGTAGACTATTTTTGTTTCTTATAACAAAATATCTAACCTCAACAACAAATAAATCCTATTGATTATCTACCTTATTAGGGATATGCAGTTAATTCAATCAATTAAACTTACTTATATGTTAATCCATCTTTTGATGCAAATAATTCCTTGCAGGATAATCCATCTAATAAACTATCATCGCCCATTTTTTTGACTCGTTTGTTTCTTTCCTATTTGAACACGTTCTGTTTTTCAAATTTATTTTGTTTTCTTTAAAGTAATAATATTTATTTAAAAAACTTTTAAAATTCTATTATTTTATTTTAAAGTTTATACTTTTCACTTATAAATTTTTAATCAAAACAATTCAAATTAATTTAAATAACAGAATTCTTAGAAAATCGAAATAATTACTGGAAAGATGGAGAATTACTGAGAACTGTCGGACTTTTACGTTTATAGTGATAGTTGATATTGGCTTAGTTTACACTACAAAATTAAAAGCAAAAAAAAATATGAAAAAGAGGGGTGAATTTAATAGCGCATTCGTTTCTCGATTTTCAATGTGGTTTTCTTTTCACTTTTCTAAATCAATTTATAAATTAGGGTCTGAAAAGAACAAAAAACAAAAGTTGTTGTGAAATATGTTTGTATTAGTGATATTTAAATGGCGGTTGTCTTCTTTTAAATTTGAAAAATTTCGTATATTAGCATATTCTGAAATTGCGTATTGAAATATTTACAAAAGATTCAATTAATTTGTATATAAAATAATTTTGTTTTATTCATTCATATTTGTTTTCCATTTCAATTACTTCATTTTAGAGAAAAGCGTCTTCGTTTTTTTCTATGATGCATCTTTTTTCATCCGCACAATGAATTATAATATTTTAATTCTGATAAATCCATTTTAGAGTTTTTTTATTTATTAGGAGTTATTTTATTAAATGTTAGTTACATTATTGTATATATATAATATAAAACACAGTAATTAATTCATAGTTATATAAAAATTGTTAACAAAACGTCTATTTTTATATTTTCTTTGTTGATATTAGTAATGTCAAAATAATTTGCGAAAAATGCACATTTTTTTTTCATGTGAATCGAAAAAAAATTGATTTTTTTGCGTGAATAGAACAAAATTTTTGATTTACATCATTTTTTTTTTATGGATTTGGGTGAAAAGAATTCGACATACGTTTTGACCTCAGAGCGGGCAAAACTCTCAGTTTTGCATTTTTTTTTAGTTTTGTAATTATTTTTGCAGTTTTGCCCTTAAAATTCTGAGAATCGAACAGAAAAATGTCACATTTTTTAGATGTGGGCCATTCCGCAGAGACGGGTGTTACATTTGTACTCATTTAAACTGATATAATTTCCAAATTAGAACAAAAATCTCTGTGTTTTGAATATAATTCAATTCATTTCAATGATTTATTAAAGTAAAACAAAAACAAGTTAGGAATTATTCAAGTGTTTACATGTAATAATAGATTTAATCCCTGTGACGGGTGTTACGATTACTCTTGCAAAATATGCTATCTTGTTGATGAATCATTAGAGTTTAGCTAAATAAGAAATTTTTGTCGCAAAATTAATAGCTAGGTTGTGAGTTTATATTTTTCTTTTGCAAGAAAAGCTTGTGACGGGTGTTAAAAAATTTGTGACGGGTGTTACGAGTGTAAATTAAACAAAGTCTTAAGTAAATTTTGAGACATTATTATTTTGCACTTTATGATTATTTTTGTCTTCAAACAAAAGACGTTTTTGGAAGTTTGAACTCCCTGTAAGACCATATGAAATGGAATTTCCACTCAAATATCTGAAATATTGCTGTTTTTGCAGTTGAGGTAGCATCGTTAAATTATTCCAATATTCCATCGGTTCTTTAACTCCTTTTAAAGATCATGAATGTCGTGTTCATTGGCGAAATGATATTTAACGCCCTTTCGATTTGAAGACAAATATACATAATATTCCCAGACTGTATTGATAAAAGTTCACCGAGACTTTATTGCACGCCAAAGTCTATCCTTTGCAGTTGCATACTGCCGTCAACAGCGCCCTTATCATGTCTAGTGGCAAAGAAAGCCCACCCTCCAGTCTTTCTCACTGTAATAGACACTGGAAATAGTAAATTTGTTTTTGAACTGGTCATCCGTCTGAAAAAACCATCAATTTTTTCACACAGGGATATTGTATAGGTGGAACACATAGACACACATAGAGGAACGTTTTACATTCCTATTGTGGTGCACTTAAAAAATTATAACATTTGCGAAGAAAATTGTAACGGGTGTAAGGTGTGACGGGTGTTGCACAAATAAATCAGCCTATATTTTAACGCAAGGTCTATTTTAAAGTACACGAATATTTTTATGCAAAATAATTACTCTCAAAAAGTTTGAAGCTGGCATTCAAATCGGGAAAAGAAAACGCAAATTTTTTCAGCTCAACAGTTTTTCGTGAATCGAATAGAAAAATATGTAAGGGCTGAAATTTCAAGCTCTGAGATATCAAGACTTCGGTTTTGGTTAAGGATTTTGATATAGTTTTCGGCATGAAACTTTTATGAGGACATTGTTTTTAGTTTTGGGCAGCCATGTATATCAAACATAGCTGCTTATTGTTAAAGTACATGTATTTTTTTATGTCTGTTTAGAAATTTATTACAAAACTAATACGAAACATCTATACGTTGCCGGCAAATCAAAACAGATCATAAATTAACATAGTTTAGAGAAAAGATGATACAATCAGCAAACTACTCAAAAACCTCTACATTTAGCGTTTCGAGAAAATATTACAAAATCACAAATTCATATTTCTTTCAAAATTCCAAAAATATTGTAAAAATTAAATAAAATCAAACTTTTTTCTAAATTCTAAAAATATTGCAAAAATTATAACAAAATCAAAAATTGAAACTTTTTTCAAAATTCCAAAAATTAGAATAAAATCATATATTTGAAATTTTTCAAAATTCTAAAAATGTTCAAAAAGTTCTTAGAAAATCAAAATTTCAAACTTTTTTCAAAATTCACATATTCAAACACTTCTATTTTTTTTTCTCAAAATTCTAAAAATATTGCAAAAATTATAACAAAATCAAGAATACAAACTTTTTTCATAATACCAAAAATATTTCAAAAACTATAACAAATTCAAAAATTTCCATGTCACATTTACGTCATACAACAGTTAAATTTTTTTTTCCAAAAAATGGCTAAAAAAATAAATGAAATCATTTTTTTGACATACTTACAATGCAATAAAATTCTCAATAATAATAATATCATTTTCATTTCATACCAATAACTAATTTTATAATTTTCTAAAAAAATAAAAGAAAATCATTCTTTTGACACACTTGACATTATTTTTTGACAAACTGATAATGCCATAATTCTGTATATTAATAATTTCATGTCCTACAAATAATTAATTTTATTTTTTCCAAAAAATTGGGTAAAAAATAAATAAATCGAAGTAAAGTCTTTCTTTTCTAAAATCTTTTTGCCATAATTCTCAATAATAATAATAAAATTTCATGCCATAATTCTGTATATTAATAATAAAATTTCATGTCATACAAATAATTAATTTTATTTTATCTTCACAAAAATTGGAAAAAAAAATAAATTAAAATCTTTCTTTTAATGTGTCAAAAGTCACAACATTTTTTTGACAAACTAACAATGCAATAATCTAGATTTTGGTCTTACATGCCAATCCCGACCATCAAGATTTCTCCAAATTCAATGTTCCTACTCGTAATCACTTAAAATGAACGTTTTTAAGCAAAAAATTTGAAAATTGATTGTTTTGACACACTTGACGATTTTTTGACACACCTAAGGGACAGCTATCGAACACATCGTCCTTTCAGCTCTTACCATTGTGTAAACCTATTTCTAGAAAAAAAATTTTGAAATCCCTCCAGCCGTTTTCTAGATTGCGTCGGTTGTGACGGTTGTACACGGCACACACAGCCATACATTTTTTTTTTGCTTTTTAGAATCAGTAGGTCCTTAAACGTCGAGAAATGCCAAAAAAATTGCGTGTAAGAATTTCACTTTTGGCTCATGAATGCAATGCTTAGGTTTTTTCAAAATCGAAAAATTTGTGACCTGAAAACAAGTGCAAAAAGAAGTTACATTTTTTTGTTGAATCGAAAACGCTATTAGTATTTGAGTACAAAGAAACGTCACAAAGAATGAACGAATTCGAACGAAACAAAAATAATTAGGTAGACTTCATTAAAATAATTAGATAGACTTCATAAGGTGACCAACCGTCCTCCTTTTGGAAGGACAGTTCTTCTTTTGCAGGCTCTGTCCTTCCTCGAAATATGTCCTCCTTTTCGTTATTTTAAAACTAATCTGTTAATCTCTGTTTTCAGAGACTTTTTTATTAGTACACAGTAATCTATCAATTCAATTTTTTTTAGCTTAGTAAGTTAATTTAAGCTAAATTTTTGGAACTAAGAATTGGAATTGCTCAAACGAAAGGGTGTTGTTTTCCATCATGAAAATGCCAGACTACACAAATCTTTGATGACCCGCCAAAAAATGATGGAACTATCAACTGGGTTGGGCATTTTTAGTGCAATCAATGTATGGTTTAGATCTTGCTCGATCTGACTATCATTTATCTCTGTCTTTGGAAATGTTCCTTGATGGAAAAAAGCTTTCCGGCAAATGAGCCACCCAAAATCACTTGACCAAGCTTTTTAGCGGTAAACCACAGAAGTGCTCCTGTAATGGAATCTTGAAACTACCTATGAAATGGTAAAAGGTTGTAGATAATAATGACACATATATGTAGTTGGTTAAAATTAATTGTCATTCGAAAATTGAACAAAACACGACGGGTACTTTTTATATATTCTAATAGTCAACAGGCCCTCACCCCTTTTCGTTTGATGATTACCACATATTTTATACTTCGTGAAGCGACTGTCTGACGAATCCGACAAATTTTTTATCTGCCATTTTCCTCAATCCGACCGGTTTTTCGCTTGGAAAACCCCAAAAAATGGCGATTTCTTGGGGTCTTGTAAATTTATTAACACAATTTTGTTTTTTATTAATAGGGGTGAAATTTGTTTTAGAAAATGAAGCTAACCTTGTTGCGACAAAAATTTGTGAGCTTTATTGTCGAGTCGATCATTGACATTTTAGCATGTTTGGGTTGTCGAATTCGACAATAGCAAACACATTTTTGTCGGACAAGGTTGCCCTGACGTAACCTTGGAAAACTCTGTAACGGAGTTTTCAAAGCCAAAAGCGGGCGAATCGAGGAAAATGGCAGATGAAAAGTTGTCGGACTCGCTAATGACAGTCGTCTCATGAAGTATAAAATATGTGGTAATCATCAAACTAAAGGGATGAGGGTCCGGTGTCTAGTATTTACTTTGTACTGTTTCTTTTATTTTTCCGTCCTCCTAAAAGTAAAAAATGGTCACCTTATAAGTTATGCAAAACGAACAAAAATTGTAGCTAGAGTTTGGAGATGAAAAAGCCCAAACTAACTAACGGATCAAAACGTGCCAAATTTGAGCATCTCTTATATTTTCTTGCAAATTGCATCTCACATCAAATAAAGCATTTGACCCTCATATATTTATTTTTAAAAAAAAAATTACGAATATTTTTTAGTTCAAACTTTCCTTGAATGATGACGAAACATATATTACTTCGGTCTGAAAGACCTAAGTATTACATGCATGAGCCAAAAGTGAAATTCTTACCCCCACTTTTTTGGCATTTCTCGACGTCTTAGGACCTACTGATTCTAAAAAAGCAAAAAATAAATGTATGTCTGTCTATCGGCCGGCCGGCCGTCATTACCTGCACTGCAGGGGAAACCGCTGGAGGGATTTCAAAATTTATTCTAAAAATAGGTATACTCAAGGGACAGGTCCGAAAGGACGCTGTGTTCTATAACTGTACCTGAAGTGTGTCAAAAAATCATCAAGTGTGTCAAAAACAGCAAATTTTCATATTTTTGGCTTAAAAAACGTTCATTTTAAGTGGTTACGAGTAGGAACATTGAATTTGGAGAAATCTTGATGGTCGGAATTAGTATGTGAGACCAAAATCTAGATATTGCATTATAAGTTTGTCAAAAAAATGTTGTCAAGTGTGTCAAAAGAAAGATTTTAATTTATTTTTTTACCCAAATTTTTGGAAAAAAATAAAATTGTTTGTTTGAAATGAAATTTTATTATTATTATTGAGAATTATGGCATTATAAGTTTGTCAAAAAATGTTGTCAAGTGTGTTAAAAGAAATGTTTTTATTTATTTTGTACCCAATTTTTTTTAGAAAAAGGTAAAATAATAGTCTGTATGACAAGAAATTTTATTATTATTATAGACCAGTGAGCGCAAATACGTGGCACGCGTGCCAGAATTGGCACGTTTGAAAATTTGTCTGGGACGACAAATATTCTGAAATTGTGTCCAAAATTGTCCTTAAATTCGCGTTTTAGGAATCATAATAAAGAAAAGATTTTTTTAGATATTTATTATTTTGTAATCAGTTTTACTGTTAGTCCAGTAAAAGACGGTGAAAATAGTAGGGAACCTGCGAATTCTTTGAATCAGCATCGATTTGCCTGAAAATTTTACATTAAGCTCCACACACCCTCCATTTTAAAATCTACCCTACGCGCTTTTATTTTTAGCGCAAAAACTACCCCTTATTGTCAAAATTTATTAAGCTAATTAAATCTTAACAGATCGAAATAAAGATCACAACCACATAGCTCAACCCTTAAAAACCACCCACTATTATGATTACATTAAAAAAGTTACTACGCGCGACAAATTTGTTTCCTTTTTTTAATTTTACTGCATTAAATTTAAATATTTTTTCATTAATATTTAGCACATGGAACTACTTTAACTACTTTAACTAACTTTAGCACATGGAACCTCATGAAAACTATAATGACAGTCAATCTCCTCCTTTTCTTGATCTAAAATCAGAACACAATTATGACAGATTTTGCCGGAGCATCCACTACAAGTTGCGTTGCAAAAAAGTCCAACTTTTCGACAGATACATAATCCACCACATCCATTTTTGCAATTACAGAAAATCAAGTTTTAAAGTAGCAAGAGATATTGCCAAACATGGCAAAGCATTTACGGATTTATTAAATCAACTCTTTTAAGTTGTGTTGAAACACTTTTCAAAGTTTTTTAAAGCAAAGGTAAAATTCTCCCCCGTAGCCAAAGTATAGAGTTAAGTGCAAATACCGTAAAAGATTATAAAAATTTTATAAAAATACGTGAAAATATTTCTAAACAGTTAAAATTTGATCTTCATGCGGTTGAAGTGTTTGCATTGGCAGTTGATGAGAGTACATATATTAACTCCGATGCCAGACTGGCGTTTGCGTTGTGCTACAGTTGGGAAAATACGACAATTTCCTAAAACTACAAACTTTCCAGGAACGAATTTTTATTTACACATTTTACGTTCGTGAAATTGTCTCCGCGTCTCGTGAACAAAAATATTACTCACGAAAAAGCAAATTTTTCATCTCTAGTAGCAAAATTTAGTATTTCATAATTGGATTGGCACGCGAAAATAGCGATTATTAGAAAAAAAATTGATTCGGCACGCTAATAAAATTCAGTTGCGAACCCTGTTATAGACAATTATGGCATTATAAGTTTGTCAAAAAAATAATGTCAAGTGTGTCAAAAAATGATTTCATTTATTTTTTTAGCCAATTTTTTGGGAAAAAAATGTAGCTGTTTTTATGACGTAAATGTATTTGAAAATGAAATTGGACATGGAAATTTTTGAATTTATTATAGTTTTTGAAATATTTTTGGACATCTACTTGCGCTAGGTGAAACACAAGTTTCAAATATCGATAATGCACGATTTAACTGTAGCAATTATTCTCCAGAATTGGCAATTTTTGAAAACCGTGGTGTAATGATATATATACGCAATGATGTTAAATATACAAGGCTCCTCCAGTATGAAACCACTAGTATGCCTGAATTCTGCTTTATCTGGCTCAAAGTCGTCGTAAATAAACATGACATCTATTTGTGCTATTTATCCCGCAGTCCTAACTACCACCATAACCAAACCATGGAAGCATTTAATCCTATTACAGATACAATCGATGACATTTTCATCACCGCGCATACCTCTATTACGTAGATCTTTACGAGCCACAAGACAATCATGTATTCCCATAAACATACCTTGTCGGTCTCATATGTGAGAACGTCCAGCTATAATAACTCCTTCCTTTCACGTTCCGTTTACTGATGGAATCGATTACCAAAAACTGTTTTCCCCGTTTCATACAATCCCCAAGCTTTAAAATCCGCAATACACTAATACTATCGCTCCAGTCCTATCCCAAGTCCTTATTTACCAAACATAAACTTTCCTTTCCTATCGTTAACACGTGCATAAAGCATTAGAGGTTTATAACCTAAGTGATTAACTCGAACTATAAAAAATAACAATGTTTGAATTAAAGATATCTCTAAGTCCCTGCCAATCTGCAGCTTTATAATCCCAAACAAGACCAGGATTAGTTTTAAACTGCTTAAGAACTTGTAAGTTTAAATGTGTGGAAATTAAATTATGATCTGACTCACCTAAGGTTCTGATACTTTTATTTGTACCAGCTATAGATCATTTGTCAAAAAAAATTCAGGAATGTTTTTTGTCAGGAATGTTTTTTATTTATTTGACTCAGATAATATACCAACTTTTCAGATTTCCTGGGTAGGTTGATATATTATCTGAGTGAAAATAAAAATAATGTAATATAAAAATATAGTAAAAATTTTATTTGATCAAAATGTTTTAGTATCAATAAATTCGTTCCATTCACAATAAAGAAAACCCAACAAAAATATTTGTTTTCCAAGGCAGATCCAGAAGATTGGCTTTAGAAACGAAGTTTTTACAGTGCCATTAATCCTTTGAAGTCTGGTTCCAAATCCTCTATTTCTCCTATTATTGACGGTGGTTAAATCGTCATAGACACAGCAAAAAAAACACATTGTTCGCGGAACCCTTTGCTTTGAACTTGATCGTTTTATAAACACCTATAGAAATACGCCATATCCAGTCTTCAGGAGTTCGTATGAAAGATCTCGAAAGAGTTAAATACCTTGGGGCGTAGGATTTCACCCGACAGTCCTAAAGAATATTAAAAATGTTCTCCATCGGTGACTTTTCTTCTGAGTTTATATTAATTAACGCTGGTGTACGCCTCAGTAAGGATCAGTTTTATTCCTTACTCTAAAATTACTCTTATTTCTTACCTTAAAAAGACTCGGCCTCCTCAATAAATATATATATATTTCACTCCGTATCAATTACTCCACATTTATAAGTTCAATATTCATCCTTGTATGGAGTATTGTTGTTAAGTTTAAGGCGCTGCACCTGTTTCCATCCTGGCTCTTTCTGAATTTGTACAAGAGTGTGCTATGCGAATTGTGGGTGATCGAAATTTAACATCAAATTTTGATTCCCTACAACACCGTCGTACTGTTGCTGATCTCGTTGTTTTTTATAAATACCATCACCAGATGTGCACTTTAGAACGCATGTTGTTGTGGAACCTAGGTCTTAAAGGGTATCTATGTGTTGTTGTGACACAAATTGTAATTCCTATAACACAACACTTTTTATTAATAAAAAATTCTTTGGAACCCCCCCTTCCCCCACCACTAAAATTTTTTCTGTGTGCGCGCCTGCTTGCAGAGGAATGAAATCCATCATATTATACCTTTCATCCAGGTTCCGGTTCGGTAGTCTGGTTTTCAAGTAAAATTTGTTTTGTTGTTCGGATCTGATATTTTTATTGTGATTCCTTGTTTTAACGAACATGTTTTTGACGATGCGTTATCCTCAATTTCAATCCCCGTCTGATTTCTGAAGGTTGACAAATTACCAGAGATTATCTCAGCATTTTCTTCTCCTTGATGAAAATAATAGCTTGGTGGCATATACTGTGGTTTTTACCGGCTGGGAATTTATGTTAAATTCTTACAAAATGATGTTTCTTCGTATTTTGTTTTAATTTGATTTTACTTTCGTGTTTTCAATATTTCAACAAATCACCAGCATTCTTTATAAGAAAAATTAAAAACTTCTCTTTTATTTAATCTTTTATTTAATTTTTTGTAATAAGGTAACATATTATTATTAATTTATTAATTTTCTTGTCTGTTTCGGTAATCAACTATTGCAATTTAATTAATCGTTTTTGTTTTAATTTTTTTATAATAATGATACAATAATAATTATTATAATTAAAAAAAAAATAACAATTATTATTATAATTTTAAACATAATAAACATTATTATAACCATAGAATATGATAATAATAATAACAATAGTTACAATTATAATTAAACTAATAATGCAATTGTTAAGATGTATTAAATTTTAATTTATTTTTTAGTATTGATATAATTTATTTTGTTTTTAAACTTAATAATTTATTTAGTTTTAAAATCATATTTTATTAAATAACTTTTACGTTAGCTAAATTTATATTAATTTCTTAGTTTTGTTTTGTTTTAATTATTTAATTTTTTATAATTTTTGTTATTAAAAAAAATATAATATAAGACTTTTATTAATTTAAATTTTATTATTATAATTATTATTATTTTTTTTATTTAAATAAATATTTATTAAATATTTATAAATTAATTTTAAAGAAAAAAAATCAAATATAACTTTATATATTTAGAGGTTTTTTCTCATTATTAGTACAACTATTATTGAAACATTTACAAAATAATAAAATAAATAAGATGTATAAGTTAGCATTTTTTTAATTAAGTTTTAAAATTATTTATCTTACCTTTTTTTAAAATGTTAGTTTTAAAGAAAAATAGTTATTTATTTGGCAGAATATTTTTTTTCAAAATCAAAGTAAATTTATTAAATATCAAACCGTTTGTTGTTGACTAAAATAGATGAATAATTAATTAGTTGATTACTGAATAATTAATTAGATGGGATCGACTTTAATCAATTGACTCATAATCAAAAAAATTAACTATTGGACACATTTTCAGATTTTTTGTATTTTTAAGACTCCTGTTATAAATACAAAACATAATTATAAATAAAGCAGCAATTTAAGTTTTTCAATTTTTTTTTAATTTTAGATTTAATTTTAAATTTAAAGCTTATTATTTAAAATTTTCTAATTTTTTTTTATTTTTAATTATTTGGTCGATCGATTTACTTTTATATATTTTTTTTTTTTGATTTATACAAATAATTTAAAATAAAAGATGGTCAAAATTAAAAATGGTGGTTGATAAAATTTTCGACTATCAGACCACCATCTTGAACGTTTCTTTGTTAGTACGAATTAATTTCGATTAGCTATTTAGTTAATTCTTTTGAAATTATGATTAAGTAAATGTGTGTGTGTATGTGAAGATCTTTGTTGTTTCCTTAACAATTTTTTTATATTTTAACCTGCGGAATCGAAATTAATTTGTCACAATTGATTTTAGCCACTACATTATTCGAGCAGTGGGTCTTGCGTCTAACCATACTATGGAAACCTAATGTTTTGCGTAAATCTAATTTTAAAAATTATAACAATTTGAATAATTCTATATTAAATGAATTAACAAATAAATTTTGTATTAGTACATTTATAATTTTATTTAATTGTTAATTTATTTATATAAACAATAAAATTATAGTAAAATTCAATGGTGTCTGTTCCCTGATTATTGATTTTTGTCATTCTTAGTGTAGTTAAAACATTTATCGTTGAATGGCGTTTAATTAAGAGTTTTGATGCGCGTGATAAATGAGACAGGCAAGTTAGTAGTGTTCGGTTCCTTTTAATCGTATAAAGAACGCGAAAAACTTTTATAATTAAGAATATTTACATTAAATCGCCATTTTTTGTTACCGCAGACAAAAAAATCAACTACAATAGAAATCGACTTTCCGTATCAATCGAGTCTTGAATCGTAGTTTTAGTTTTCATTAATAAATTTAAAATTTTACAACAATAATTATAACAATAAACAAATTTTAAATGAAAAGAAAATTTACTTATTTTTTTGTTTATTTAAAATTAACATTTAAATGTTTATAAATTTATTTATATTATTAATAGGCACCTATTTTAAAACAATATTTTTAGGTTGTTTAAACCTTTTTTTTTAATTATTAGTTATTTAATTAGTTTAAAAATAATAATTATCATATAAAGTTTTCATTTAATCATTGTTAATAGTATTTTATTTATATAATTCAATTTTTTAAAAATTGTTTAAAATTTCAAAATTTTTTTTTAGGTTGTTTTAACTAATACATACTTTTATTTTTTTTTGTAAATAAATTTTGTTTTCATTGTTCACTACTGTTTTAAAGATTCTGGTTTTTAATTTATTGCCACTTCTGTTTTATAATTTATTTAGGTTAGTTTTTGTATAGTAAAGAAAACTGTTTTTTATGTTGTCAGTATTGTCCGTTATGTTGTTAAAAAACAAAAAAACTTAAACATAATAACAGGTCTTACAGTAAACATAGTTCAGTGAAGCTTAACCGCAAGTACATTTTCCGTGTTAAACTCAAAACAAATAAACATTTCTTACCATTTATAATTTTAATTATTAGCATGTCTAAACTAAATAAAATATGTTGGAAACAATTTTACAGTTGGATGTACGACTTCGTCATATTCGACATATATTATGAACTTTTGAACCAATAATTTAGATGTGATTAGCTTAGAAGCGTAACTCGTTTTAAACATTTTTTTTAATTAAGTTCAAAATCCAATTCACACAACATTTTGCTGTTTTTGAAAGATAACCATGTCTTTGGATCTTACTGAAATATCATCAAGGGAGAAGAAAATGCAAGCCTAAGTATATACATTTCCAATTCGATAGTGAAATAGTTCGTCAATAACATCTGTGCAACTCAAATGAATTCTGCATAGGAGACAAATTATTTCTGTAGTAGTTCTAGATTGCAAACTCCTGTGGAGAAAACGCATGAAAAAAGTGGTGAGTAAAGCCATAAGACCTATGATTATACAACTATCCTAAAGTGGATATGTACCACGATAGTGGGAGTAGTCATCACGTACGAAGTAGTAGCATGGAACGGAGTTGGAAAAAATGCAGAGTCATGAGAATATGTCCTACCGCGATAATAAAGATGCTTCTGGGGCTGGTTACTCTCTACTTGCAGATTAAAATTGTTTTCAAACATTCTGAGAATTAACATGGACGATATGGGAAAGATCATCGAATCTAAACATTGAGACTTTTAAGAGAAAATAACTTGGTTGAGTTTCCTAAAGACGAAACGATTAAGCAGTTCAACTAAGATAGGAAATATGCAGATCTACGGAAGTCAGAAAACCAAATACTTTAATAATAACAGCAGCTTCTACCATCCTAAAATATGTGCACTTGAACGATTGGCAGACTTTAGCTTGGACAGTCAAGTAGCGGTTAACGCACTAAGAGCATATATCATTACAATCAAAATAGCTGATGACTGTGTATCCCAGCTAATCCAACTTGGTAATGGTAACGATGTAACAGTTTATACGTGATCATGAGGGTATCGCAGATACTGAGAAAGCCGGCAAGTTAGCAAAGCTCGTTCCATCATGAGCTTTGTATTGAATGATGAAAAGCTAGTATAAAGTTACATGTTCCATCTGCAATCTTTGGAAAAAAAACGCAAAACAACTTTTACTAGTTATACAAAAATATAAGAAATCGAGTGACCTAGTTGAAACTCTCAACATTGTTAGTTTTTTACTATGCTAGATACACAGTTTACTACTGCAACTACTTGTATGATAAGGCAGGAATAAAATTTTTGTTAACTAAGTCGTAAAATAAAACTATATTTTAAAAGTTCGGAGTTGTGAAGAGGTTTACTTTAACAGAAAATGATTAACTCTGCCAATGCCGACACGTTCTTCAACAACTACTTAAAACAAAACCTAATATACGAAGCAGGATGAAATACGAACGGTTAACAGAGGATCGCAAAGTAATATATTACCATTTTTTAGGGATATGAATCTTTAACGCAAGGAATATTAAAAACAAATTCCAGAAAATTATTTCACATTCATAAAAAAGAAAATGAAAAAAGATTTTGAACCTTTTTTTATGTTCATGGTTGACAAAAATAAATTAAAATTAAAAATATCAATCTTACCTTAGCAAAGAACAGCTACAATCAATATAGGCCATATAGATAACCAAAAATGAATTTTTTACTTCATATGTTCGCATATTTTTAAAGTGAATCTAAGGGTTTTAGACTGTTTTGTGAGTCCTGAGATAGTAAGCGAATTTTTTGTACATCAGGATTTGTTGTAAAGCATGAAAAGGAATACTTACATAGCACGCTCTTACAACTTTTCTTGAAGAAATTTCATTAGATTTTGACTGAGCCTGTTAACTTCGGTTTTTGAGATTTGAAAGATTTGGATTGAACGCTGCTATGCTAGGCTTGTTAAACTAAAATAAACAAAAACTAATAAAAACAAAGATCATCTCACGTTTTTGTTTTGTCTAGTGAAATGAAATTATTTTTTTTATTCTTTTGGTTAATTAAACTAAAAATTATTTAAACCACAAAATTTTAATTTTTTTTGTAATTTAAATTTTAAATTTTATTTTTTTTTTAATGTTTAACAAAGTTTTTAATTTTAAAGAATTTCCAATCTAATTCAGAGAGATATTGGAAAAAAAGTTTTAATAAATAATCTTTTTGTTGTTCTAAAATTTAATTAAAATTTCAAATTTGAAACTTTTTTTGGTTTTAAGTGTTACCTAGGTTAGAATTCCACTATGTTTTTTTTTTGTTTTTTTTTTTTTATGTTTTTGTAATTTTAGTATTGAGATTTATAAAATTCAAACGAGAAGCGACAAAATTAAAGGAAATAAGAACATAGAACTATGGTAATAATTACACTAGTTTACAAATTTTGAACTTTTTTTGTCTCCCTGAATAAAACCCAACTTTTCTTATGGATTTGGACCTTCTGAACACGAATATCATATTCATTTTTTTTGGTTAGCTCTTGTTTTTGAGATATTCACGAAAAACCAATTTTTTTGGTGATCAAAAATGTTGTTTCGGTTTTCGGGTCTCATATTTTACAAAACACACAAATAAAATAAATTAATGAAACATATGCATAGTAAATATGCTAAAAAACATTTTGAACTATATTTTGTAAAAACCCATTAGGGATTCTGGAAGTTACAGTCGACAAAAGTTGAAAAAATACGAAAAATTCACGTTATTTTTAAATTTTTACCATTTTCAACACCATAAATTTGGAACAAATAAAGGCATTAATTTTTATTAATTCCTTGGAGCCTATTGTAACTTCAATTTTCTTTCTTTTAAGCTAAAAGATACGAATATTGGTGCAGTTTGCACCAAGTTATGAAAGTTTTCCCAAAGAAAGTCAAAACTCAAAATTTGGAATAAAAATTTAACTTTAAGAATAATTTAAATTCTGCAACATAATTGATTTATATATAAGTTGTTTTCGTAGGAGATCTAGCTCCTCCCACCTCGGACTTATTTAAGGAGTTGGAAAATATCAGTTAGTTGATTATGAAATGTCTTTTTTGACAAAAGTTGTATTTTGTTTGTATATGATTTTTCTCGAAATTGAGATTTTTTTTGTGAAATTTTTTGACATGATCTAGCTCCCCTCACCTCGGACTTATTTTAGGAGTTGGAAAATATCAGTTAGTTGATTATAAAATGTTTTTTTTTTGGCAAAAGTTGTATTTTATTTGTATATGATTTTTCTCGAAATTGAGATTTCTTTTGTGAAGTTTTTGGACATGATCTAGCTCCTCCCACCTCGGATTTATTTTAGAAATTGGAAAATATCAGTTAGTAATGAAGATAGGCAGTTCTTATAAGGGTGATTTAGCAGTATGTATTATGTAACTTCCACAAATAAAACAAAATGAATTTGGGCTATTTTTACACTTGAAACTTCTTGGAGACGTCATTTCAATAAACTTGATTTTACACTTTACTAACAATTTATTTTGCTTTAAAAGGCAGCTACCACTATTGATTTATGGATTTTTAAAAACAATTCACTATTTAAAATTTATATTTGTAATATTTTTTCTTTTTTAATTATTATTTTCACTTGAATGTTTGGAATTAAATTTATCCTCAGAGAGATTATATTTGCAACTAATCATACGACAATTATCTACTTATAAAGAAACCTCTTTAAACTAATTAAACAAAAGTTGGGAAAACCGAAAAACTATTAGAAAGGAGAAGTAATTGCTTTCTTAAATTAAACTTAAAATGATCATAAACGTAAGGAGTAACACAAGGTGGGCGGTGATAGACAAAAATTTACATTATCAAAAAACAAAAAAAAAAGAGAAAAAAGAAAAGAAACAAACCTTACAGGTAATAATAGACATAAATAGGGGCTTAACTTTATGGTGCTTGAACTAACGTAAATAGTTCTGATGTTATGATGTTATGATGTTTTGCCTCTCCTCTTAATTCATTATGTTTTGTTTATATTTTTCTATAAACGCCTCATATCGATCCAATTCCCAACTTCGAAAACAAAAATGGAAATTATACTTTACTATTTTAAAATAATTCTTTACAGATGTTTGAGAGCGACTAAACCTATAAAATTATTATTTATGCCTTATGGCACAATAAATTAAGTAAAAAATTATTTTTTCCAAATTTTGATTTTTAACTTTCTTTGGGAAAACTTGAATAACTTGGTGCAAACTGCACCAATATTCGTGTCTTTTAGCTTTAAAGAAAGAAAATTGAAGTGACAATAGGCTCCAAGGAATTAAAAAAAATAAGTGTCTATGTTTGTTCAAAATTTATGGCGTTGAAAATGGGAAAATTAAAAAAAAAACGTGAATTTTTCGTATTTTTTCAACTTTTTCCGACTGTAACTTCCAGAATCCTTAACGGATTTTTACAAAATATAGCTCAAAATGTTTGTTAGTATGTTTACTATGCATTTGTTTCATTAATATTTTTAATTTGTTGGTTTTGTAAAATATGAGACCCAAAAACCGAAACAACATTTTTGATCACCAAAAAAATTGGTTTTTCGTGAATATCTCAAAAACAAGAGCTAACCAAAAAAAATGAATATGATATTCGTGTTTAAGAGGACCAAATCTATAAGAAAAGTCGGGTTTTATTTCGGGAGATTTTTTTTGTAAACTAGTGTTATAGATGTAATTTTTTTTTCAATAAATTATATTATAATTATATTTTAATTTCCGTGTTTTTTGAATGAATTTAAATAAATTTTTTTAATTTTTTGTGCGAATTAAAAGAATAAAAGAAGAACATGTAAAATTGAAAAAAATTAAGTCAATATAGTTTCATTTTTGTTGTTCTTTTGTTTAATCGTTAATTAATTATATTTTAATTAATTTTATTAATTTGTTTTTTTTTGTTTGTTAAATTTTCGTGTGGTAAGTTTTTTTCAATTTGGTTTATGGAGGTAGGATTTTGGTTAAATAATTAAATAGAAATAAATACTTTTTTTAATTTACATGAAAAAGAAAAACAAAAAACTCCTAAATTAAGAATAATTAATTAAGTTTTTTTTTTAATTAATAGGGTGGGTCAATTTTCTCTGTGGCTCTATTTTTAATATATAATATGTATTGTATTAATTTAATGTTTTTTACGCTAATTTTTTTTAACAGCATGTAATAATAATAGTAATAATAGTTTAATAATTATAATAATGTGAATAATAATAACAATAGTAATAATAAGTTCCACGAAATCCATCCCTATGATTGAAGAAATTTTTCAAAAATTAATTCATAACTGACAAAAATATAATAAATTCTAGAGAAAGGTTTGGAGAATGTGGATAATAATAATAATTAATAATAACCATAGTAATTAAAATAATTCTAATTTGAAACAATCAAGAACAATATTATTAAAATTAAGTAAGTTATAGTGACAAAAATTAACAATCTGAAAAAGAATGGGTTAAGGGTGCCATCGGTAAGTCAGCATGTGTTCCATGTTTATCAACAACGATCAACATGAAAAAGTGGCAGTGATTGGAAATTTCAATACAGAATTTTATAGGCACAATTGGTATGTTTGTCCTCCAACTATCTAATATGTTAACAGATTTGAACTCAAATAGAAAAAAATAAATGCGTTAAAAGGTACTGCTGCGAAAAAGAAATTTAAGTACTTCTGGAAAAAAAAAAAGATTTAATTTTAAAAGAAAAATATTTCTAGGACTCTAGAAATACCAATACTTGTGTGTAACCAATTCAATTTCAGAGATAAATATTTTTTGTCATTTTAAAATAAATTATTTATAAATGTATCGCCGGATGTCAACGATTGACATTTGGTGATATATTTAGAATTTAATTAAGTAAACTCGAAGATCAATAATAAATAGTTACGAAATATTTTTTTTAATTGAACACGATAATTTTCCTTTTGATGTTACTATTCGCATGATAAATTAAATAAAATGAAATAAATAAACGATTTAATTAATTTTTAAGAAAAAAAAAATAGGTAATAATTATGTCAAATTAAAAATTACTGAACGATTTTTTAGTTTTTTTTTTGCATTTTTTATGTTTGTTTTAAATTAATTTTATATTTTTTTTTTTATTTTTGTTTAAAGTTAAATTCATTAATTGTTTAATCTAAACAGCAGTTTCCGTATGACTGTGCGACGAAAGTCTTTCAACATCTATTTGAGGAATTGGTAATTCATCTTGAATATTGTTATCAACAAATTCTATAGATGATGCTTGTGATAAACGTTTGCTTAATGATGTTTGTTTTCGTAGTGCTTCAGCTAATGATGTATTACTATGATGTTCACCATAACGTGCATCCAAACCTTGTCGAAATGCATTAACAACACGAATCTGAAAATATATTGTAACCATTATTTAATTATTGAATTTCGAAATAACTTATCATACAACGTAATACTTAAAACCATTCGCTTATATGTATACAATAAAGTAAATTTAGTTTGTATTTATTCCTCCCAATAATTGTGATATTATACTTACTGTATTTAATTTTCTATTTTAAATAAATATGTACGTTTATATTGTATTCACATAGATAACCGAAATTTTAAGATGTTGTATTATAAGTTATGTCGTTGTTGATAAAAAAAACACTTAACAATGACTAACATTATTTAGTAACTAAACAAGAACTGGCATATTAATTTTGTTTTAAATGAAGAAGAGTTATACTCTAATGCTTTCATATAATATATTTTTAATGTTCCAAAAAAACCAATCTTATGAATATATAAACTATATAAAAATTGCAGTAAATTAAAAATATCATGCAAGACAAATTTAGTGACAGCACAAGACAAACACATCACTTTAAAACTATTTGTTAATCCATACAGCAGTAAATATAATCATTTTAATTGAAATAGCAATAAATTAAAATATGCTTTTACAGTTCTCACTCTGTCTATCCATTGTTGAGCAACTCAAATTGACCATTTCGATCTTGATCAATTAGGATTATCCATACGTGCCGTGCATCTACGATTTTCCGAATAAACTGGCTAAACGGTAAAGAAATCGCCAAGGCTTGGAAGGAGTAATTATTACCTATATTATGTTACTCAAAGACGACGATAGCTTCCACTCAGGAAAAAACGGAGGTAACAGATGTCATCCAAGATTTTTGTCAGTGAAGTTTTTGAGTTGATCTCCGAAGTAGGTTCATAATTTGCAACGATTAGTAGAGTATCACAAATCATCATATTAACAACTAGGATTTCTATGTAGAAAGTTTTAATCGAAAAATGTGTCTAAAAGTTGATCACTTGAACTCCAGTATCCTGGCCGCTAAAGCTTTAAAGTTATACCATTTATATTGAAACTAGTTAGTTGAAGGAACAGATAACATCAAAGATTTTTGTGATGGAGGAATCGATCTCGGAAGCGGTTTCATAGTTTAAAACAATTAGCACTTAATGGCCAAAACAAAATCTTCTACGATTATAAGCTTCGTTAAAAGCTTCTGGGTTGTCATAAAATAACATTTACAATAAATTTAAAACTAAATGCTGGTCCCGAAAGTGGTCAACTGGTTACTGGTTACATTCCTCACCACTTTTCTTACTTTTTGCGTTTGCAGCAGTTTGAGTGAAATAATTTTCGAAGTTTTTTAATATCATATCAACATAGCAATTCTTGCTCATGGTACTATATTAACCACTTAATAATATTATTTTAATTCCTCATCTGTTGGTTGATTCCATGTTGCCCGCTCAACCTAGCGGGTGGCAGAAGTTTAAGGTAAACTATTTTGAAGTTTAGACAAATTCATCAATTTATCAACAGTAAAATTAGTTTGCCTTTTAGATTTAAATGGAAAAAGCAATGTTTCTCTGGAAGATAAGACAATTTTTGAAGTGATCTGTTGAGATGTTGCTTAAAAGACTAAAAATAGCTAAGCTGCCACGGTATAGAGCATTATAAAACTAAATGATTCTTAATAAAAGATTTTTAGAACCGCAAGGTAGAACAACTCAAAAACCTTTTGAACATAACAAAAAAAAACGAAAAGCTATCATGCGATATTAAATAATAAGGCTAATAAAATAAAATAAAAACATAACCTTGTAAAAATGTCGACCACATATATATTAAGCAGGGATGAACTGACACTTACTTAAGTTTCATAAAATTGAAAAAAACAATCGATAAAATACGCATACGAAACATAACAACAATGTTAAATAAAGATGGAATAGTTTAACTCTGAAGCTTTGTTTTGCATTCTAAAATACATCTGAAAATTTTAAATTCCTCTGCAGAAATAAAAGGTCTTTGTGAACGCTTTCTCCTCTTCAGTTATATGATTCTAATTAAGTATCCACAAATAAATTTGGTTATGTTTTGCTTTAAATTTCATATTTTTTGTTTCATTGGATAAAATAAAAAAGCATTATAAGTCTGCAAAAGTCATGGATAGCTATTTCTATAAGAAAAGATAGTTTGTTAAGTTTGGCAGTTGATATCAGCTTTAAAATTTTCACTTCAACAGATTGTCATAATCGTCTTTGTTGAGGATTGTTTTGACCCATCAGCAGTCAAGTAAAGAAATTTGTGGAAGCTATAAAAGATCTCTGGAAGCTCAAAATGATATTTTTCACAAATGGTGTTTTTACAATTGTACACTTTTTCATATTTTACGATAATAATTATAAAAATAAACTTAAAATGGATTACAAACAGAAAGTGGTAGGTTTCATTGCTGCGCTGACAGCAAACTTTTTGCTCCTTATAACGAATTTGGAACAAGTTCAAAACTTAGCTCACTCGTCCTGAAACTTACATTATTTAAATAACAAGGGAAAGAAGAGAAAAAAACAATCATGCAAAGATATAATTCATTTGAATTAAAAACATAAATGCTCAAAAAAACACAAGAATAGATCAAAAAGATAGTGCACGAGAAGATTGAGAGGGTTTAAGTATGTGTAGGGTATAATTGTGGTTTCAAATAAGTGCCAAATGTACCATCCTGGAAGTGATTTTTCTTGTGATATTGTTAATCTTACTGCTACATCATACTTAACATATAATTGAAATACATACGTATTTGTGTCGTTTTTGTTGTTCACTTTTATTTTCATTTCACAGATCACAATGAGAATTACAAACTACTCGCATAAAAGAAAAACAAACGATAATAATAATGCTAATAGTTTGAATCAAAAAAATCCTAAAACATAATTTTTCTTCAATATAAAATAACAACAACATGCGTCAAAACAGTCAACAGCATTCCCAATACATAAAAATAAATACACTCAACAAATGATAATAATAACCAACACAATGAATGAATTATTTCCATACAATAAAAAATAATTATAATTTTAAAAAATTTGTCAAATTTAACTGTAAGATATGAAAAAAAATTAAAATTAAAAACTAGAGTTAAACATTTTTCAGAACATGTTAAAAAAAAAAACAAACAAGAAAAAGCAAATTTAAAAAGAGAATTCGTTTTCATATAATTTAAGGAAAACTAATTTTCCTTTTAAATTTAGAGCGAAAAGAAAATCAAAATAATTAGGAGCTAAAAAACAATATAAATAAAATCAATTATTTAACTCTTATTTTATTTATATAGTTTTTTCTGATTTTTTTTTTTAGAAAGCAGCTTACAGCCTGATCAGTGGAGCTCTTGCTGTAGGGTACCGGTATCAAACGCTCTTGCAATTCACCACCTATCACCTTCAAAATGTAATATAGAGAAAAATTGAAAAATAAAATAAACAATAAATAATAAATAACAAATAAAAAATAATTAATAAAACAAACTATCACTAACAGTAGTATAAAAAGGATTAAAGATGTAATTTAGATTTAGATGTTTTATTTATTTTATAAAAACAATGAGCAAGAATTGTAGGGAAAAATTTGACATTTAAAACAATAAAATCAATAAAAATTTTTAAAAAAATTAAATTAAATTAAAACTATTCATTCTTTAAAATTTTATTATTTTTTGTTGTTGTAATATATAATTTCAAGTATGTTATCCCATCTTTTTCTCACAAGTTAAAATGTTGCCTTAAACTAGGAAAATAGTTTACGTTCAGCTAATTCGAACACAGGAAGCTTAAAGTTGGATAGACCCATTTTTATAGGAAGCTAACAAAACTAAAGGGTTGGTTCTTCAAGAAAAGCGTGTTGACAAGAAACTCAGATAGAGTTTCAGTCCATACTATATTGATATTCAATTTTTTACTTCACCAAAACTTTCAATTGTGTAAAGTAATGCAATCTATCTATAAAAAAATATTGCGACGCTGATGCATAAGCTAACGTCACCACAGCGCCAGCTATGGAAACAAAATATTCTGGATATATAATGAGCTAATATCAAATACTTCAATTAATGGCTAAAAAATGTTATAGATTTCGCGTAGTATCCTAACAGACATATATTCAGCTGTAGGAATAGAAAAAGTAAAATCTTTACCGGAAGTGACAAACCGGAAGTTGGAATGCAGAACTGTTACTCTAAGCATAAATACCAAGTTAAAAATCAATTATCAGGAACTAATGTTACTGAAGTTTCAAATAATCAGGTGCTCCGGAGGCACCAATTACCAACTACTTATCTCAATATCATCCAAAATTAATCAGTTCTTTGTCATTTAAGTATCCATCTTTGGTTGAAGTGTCATTAAAATTGATTAATGAACGAAGTCTGTATGCTATCAACAAACTTTAAAAACAAAGTGAGAAAAGTCAGAAGTTGTATGGTGAACCCTCCCCTCCGCCACTTTGATCAATGCGTCCCAAAAGTTCATCATTATATTGTCATACTAATTGAAACCTTTTTCATAAGCATTTAGTACGGTCCATAACAGTTCTGTATTCCAACTTCTGGTTTTTCCCTTCCGGTAACTTTTTTTAGAATTTTTCAATACAATAGTGAAGTAATTATGATGAAACTGTGATAAACTTTTGGTACACATTGATAAAAATGGCGGGGATCCACCATACAACTACTGACTTTTCACTTTGTTATTAAAGTTTGTTAGGTTAAGAGCATACAAACTTCGTTCATTAATCAATTTTGATGATACTTTCACAAAAAATGGAGATTTGTATGACAAAGAACTGATTGGTTGATATTGGGCTAAGTGTTTATTTGATCTGCACCTGTTTAATTGAAACTTCAATAACATCAGTTTCTGAAAATTGATTTACAAAATTTGGTATATATGCTGACAATATGATTTGTAACAGTTCTGCATTCCAACTTCCGGTTTGTCTCCTCCGTAACAATTTTTTTGGCTTCTATTCGTTCTATTCTTTTATGTTTTTATAATTAGAACTACGCGAAATCTATAACATCGGTTAGCCATTAACTGAAGTATTTTATGGTTATTAGCTCACTATGTATTTTTTAATGTTAATTTTTGACACCTACTGTGGCTTTTGTATGTATATAAAATAAACCCACTGCGTTAACATTAGGCACCATTAAGTATAACTTAAATGAAACTAGTATACTTGTTCGTCTTGAGACTTACCAAATTCTGATTTTTCATTTACGTCAAATTCTATTCACTAAGCTTGATATTTAGTTTTTATTTACTTATAATTTCATATTTTCTCAGCTATTATACTGCAGATAACATTTTTAATACTTTTAGGAGTTATTATTCTAAGACTATGACAAGACTTTTTAGTCTGATGTAATGATGTAGAACGATTTTTAATTATGTGAGAAATATCATGCCATTGCTCTGTGGGAATATCAAGACATGGCTTTGTCGCTGTTGTATTCCACGCATTGTCAAAACTACTGCGCTCGAACCGTATATCACATCTTCATATCACGTTCCATTAATTAATACCATAACAATACGACCTGTATGTGCTGCTTGGTCACTCATATAAAATTAACCGATTGAATTAAGTTGTCAAGTGCAACTTGATCATAAAGTTATTTACGGTTAACATTAGTTGTTTAAGGTGAATTGCGAAATCAGGCAGCTCGAAGAAGGCTGTGATCTACTCGGCTACATTTAATTTTACTGGCTTATATGAGTTGCTCACGTTCAAACTTTGTTATTACATTGAATTGAGTCACATCAACCACCAAAAAGTGCACGTTGGAGGATAACTTAGTTTCGTACCTTTGTACAACAGCATGTCAAAACTGGTGTTGAAAAGTGGTGGAATAGAATTAAGACAGATTGCACAACGGCAAACATGTGATGCACAAAATACCGCAAGGAACGAAATCAAAGGCTCCTTGGATATATTTTTGATAATTTAACCTGATTTAGAAAAGGAATTAGAACTAGTGACGCATGCAGCAAAATAGAACATGTGTTGTTATATGAGAGCAGCTACATAATGCTAGCGGCTCCGGGTCTACGATGCTCGGCGCGAAGGAGCTAAGGCTAATTGAAACAGAGTTAATGAATCAAGTAGCGAAAGGATGTGCTGATCACAGGAACGGGTTTTGGGTTTTCACTTCAAACCTGGTAATGTGGAGGTAGTGTGACGACGATCAAATGGCTCGCGTCTGTTGTACCTAAAGTGGACACTGGACATGCTTACGTACTTGTGACGAAAATGGGAGATGACATTCCGATTTCTCACAAGATTATCGTCTTTCTAGCGAGGAGTGCTGGGCAGACCAGGAAAAAATCTCTTGTGAAAGAGGGAAAAAATGCCGGTCTATTTGTCAAGGATTGGAAACTGTCGGGAAGAGGGCACAAGCCTACTACTGACTGCACTGATTTATGACAGGGCAAAGACTGACGCATCGGAGGGGGGCGTTATTCTCTGAATAACGGCAAGAAGGGCGACGGCTGAAGGAACGAAGGGAGAAGGGAGAGGAGACTGACGGCATGTTGGGCGAAGTATCTCAGATACCATAATCATTCAGAGAACACGTTTTGGTGTGGCAAAGAGATGTCAAAATTAAGAACAGAAGTACGGAGGTTATTTTATAGAGCAAAACTATCCGAAAATTGGGAAAAATATACCAAGGTGCTTATCAAATACTATAAAGAAATCAGAAGAGCAAAGGAGGGCAGCTCTTCAGAATTTTCTGTGATAATATTTCTGCAAAACCTGTAGACGCTAGGTTGCATAAAGCTTTGGCGAAGGACGATGTGGAGCTGCTCTTCTTGTTGAAACACACTTTTCGGGAAAAAAATTAGGGTAGGCAGTGTAAAACATAGAAGTTGCTGTCTGTGCCTTTAGTTCATGACATCTTCAAGACATTGAAGAAGCTTTTGATAACACCACATATAGAGCGGTCTAGAGGGTATTAAATAGAAAAAAGGTTGATAGCACTACAACTGACTGGATGTGTGTCTTATCACCTCTCATGTGAGTCTGGTGGTGGATGAAATTCTAGTTTATTGAGTAAGCAGGGCATGCGGATGACATTGTCATTACTGCCAGATGTAAGTTCGAAGAAACACTCTGTGATATTTAACAGAGGGGACTGCGTATGGTAGACATCTGGTGCACTTTTGTGGGACTAAAACTCAATCAGAGTAAACTACGGTAGTCCCGTTAAAGAGAGAAAAGCCAAGATAATATGAAACCCATCATCATGAGGGGCTCCATAATTAAATCTCAACAGGAGACTTAATATCTAGGAGTAGTTCTCGATAGCAAACTCCTGTGGAGAAATCACATGCGGGCAGTGGAAGCAAACCCGTAAGAGCTGTGATGGTATGTAAAAACCTTGCGGGTACAACATGGAGGTGAAGCTCAGGTATCCTAAGATGGATGTACACCATGATAGTGAGATCAGCTATCACTTACGGAGCAATCGTATGGAGTAGGGATGGAAAAGTCGATTCCGATTCTACTCGAGAATCGACTTTTCTGCTAAAATAATCGATTATAAAGAATCGATTTTTCACTTTCAAAGTCGATCAAGAATCGATTCTTAGTATTCGATTTTTTTGACATTAGAAAACATTAAAAAAACATTTCTTCGTCATGGTTTTTCAATTAATTTGTTCAAACTTTATCCACAAATGTGATTGCTTAAAAAAAAAAATTCAACTAACAAAAAGTGTTGCGTTTGATCATGAAAGTGAATACACTGCATATCATTAACGCTCTTCACATGGTAATGGTATTTGGGATTTTTTAGACGACTCTTTGATACAAAACCATCAAAATAGTGACAGTGATGAAGTAGGCGGGTTGCCGATTGAATTAAAACAATTCATTAATCGGCCAACAGTTGACAGCAAAAGTAATCCGGATCCAATTATCACATGGAAAACACTCAAAAATGAAAACCCAAATTTATCAGAAATATGCCACGTCAACCATCAACCATGTGAGCGTTTATTTTCATACTATGATCTGATTGCAAATCAGATTTGAAGTCGTTTAACGCCTAATCATTTAAATATACTACTTTTCTTAAGATCATGTTACAGAAAATAAGTGGTTTTCATAAGTTGATTGTCTAAAATTTATTTTGAATAAATGTATATCAATGAAATATAAATTTAAATTTTTTTCAGTTAAAGCTAGTTTTCTTAACATAGGAATCGATTAAAATCGAAAGAATCGACTTTTGCAGCCGGAGAATCGATTCTGAGAATCGAAATGTATAAAATCGAAGTAGGAATCGAGAATCGACTTTTCTATAAATCTTTCCATCCCTAGTATGGAGTAAAACAGCCCAGCTCTACGATTGGAAGTCAAAGTTGGAAAAGTTGGCAAAGGCTGGCCTGTATCTGCATTAGGGTGGCCCTTAGGCTACTCTAGATTTTTTTTTCATTTTACAGTTTGCGGCACCCCCATGTGCCTCTCGGCAGGAATTGGACGATTGATTGGACAATTAGAATTGAACGATTGATTTTAAATTTTGCAAACAATGTTTTTATGGGTATTGACACGAAATGGGAGGGTGTCGTACAAAACTCTGGGCACTTGAAGTTTTGGTGTCAATTTAAGTGGCCGGGCGCACGCCTTAGAATTGAACGATTGATTTCCAATTTTGCGAATAATATTTTTATGGGTATTGACACGAAATGGGAGGGTGTCGTACAAAAAAAAATATTTTTTTAGGCTCTGAACGAAACCTCTGAACAATTTTGTACGACACCCTCCCTCTTCATGTCAATACCCATAAAAATATTATTTGTAAAATTTGAAATCAATCGTTCAATTTTAATGCGTGCCCCCGGCCACATAAAGTTGAGAGGTTTTGGTCTGAGCCAAAAAAAAATTTAAATTTTTTGTACGACACCCTCCCATTGCGTGTCAATAACCATAAAAATATTATTTGCAAAATTTGAAATCAATTGTTCAATTTTAAGCCGTGCCTCTGGGCAGGAATTGGACGATTGATTGGACAATTAGAATTGAACGATTGATTTTAAATTTTGCAAACAATGTTTTTATGGGTATTGACACGAAATGGGAGGGTGTCGTACAAAACTCTGGGCACTTGAAGTTTTGGTGTCAATTTAAGTGGCCGGGCGCACGCCTTATTTTACAAATAATTTTTTTAAGGGGATTGACATGAAATGGGAGGTTGTCGAACAAAAAATCTAAATTTTTTTTAAGGTTCAGAACAAAGCCTCTCAACTTTAAGTGGCCCCCCGGCAACGCCTTAGAATTGATCGATTGATTTCAAATTTTGCAAATAATATTTTTATGGGTATTAATACGAAATGGGAGGGTGCCGTACAAAAAATTAAAAATTTTTTTTACGGGCCACCCTAATCTGCATCATAGGTACAATGAGAACATGTCCTACCGCGTCAATGGAGATGCTGATAGAACTTGTTCCACTTCACTTGCACGTTAAGAGGGTAGTCAGGAAAACTATAATGAGATTTAGCAAGGCAATATAAGAACAAGAGAATTGCCATCTGGTCGAACAGTCAAGCAGAACCTCACACACCATAACATTCAAAATTGTTTGAGACACCCGGAGCATTTTTGTGGATTGGGACAAAAGTCATCCCCGAAAGAATAAGGGAAGCAATTATGATGGATTGGTCCAAAACCTGGAACAATGCTGCGGGCTTAAAGCAGTGCAAGGCGTTGATTGGATCGTTCAATCAAAAGAGACAAGTAATGTGCTGTAAGTTGAGTAGGAAGAACCTGATAATACTGACAGGGGTTCTTACAGGAGACTTTAAGAAAACACCTTTTGAACATTGGGGTGGAGACAAGAAACGAATGTAGATTCCTTCTATTGGAAGAAGATACCCCAGCCTATTTTCTCAAACACTGTGAACCTTTGATATAAAAGAGAAAATTGCATGTGGGAGAGTATTACATTGATGGGTATGACCTGCATATTCACCAGGTAATAGTGGGGTGAGGTACAACAGATCATTTTGGTCGCAGTACAACATATCACAATTTAATCTGAATCTTAATATATAAGAGCAATTATATGTAAACTCTGAAGCAGAAAAATTCTGCAATATATCTCATAGATATCTCGCAGAATTATACATGTTATTGCGCACCTATAACAACACATGTTTTAATTTCGTTGCACGCAGAATCCTGCCTATATATTTCCAGCACTGCGCAGTCAATTTATTTCTCTATGAAAATTAATTACAGTTACTTAAATTTAATAGCAAAAATTCTTTTCTATGCTTCAACGTAGAGGAAATATAATTTCTAAATATAAAGAAAAATAAAGAATACCACATCAACCTTATTTTAACTTTTGTTAGTTAAGTATTGTATAATATTAAGTTGAAGATTTGGGGAAATTAAAAGGACTCTAATAAATTGTGATTAATAGAGAAACAAATAAAATAATCTTAATTTATAAAAAACAAATGAGCAGTGTAGTTTTCATTCCAATATTTTTTTGCTGTATGAAGAAGCCTGAGGTCGTGATCTAACCAACGTACCAATCACTAATTCTGCATACAATAGCCAAAATCAGAGAAGTAATTTTTGTCTTATTTTCTGTTTAATTCATTGACGGCAGGGTCTGACATTGTATAAATTATATCAAAATATTGTAGAGCACTTTGAAGAAAAAAGAAGGGAAGTATCTATCATTCAAAAACATTTTCCAGTAATTATGAAATTAATAAAATTTTCGAAAGAATACAATAGTTGACTTTTCAATAAAAATGGACGTATTTTATTAACCACTCGAATTATTTGCAAAACTCTAACGCAAATTTATACACACACCGATTATATACATTTCTTTTATTTTTATAAATTGTTGTAAAATTTATTTATTTATAACTTCTATTCACGTCACTCCTACGTTTAATAATAAACAATAAACAATTTAACACGTAATAAAATTTTAATTTTAATTAAACTTCCTATGAACGTTACTTGTTGATTTCTATAAACAAACGAAAACAATTAACTAACAGGTAATAAGTAATCAACATCACATTTTTTATTAATAAAAATTTTGTGTTATGGAATTACAGTGTGTCACAACAAGATATAGATATCTTTTATGACGGCAATATGTTGTTAATTAAAAATATTGATTTAAATTTAAATATAATTTTGTTTATTGTTTTATTATTTATTTTAACTCTATCTAGGTATGGAAAAGGACTGATGAATATAATAAAAAAACAATTTCAGCATAGTCAAATTAAATTTGTAAAACAAGGAATGAAAAAAAAAGTGTATGATGACGACACAGACTTTTCTAATGAAAAGTATTAATTACAAACCTAATATAGCTACCCAGAAATTATTTATCGGCGAAGACTAAACTCAGTAAACATCAAGATTGTCAATAATAATTCTCAGCTTGCCGTTCTTATTTTTTTTAATTACTAATTAAATATTTTGTTCAATGGAAATATAAAACAGTTTTACTTAATTTTTCCTAAACAAATAAAATCCACTTAATCAAGTATTTTCATTTATTTTGTTTCTTTTATAGTGATTAATACTTTTTGTTATGTATGCTAATTCTAAATTTAATTATTTTAATTAAGAATTCAATTTCTTTTGTTGCTCTAGTGATTTAATTTAAAACATATTTGGCATTCTCTGTCAACCCGGTCAACACTTTCTGCTCAAAAATTGGAGCAGCTTACGAAATTCAGCCTTTCTGGAAAATTTGAAATGACCGACTAGCATGGTGGTTGACGTGAAAGATTAGTTTTTTCGGTGCTTCAAAAATTGAACGATAACTTGAATGAATTGAACTAGAAACCAAGTTTTTAATAAATTGTTTGGGGTCAAATGCGGGTTGTTTAGATTCGTGCTCAGCAGACCTAACATCGAAATAAGGTTTTTTTATACTTCTACGATAAATAGGGTATCCGTTGGAAAAGATAAATACTTTGGGGTAATTTTTCTATAGGTTAATGACGACATGTGAAGCTTTGAGTTTATGAACAGATTATATACATGTTCAAAATATATAAAAATGCATCGCAGTGAGATTTTTTACATTTTTACTATGAGCTGAAGTAGTTCGTTTCGTTTCTCCTAAACATAGTGTTTTGAAAAGTTTTTTGGGTTAGCATTAAAAAGGAGATTTCTATCTGACTATATTCGTGTTCAGTAAGCAAACATACATCAGAAAATGGCTTCCAACAAATTATCTGATAAATTTTACAAATACGACAACGAAAAAACTACTTTTTCATTGCAGTCATTGACTTGTACTCTACATACTGGTACGCCATTTTGAATGTTCCAAAAAGTTCACAGCCCAAAAAGCTATGAGGTTAAAACAACAAAAAAGGCTACGTGAAGTTTCGTAGCAGCCTCCAATTTTCGAACAGAGGAAGGAGGCGCAGATGACAGAGAATGCCCCATATGAGTTTTTAAATATACAATTTCAAATTCAGGTAGGAAAAATAAAATGTAACATTATATGTTATTAATATAATTAAAAAAAATGTTGAAGCTTTATTTATTAAACAAATGGCCAAACAATTATATTAATTAATATATATTTTTTAATTTATGAGAAAAAAACATTAATATAATAATTAATTAATCAAGTTTTCAAATGCATTATTATATTTTGTAAGTGGAATGACTCAATTAATTAATTAAATCGTGAATTATTATTTTTATTAATTAAATAAAAAAACAAAGATTATAACTAAAATTATAAACTAAAATTGCTGCCTATAAGCGTTAAATTTTGTTTGTTTTTAATTTTCTGTTTTAAATTCGTGTTTCGTGCACAAGCTTCGGTAAATCATCATCATTGTTATGGTTATGGTTATAATTATTATTAGCAGATCTTTGATTTGGTTGTTGTGGCAGTCCACCATTTGTTGGAGCATTTATATCAACGATAATATTCGAACGTTGTTGAACATCATCATCAATATATGATAAATCAGCAATATTTGTTGATGGAAATATAGGTGGTTGTCGTGATGGTAGCATTAGTGTTGGAGTGTAATACAATGAAGTTGATGATGATGGTGTTAAATAATGTCCAGTTGACTGTCCTCCTGCAGCTGGACTACTACCTGTAATTCCACTATGACTTCTTGAACTACGTAAGCTATGTAAACTATGTATACTACGACGTTCTTCTAAATCTTCTAATGTTGATTTGAATGCTCTTATAACTCGTAACTGGAAAAATATTGAAAATAAAATGGAAAAACAAAAAAAAAACAAAAATCAAAAATTCAAAAATAGGAAAATGGAAAACTCATAAAGTGATTGGCTAAAAATTAAAAAAAAAACATTCAAGCCTTATAATTAATTACAGTATGGTAGTAAGATTATTATTAAACTTAAAATAAATAAAGTTACTTTTATCATTTCAGAGATGGCGGTTTTTTTATATAAAAAAAATTTGAACCATACCAAATTTCAATGATAAAAGTTTCATATAAGTTATTATGTTACATTTTAAATTATAAATTAATTACATGCAATACATCCACCAAAAAACTTAGATTTAGATATTAGAACAAAAAAGATTAGAAGAAAGTTATTAAGTTAATATTAATACATTATTTAGATAACTAATAATAAATAACAGGCAACAACAGTAACCAAAATAAAAAGTTTTATAGTTTTGTATATATAATATATAGAGAAATTGAACATTTTATAAAAATAATTAAATTTATTTACATTTTTTATTCTTGCTATTTACTTTTTATATTTGCATTAAACAAAATACATTTTCCCTTTCCCTAATTTTAATTTGTTAAAGGTTAGTTTAAGCTGAAAATTACTAATTTTCTTCTCTAATTATATGTATATTAGAAAGCACTTTAAATTATTTAAAATTTTTATGATTTTAATTATTATGCGAAATGTAAATGAGGATTTATTTATGTAAATGAAAAATTTATGAAGTTACTAACTATTGTGATAATAAAATGCGATATCTCACAATAATTCTAAAACCTACTTTGGTTCATATTACCATCTTTATCCTTTGAAGAGAATTGATTTATGAGTGGTAGAGCATTTTCTAGCACACTCAGAGATTAACCCAAATACGCTCGCAAATTAATTATGCTAAAAATCGATAGCACATACTCAAAAGTTCAGAAAACCGAACTAGTTACCCATAATGAAGTTGCATTTTCAAATAGTAATAGAAGAAGTCTATATAGTTTTAAAAATTGAGCAGGTTTACCGGAGTGTTTTGGTGACAATTTGCCACTACGCGCAAAAACAAACTTTCACAAACATCTATAAACTGTAAGTTTATTTTCCATAATAAAAGATAGAAACTTTTACCATTATTTAATTTTGTTATAAGACCGTTTATATCACAATAAAGAGGAGAATATAAATCACATTGATTCTTCCTGATAAATTATTTCTGAACTTGCTTTCGAGTAGTAGAAAAGCAAAATTATATAAAATTTGCAGCTCTAAGCTAAGCATTATTTTATTTTGTTTTCCGGTTAAAAAAAAATTCAGACATGTTGTTTCTTGCTTAAAACAAGCTACTATAAGAAGACCGCAAACAAAATGTAAATAAAATACTTCAAATCAAAATTTGGATAGTTCACGTAGATTGCATCTGATTAGTTTGAGCGATTAACTAGAGACCCAAGTTTCGATCGTTAGATCCTTGGTCTTACTCAAAGGAGAAACAATGATTGAATATAGTCTATTTAACCATTTTTACTAAGAATAAATCTATAATTCTCTGAGCGCCGTCTGCTCAAGTCGGAAGGAGAGTCCAAAACCTAAAATGATATATTATAAAAAGCACCAATTTTTTCGGTTAAACTATTCTAAAAATTTTGAAACTTGAAAAAACTGAAAAAAACGAAAGTTGTACCTAAGGTTCCTAAGTGGTACCTAGCTCAAGCAATTTTTGACTAGCTTTTTATAAGCCTTAGATAAGCTTTTGATGTCCTATAAATTCCAATATGCATCCTTTTATCTGTGTCAATAAATTGTGTACCAGGGAAAATTTTAAACGCTCACATCTTAAAAGAGAATTTATAAACGGTGAAAGAAAATTTTGAAAAGGCCGGCTATTTTCGGGGAAATAAGTTTTTTGAAAAATATAACATGCCCGGCATAATTGTAGTATCAATCGTTGTATAATTTACTTAGGATAATCTAAAACTTGAAAATAGACAAAAGACAGGCAAGAGCTAAGTTAGATTGCATTTTATAAGTTTGCAGGGATTCACTGAAGCTTGAAAACGAACTGGTCAGGATCGATTGTATAAAATTCTTTGCAGCTTTCTGATTTGGTCATGGATAAGCATATAAACACAAATGACAAATCAAACGCTTATTGTTAACATCGGATCTAAAAAAAGTATTAAGACTCTAAGCACAGTTTAGTTTACTTGTAGGATTGGACAAAAAATATAAAAAAAACCTATATGACCAGACAACTGCTTCAGTAAACCTATAGTTTTTTGTTTTAACTTTACTATTCCAAAATCCAAAATTTGATTTTTCACCCGCAATTTAATTATTTTTATAAGAATCTTTTTTATAGAAAGTATTTATTAAATATTAGTTTATAGAATTTATAAGAAATCAGAACAAAAATTTATGAAAATTTTACATTCAATACATTAATTTACTTTTATTTATTATTAATATTATTTTAATGTTATATTAATAATTGAAGAAATAAAAATTTAATTATTAATATAAATCTATTTTTTCTTTGTCATTTAATTTAATAAAGAAATAAAAATGATAAAAAGTTGGCTGTGTTGTGAAGAAGTTATATTAGGATTTACAAAAAACTAGATGGCCATATCAGAACATTGTTAATGTATTCCAGGGCGCCCAAGCCGCAGGTATATTTTTTCGTTTAGTTTGTATAAAATTAAACAAAACAAGACCTACCTACCTCCCCAAACCCTTATGTCTTCCATCAATTCATTTCTTTTTACCTAATAATCTAATTTTAAAATAAAATAAATCAAAACCAAATTAAAATAAATCTAAAGAGCTGCCATTACTTTAACTAAATTGGATTTTTTTTTACAATTGTAAACACACACACAAGGAGTAACTAATAATTGGTGGGAAGATGATGTGATTAGTGTAAGCAAAGTACTATAATTCGCTTTCCTTATTTTTTAAAGGTTTTTGTAACAGACATCGATTAACTACATACTGAAAATAATAATTACAATGGTGAACTATTAATTGAGAATAAAGGGAGCAATTTTTGTGATACTATCAAATCTCAAAATAAAGAAAAAACTATCGAAACAAAGTCTAATTTTCAGATTCGTTCACGATAATCTAAGTTGTTTAGAAAGCAATATAGTCTCTACACAATCCACTAATAAAAACACAAAAAAATATAAATAAACAATCCTAATGATAATCATAATAAGTAGTAACAATAATTAAAATATGTTCGGTTTAGAGAGGTTAATTTGGAATTCTAATAAAAAAATTTAAGGTATCGGACCTACGTACTTGTTTTTATATTTTTTTATACAAATCTTACTTTTGCAACTTAACGGAAATATAGCTGGAACTTTTTTTTTTGTGTTTTTTTATTAATTTTTTTTTTTTGATTAAAACAAATCTTAAACTTGATACTTTTTTTTAATTCAGTTTTATACTTCTGTCTCTCGCATCGGTTCCGGCGGCTTAATAATAAAAAAACGTAAATAAAATTACGAAAGAAAATAATATAATCGAAAAATAAATAATAATTAAATTCGATATATATTATAAATTAAAATATTTGTTTAAATAAAATATTTGATTTTAATTTTTATAAAAAATATTTTTTCTCTCTCCTCCAAATATAACATAATTTATATTTTAAGCCTAACATATATTTATATTTATATTTTAAGAAATAAATGCAATAAAATTAATCATGATTAAACTAAATAAAAAATGGCTATTTAACTTTTCTATATAAAAAGATGGAAAAAGATGGAACAAATGGAAATTATGGATTTGTATGAAAATAGTATTGTGCTGTAGTAATTAATTCCGCCAAGCATTTCCAAAATTTGTTACTAGTACAATATTTGTAATCGTTCTGAAAATGCATACAATCAAAAAAAGAAAATGACAAAACTAATCGACAGCGGTTAGTAACATAGACGAATCCCAAAGATCACAGAAGAAAATTCATTAAAACAACAACCAATTCATCTAACCATAACTAGCGCCCAACTTCTTAAGTCTTGGTCTTGCCTGAGAAAGCTCTTGAAAGTTATTCCAAAAAATAGAAAATAGTAGATTTTACTAGGTCAATCTTGGAAAATGTTCATTATAACTTCGCAGGAGATACAACAGAACTAATTTACTTTTATCTCCTTTTCATAAATACTTGTCTTGGAATGTGAGTTTAATTATCTAGCCAATAATGACCAAAATGTCAACGCATATGACACATTAAAAACTGTAGTTCAATTCAGTTGAAATATGTCTTTTGGAATAGTTACATCAAGATGTAATTGTAGGTTGTAACCATTACAATTTTCATTGCAATTGGTACTATTGCAGGTTATATTTATAATATCATTATTTTAATAACTAACTATCTGATTTAATATTCTTGTACAACAATCGCCCGGATCAGAGGCGCAACATTGTTTATTAGTCTTTGATTTACTATACTTGGCACATTCTTCAGTTAGTATGATAGGCTGAATCAACGTGGGTATGAAGACTTGGATCCGATGCAATCATGGGGTGAGTGAAACATTTGTTTAATCTTTTTAAATGTCATAATCGTAGATATATTGGTGTGTATGTTTTTTTTTATTTTCGTAGGAAGATGCAACGTTTCAAAAATCAACCTGGAACCCGACTTTCCCAGATTTACACGCGGATTTTTGCCGGGTGAAAATAATTCCCTTGCTCTTGTGGTCCTGTTGTATCCCTGCGGTACCACCGATTAAGGCATTTCTTTGCAGGGCAGGGGTTGAGTGTTAGTACTCTCTCGATTATAATGTTGTACTGTCGTGGTTTTGCTGCGTAGTGTTGAGCATGGCTGCTCTTCGTTCCTCTTGTCTCAGTCATTTCATCATAATTGTGATGATCTCATTCTCTATGTCCCAGTTGTCTTTTGAGCTCAGCATAAATTGCACGACACTATGCGGAGTGATTGACTCTCCCATATGCTGCTCAATAAGTCTTCGTGAATTTGCGAACCTTCCGCATTCGATTAGCATGTTCTCTGCGTTTTTGGCCTTACCCTCACAGTAGAGACAGTTTGGATCCGTTACGTGCTTATACTTGTATAACTACTCACGGAAGCATCCATGGCCTGAGATTATCTACGTCAAATAATGGTTGACGTCACCGTGTTTTCTGGTTGTCCATGCTTCTATGGCAGGGATTATCACATAGGTCCAACGGCCGTTGGTGGAAGCTTCCTATTTCGCTTGCCATTCTATATAACTGTACATGTTGAAGTCTTCGCGTGTTCGTCGGTCCCTATCATTTCGTATCGCTATACGCAAAGACAATGCCACTTTTGCTGCAATATCGACCGGCATCCTACTCACAATAACATTTACAGCCTCATTATACACCGTGCGAAAAGCACAGCAAATGCGCAACGATGTCAGTCTATAGGCAGTTTTGATAGGTCTAACATAAGATGGCGTTTTCACTGCTGAGGCCCATATGGGTGCCGCATACATCAATATTGATGTGCTTACGCTACCGAGAAGCTTTTTGATCGGTTGTCTAGGGTCGCCAATGTTTGGCATACGCCTTGCAAGAGCTGCCCCCACTCGCTTTGTCACCAGCGTACATCAAGTGCTCTTTAAAGATGAGTCTGTGGTCTAGAACGACTCCAAGATACTTCATATGCTGACCAGATTTTATGATCTGTCCACCAACCTGGAGATTGATACTTTCCACCACTTTTCTGCAACTAATTAGTACGACTTCCGTTTTGTGATCGGCCAACTCTAATCCTGTGTTGTTCGACCATGCTCTAACGCTGATTATGTTCTAGTTACAGTTTCTCGTAATGTCCGTAAGGTTCTTGGCTACAACAACTATAGCGATGTAATCTGCATAGACGATAATCGTTGATTGTTCCGGCACACGTACTCTAAGAACACCATCGTACATAATGTTCCTCCTGTTATATTGTACTTCTTAGGACCTGCTTCGGTATCATAGACCAGAGTTCTTTCCGTGTAGTAACTGACTATTATACGTAGGGGCTCTCATTATTTGGTTCCAGTTGGCAGAGTTAAAGGCATTTTTGACATTCAGAGTGACAACAGCACAATATTCTCTATCACCCTTTAGCCATCTTTTACGACTTAAAGCTTTATGCGCTATTTCACATACTGCAGAGATTGCATCAATAGTAGAGCGCTTCTTTCTGAAACCAAACTGCCGGTCAGAAACTCCCAACTCGCCTTCAGTATGTTGCTCAAGTCAAGTACCAATACTTCTCTTAAAGATCTTTCCAGTTGTGTCCAGCATGCACAGTGGGCGGTAGGACAAGAGTTCTTCTGGTGGCTTGTCACCTTTCGGTATAAGCACAAGGCGTTGGCGCTTCCATTCCGCAGGAAATATCCCTTCTTCTTGATTGAACTGACTGAACACCCTTTAGCTTAGTAAGCACAATTTTGTACGCACTTCCCCATGGGTTATTCTGAGCTTCATCTATAAGACACTGAAATGATCTGCTGTTACTATTAGCAATTACTTTCCGCAATTCTTTCCGCTTTTCGCGAAAATCATTTTGGAACTGACTCATAGTGCTCATCATTTCTTCTTTGTGTACATTTCCTCCGGAGTTTGAGGCACTCTTTTCTCAAACGGGCAAGGTTTTCAGTCCACCAGAATACTGGGTACCGTTCATTACCGTTGCTTTTACGCGGAAAAGATGCATCACAGGTGATTTTAAGATAACTCGCAATAAGTTCTGCTTCTATCTTAGCACTACTCTCCGGTATTGGCATGCATTCAACCATGTAGTCCAGCATCTCCGTGTCCAACTCTTTGATTTTCCACCCATTTTACTGCGCCTTCCGCTTGACTTGGCGACTTTCAAACCGCTGTAGTTGTTGGGTTTCAAATACAATAGCACTATGATCACTATGCGTATACAAGTCAGACCCCCTCCATTGTGCCCCTCTCGAGTGTCCCACTTGCAAAAGTGATATCGATAATTGAACTTGCTTCTCCTTTATTAAATGTCTCTGTGGTACCATGGTTGAGCAGTACCAGCTCAAGTCTAGCAAATGCCTTAAGTAATGATTTACCTCTAGGGTTAGTACGTTTACTTCCCCATTCAACGGCCCAAAGCGTTAAAATCACCCGCAATTACGATGAGTGACTTACCTCTGACGTCTGTTATTAGTCGGTCAAGTGTCTCTTCAAATTCGTCCAGTGGAGTGCTAGGAGGAATGTAGCAGCTGTAGAAGTGGTCACCTGTAGTTTTGGCATAGACAAAACCCTCATGCTGACAACTAGATCTGCGTTCCTGTAAGCGACATCATTAGCAGGTCCAGTGTTCATTACGAATTGGATAATTAACAAATTACAATGTAATTCAATGTTATAAAATTCATTACTCGAACAAAAAGGTGTATACAAAAAGACTAGACGTAAATGTCCAACAGTCGTGTGATGTGTGAGAACTGAAAAGAGTTGATACAACAACAATATAGTTGTTGGGTGGATACGTACGCTAATCTTTTATCATAACAAGCTGATTAAATTCCTCTTAAACGACAAAATGGCAACACTTAAGCAAGTAAACGGCAAAGCGTGTTATCGGCCCTTTTTAAAAATAACGCATGCATTTGTCATGATTAATACGTTGCAGTGTTTTAAGCGGTTTAAATAAATATTAGGTTGAGTTGCTCGTTAGCTGAGATGAAGGAGTTCTTGTTTTGAATAGGCCGTATCGGCTTATAAATAAATTTATTTTCCAAATTTAAATAAAACTAAAACTCATCACTTTACCGTTTTAGTTAGAAACTGTAGCTGGAAGTTTGCTTAAATTTTTTTTTTATTAAAAAGTGTTACAAAATGTGTCACAACGACACATAAATATCATTTAAGAACTGGGACCCATAACAACATGCGTTCTTAGGTGTTCCAATCACAATACTTGACATGCCAGTATTTCATAAGATGAAGCAAATAAAAATCAAATTACAGGGCAATTTTTTCGTTGGATATAGGTAAGTCATTTATGCTGGTATAATATAATAGATATGTGTAATAGATGCCGTTTATTGTAAACTTTCAGCTTATGTTAGGCCCAATAAGTTAAATTCGTTAAAAGAACATTTGTTTGAAGCTCAAACAAAATCATTTGAAATACCAAATTATGCCCAGATGTACAAGTTAGTTCTAATAAGGTTTACTAAGGTAATCTTTGTCATACACTCATACAGCCAAACTTCAATAAAATGCAGATTTTATACAAATATTACTTTGTTTCTCTGACCAAATCGATATAAAAGTGCTACTTCTTTGATAGTGTAAGTGATTTTGTGTTTAATCTAAAGTAGGTATTGGAATAAAACAAAAAAAAATCACTTTTAGAACAAATACAACACAGCCAAAACTAATGATGGAAAATTTGTAAATAATAGTTAAAGGTTAAAAATTATTACTAGTTTTGATAAGGATAATAAAAATAAGTATAATGGTTGAATGTAGAGTTTCGTATCCGAGATCTCGATGCATATTTTAATGATGCATCGGGTTCCCGGGCATTTAATTCAGATTTGTAGTTTATAAATAGAGAAAAGGGTTTTCTTCATGAACGATAGTATAAAAAGAAGGTGTGATGTGCCGTGAAAAAACTCAATCCAGGATATTTAGAAAAAGCTTTTATTAAAGAAAACGTGACATAAAATGTGTGAAGAGAAAAAAACAAACATGCAGCAATTTCAAAAAATGACGTTTTTGTTTTGAATTTGGTATTGTACAAGAGCACAATATTCTAACAAGTAAAATTTGATTTAATTAAAATTGCAATTGTTGAAAAAATTGCGGTGTATCAAACTCAAATGGTAAACATAAAACAACGTTATCGAAATAACAGGAAGGTCATTTTGTAATGTTGTCTAGGGAATGATTAAATTATATAAGGATTTGTTAATATTGATCACCATATGGTGCCAAAAAATGGAACTAATATGATGCAACCGAACAGCATCTTTTTAAAATCCGGACTAAAAAAATCTCGGTTCGTATTAGCAAAAAAAACGGAATTTACCAACTATTAAAAATATTATTTTAAAATTTTTATTTATGATATGACTGAACATTCCTGTGTTTGTTTGTTTTAACATATTATAAATAAAATAAATATTTAATTAAGTTGTTTGTGTATCTGCTTCAATTATATATCTAGATATTATCCCATAAGTATTTTTTGTCTACAACTGATATTAATTAATACAATGACATTGCTATTGATATAAGTTAATTTATGAAAACAACTTTTTTGTTAAGTTAAAATAAATTGTTAGATTATGATCTGTAATATTATTTCGCCTGCCACCCACCAAAAACCACAACTCTAATTAATTTCTTTTAACCTGTACGGTCACAAAGAAGAAATTAAGCGTTTTTATTTATAAAAAAATATAGAAATCATAAAAAATAATTTAATTTGAAATAGAAAAACATAAAAATTTAGTTTTAAAATTTTTATATTATTGTTTTTTCACTACCTAAATTGTTTATTTACGGAAAAAATGAAATTAAACTAAAAATTAACTATTTTACTGTTTTGAATAAAAAATTAATTAAAAATCAAGTCATTTAGTTGAGAGCAAGAAGATAGTGTTTCATTTCATTTATATATAAACATGAGAAAAAAATTGATAAAGGTTTGATCTAAAAATCTTAAGGGAAAACTGGATATTATTTTTTCTTTTAGTTATTTTATATTATGAATAAACAAAAATTAGATTTATAATAATAATGAAATCTCTATTATTAAATTAAAAATATATAATTAATTTCAAAAAAATTAATAAATAATCATTTAATATTTTGTTTAGTTTTTCTCGTATTAAAAATTGAATAAATTAAAAAACAATCACTTACTTGAGTTTGTAGTCTTGTTAAACCACGGATCCATAAAATTTGGCCTGCTCTTGGTTTTTTATCGGAATCAATTGAATCGAAACGTTCTTCTCCTAGATTCATTGATTCAGTATACATTTCTGGATGACCTCGACCCCATCTATGAAATTATAAATAAATAAAAAAGGCTAAATTAAATCTTATTCGATAATGAAAGTCGTAAGAACGGGTGAGTGAGGCATATATTCAAAGGCATAATACTATTATGAAGGAACCAACTAAAGGTTTTAAAAAATTAAAGCATACCAACATTAACAACCCAAATGTTTTAAGATTATTGAAAATAATCAGTAGCCCTAATAAATGCAGTTTGTAGATTATAGCCCCAATCCATAAGTTTTTCGTCCTCAATAAAATAAACTCCACACGGAAAGAAGTAATAATATGGACGATGTAAAATGTGGACTGGGATCTAATTATATCAACAAAATACTACTGTTTCTACGTCGAAGATGAATGAGACATAAATACAATAATGTGAAAAAAATTTGATTTTTGCACATCACGATTTAAAATTCTTTTCAATAGAACTATCATGTAATGGCACAAACCAAGAATGCAGATAAACAGGTATTTTAAAATTCAAATAAACAGATGTTTGGATCTTGTAGTATCAAGTGAACCCGGATCATATACCAAAGTTTTATCTAGATCCCATGCGTGGTTTCAGAAAAGGACAAAGGACAACCACCATTTTTTACTTTTTTATCTAAAGTTCCGCAAAAGAAAACACGAACAACAAAGTCAACAGTCTTTATTTCTTTCGACATTTAATAAACCTTTGGTAAATTTTATCACGAGGGGCTAGTATACAAACTGATTAACTCAGAGTTTAGGGCAGTCTTTATATCACTCTTTAACTCCGTTCTTTCAGAGAGAGTAACTTAAAACTATATAATATTCCAAAATATAGGAGTAAAAATAAACAAAAAATATGGTTTCTGCTACTAGATCGAAATAAATATATTTTTTTTTAAATTCAAAGTTAGGCATGTTTAGTGTTAATTATAATAAATTATAAATTAACGTCTCTGAATATCCGAAGATACCATGCCAACTAGGGATAAGAATGGAATGCAAGTTTAGTTTCTCTGAGAAATTTACGAACGTTGACTTTAAAGCTTTGAGGATTAAATTCATCAGGGAAAACCCAGGAAGGTAAGCCATTCCAAAGATGAGAGACTCTGTTGAAAAAGTCACGTTGGAAGGCTACAGTTCTACACCTAATTTTTTGAACCGTAAAGGGATGGGCCGCTACAGTTGCTCTGGTGTGACGCGAAAGGCTTGCTGATTTAGGTAGAATCGATTTGATCTCATCAGAAGCTCGTTCATCCATAATAGAGCAATTCCACGTCATCGCAACAGCATTTGTTCTAGCATGTGACCTGATCCCCTCTGGTTTCGATAAGATTTCATATGCAGATAGCCAATGAAAAAAAATAAAATACCGCTTCTTTCAAAAAATTAGATTTCGCTCTAGGGATGACACAGGGTGGCGGCAAAGGTTTAGGAGTTTCCGAAACATGAGCATCTTTGAATATCGATTGCTAACGATTGACTAAACGGATTTAAGTCATTTATAGCTCATTGGAAAGGTAAATAATAGGACTTATAAAAAAAATTACTTAAAATTTTTTAATAATTTTTTAAAAGTGTGTTAAACTTAAAAAAAAATTTCAGAGATGGCGCTGTTGGGGTACCCTCACTTTTACCACTTTTTTTCTGGAAAAAAAAAATGTTTAATTAGTTTATAATCTAAAACGAAGGTTTTCCAAGTACATAATTTCTCGTTTTAAAGATAAAATTTCATTTCCGTTTTTTTTTCAATTTTTTTTTAGCCAATCAACTCAACCCACCCGAATTCTTGTTTTATAACAATTTAATGACCATTTAATTATTTTAAGGATACAAATTAAGTATTTGAGGGTGTGAATGCTTTTTACATAATTTATCTTTTCATCCATTTATACCTGTGCAAAATTAAATATAAATACATTTACCTGAAATATGTTAAAACTGTTAGCAATCGATATTCAAAGATACTCATGTTTCACAAACTCCTAAAACTTTGCCGCCACCTGTGTCATCCCTAGAGCGAAATTTAATTTTTTAAAAGAAATGGTATTTTTATTTTGTCATTGGCTATCTGCATATGGAATTTTATCAAAATCAGAGGGGGTCAGGAACATCGATGTTGCGGTGACGTGGAATTGCTCAATATATTTATAAACTATAGGCAAATCAGCAACATTTCTTCTGTGTTGCAAAGAATCAAGACCGTTAGTAAGACTTGGGTTACCAATGAATTTAATAGCTCTACGCTGTACAGAATCAAGGCAATTTAGACTACTCAAGTAGGATCCACCCCATATGTGAGAACAGTATTCCATGCAGGGACGTATAAAAGATTTATAAACAAAAAGAAGTTGTTCGCTATTGAAAAACTTACGACATCATCCTAAAAAACCTAACTTTTGAACAGCATTCTTAGCCAGATTAAAAATATGAGAATTCCACTTCATCTTATTTTCAATCTTAACACCTAGAAATCTGACAGACTCATTCTCTAAAAGATTTTTGGGGCAAATCGTTAATGAAAAAGGATTAAGTGTCATTATTCTAGAAAAACGACAAACCTGTGCTTTGCTTGTATTGAACTTTATTCAACACTGTTAACAATACCCCAATCCATAATTGTTTTAAGATCAGTGTTAAGAGAATCTTTCAATTTTGACCTACAGTCATTAAGCGCTAAGGGTGTATATAATTTAGGTGTTTCATAAGACGCATGAAGCGTGCTATCATCAGCAAAACTATGCATAGGATGAACCATTGAATCTAACAAATCATTAATATGGATATGAAAACGAGTTGGTCACAAAGCGGAACCTTGAACTCCTGCATTAGTTGAAAAAGTATTCGATGATACACCGTCAACATTAACCCGAAATTTTCGATCAGACATAAAGCTCTGTGTCCAAGATATAAGGTGCTCGTCTAAACCATAGGATCTTAATTTGCTTATAAGGTTGTCATGCCGTACTTTGTCAAATGCTTTGGAAATATCAAGAGCCACACCGAAGGTTTCTCCAAAGTTCTCATTTTGTTGCAAATGCTCAATTCGATGCTTTCATTCGTTATAAAATTAAAAATAAATTATTTGCCTGAATGTTTTGTTCAATTATGCAAGTACAATTTTTTTTTTTTTGATCTACGGGTGTGACAACCCCCTGTACTCCAGTCCCTGTACATGCGTTAACGTGCGATATCCTATACCACTGACAATAACAGTGAATTATCTCTAACAAAGAAAATCAAAATAAAAGGTCTTATAGGACTTAGCCGTAGACTTGGTCCGTAGAACTGATCCGACGGATTTTGTTATCCACTAACATAAAATTGTTCAATGTAACGATCCGTTGTCAAACCACATCTTTGTGTTAATGATACGAAATTCGTTTTGAGGTATAGAATTTTTGCGTATTTTCAATAACAAGTTAGGAAATATAATGCTGATGTAACAGGCTTGTTAATGTGTTATTTATAGTTATCAAAAGAGAAAAAACTTGAAAAAACTTTAATTTTTTTAATCTACCAAATTTGCTGTAGCAACATTAATATATGATGGGCATGAAGATTTGGTTTTTCATGAGACGAAGCTTTAGGCGTACTATAACCAGTAAAACTATGGATAGAATTACTTGTTGAATCTAACAAATCATTGATACAGAGATGGAAAAAATTGGCGACAAAGTGAAACCTTGTGGAATTCCTGCATTAGTTAAACGAAACCTCCGATGAGACGCCGTCAACATTAAACGGAAATTTTCTTCCAGCTATAAAGGTTTGTATCCAAATTAAAAGTTGCTTATCTAATTCATAACATCTGTTACGATGGTATTATTCTCACCATTAAATAAGTATTAAAAGTATCTACAAAACAACATTATAAAAACAATTCATTGTCTTATAATCCATGTCAACAAACATAAAAACATTTATGGGTGCTACAAGTCAATCAACCAATATTTAACATTTCCTTAGTTAATTGCTTTGTTGCGTCACACAAGCTGTAATACAAGTTTTTATTTACATAAATAATAAAAATTTGTTTATGTAAAGCTGCCGTTATAATATTATTTGCAGATAATAAACTATACGGTTGTTCAAATTTATAAAAAGGAGAATGGTCTTGTCAAAATTGAAAATATTCCTCTCTACAAATACAGATTAGTTGTAAAGTGGAATATTTTTCGTTTGACTGGAATTTTATAGAGATGATATGGTAAAAATGGTAAAATAAATGATTTGTGTGTGATGAAAGTATAGTTAAAAAGAAGCAATTGTATTAATATTTTTAGATTAAGTCAAATTTAGAACGCTATTGTAAATTAAATCATAATTATGCTGTTATTTCAATAACAAATGAAAGAATTATTTAATATACTAAATTTAATATTTGTACTACGTACAGTTGTGTGACAGAGATGTTCTGATTATAAGATATTTTATCTTAACTGTATATTTCTTTGTAAATAAATAAAATTAAATAAAAATAAATAAATAATATCGAAACAGCAAAAACCGGTTCACCAAGGTTGCATTTTTAAAACAAAATTAATTAAATTAAAATATTTACTCACGATAAAATTTTAGGTAATCTTCTTGTAGGCACTGATGTGATTAATTGTCCCCATAGCAATGTACCAAATCCAAAGAAAAAACACCAAAGCCATTGTTCTAGGGTTAAAGCTTTTGTAGAAAAGGCCATTTTACCATATTGTATGATAACGATCTTTAAATAATTAGAAATTTTTTATGAAGATACATATTCAATGTGTTATAAAATTTTGATAAACCAACCTGGGATATAAATGTCCCAATCCAAATTGAATAGAAAATTGGATTAGTAAAGATTCCCCCAAAAATATTTCTTTGGCCATGAATTTTTCTAGCATTAAATTCATTAAATAATGTCATCATAACGAACGAATTAAAAATAACAGTAAAATGTTGGGTTGGCCCTGCTCCTAATTCTTGTCCGTGACCCGATTCTATATCTAATAAACGATCACCAACAAATAATAATCCAAATATAATTGTTAATTGGTATATCGCTTGTCCTATTATATTTTTCATCATTGTGCGTGAAATAAGAGGTTTGGTACGTCCATATGGCTTACGTAACAATAAATCAGATGTTGGTAATTCAGTTGCTAATGCTAAAGAAGCTAATGTATCCATAATTAAATTTACCCATAACATTTGAACAGCCTAAATTAAATAAATAACAAAGAATTAGAAAAGCAAACAATCAATCATTAATAAAAAAATAATCTTACTTTCAATGGGGAATCCTGTATAGCACAAGCTCCAATAAATGCAACAATAACAGCTACTACATTTACAGTCAATTGAAATTGTAAAAACTTTGCAATTGAATCATAAACATTACGTCCCCACATCACAGCCTTAACTATTGAACTAAAATTGTCATCAGTTAGAATAATATCTGATGCTTCTTTTGCAACATCTGTTCCAGCGATACCCATAGCAAAACCAACATCAGCTTTTTTCAAAGCTGGACCATCATTTGTTCCATCTCCTGTTACTGCAACAACTTCGCGGTTTTCACTAACTTTACTATCAATTATGCCTGTTCGGAAGAAACAATAAATAAGATTCTTTTTTTTGCTGTAAGTTATTATAAACATACCTTTAACTAATGTATATTTATCGGTCGGTGATGATCGAGCAAGTACTCGTAATTTTGGCCAAACTTTATCTAATAAATGTTGCTGTACTTCACCATTGACATCACGAATACGACGGTTAAATTCTTTTCCTTCTAAAATTATAAACTCTTCATTCGGTTTTAAAATGCCACATTTTGTTGCAATTGATCGAGCTGTATTTATATTATCTCCAGTTACCATTCTAACGGTTATACCAGCCTTTTGACAACGTCGAATTGCATCTGGAACTTCAGGACGGACTGGATCTTCTATACCAACAACACATAAACATGTTAAATTATTTACAATGTTTTCTTCATCTTCCCAATTTGGTTCATTTTCAATATGAACTTGGTTAATTGCTGCCTTTCCAGGAACAAAATCCCGAAAAGCAATTGACATCGTACGCAATCCATCGCATGCCATTGGTTCAATTACTTGATGCAATAAACGATCTTGCATATCACGAGTAAATTTTTCTAATTCACCATCATTGCCATAAATAAATGAACATTTTTTTAATATAATTTCGGATGCTCCTTTTGTATATAAACGATATCCACCACCTTTGCGAGGTATAACTGTGCTCATTGATTTTCGGGAAGAATTAAATGTATATACTCTTGTAAATGATTGTTCCGGTTGGTCTTCACGTAAACGTTCATAATTTTTGCCAACACCTTGTATAAAACTTAACAAGGCACATTCGGTTTTATTACCGACTTGAGTTGGTAGATCTCCTGGATTTTTCGGTTGCTAGTTTAAAAATAATTATATAACATTTTTTGTGTGAAAGAAAAAAATACATTTTAATTACCATCACACGTGATGTATATGCTGAGTTAACCGCAATACCTTGTATAATTAAATTACCAACTTGATCTGGTATATCAGAAAATTTTGGCATCGTTTTACATAATTTTTCACATATATAGGATTGAACAACTGTCATGCGATTTGTTGTTAATGTTCCTGTTTTATCAGAACAAATTGCAGTAGCATTTCCCATTGTTTCACATGCATCTAAATGTCGTACTAAATTATTATCTTTCATCATTTTCTGAAATTATTTTAACTGATTACCTTATTGATTTTCGAAAGACAAAAGGCTTACCTTAACCGAATAGGCTAATGAAAGTGTAACAGCTAAAGGCAATCCTTCTGGTACAGCAACAACTAATACTGTAACACCAATGATTAAATGTTTAACTAAATTATTTATGTACGTGGTTTTCCAAGATTTGCCCTGAATTACAAATGTTTTTATACAAAATTGTATAATTAATATAAATACAGTTAGAACAGCTATAGTTGAACCAGCATAACCAATTTGTATAGCTAATTTTGTTAACTTTGCTTGAAGAACGGATTTTTCTTTTTTATGTCCTCCACCTCCCTCCGGTTTTTCAGTTGAAGTTGATTCAACATGATTATCATTATTCTCCTCTTTTGTTTCTGGGATTGGTGAGCTTATATGGCTATTACTAGTAATCGCACCATCATCTGCTATTATTTATAAAAATATTTTATTTATTTAACATCAAAACAAATAAATTAGATTATTTTAGCTTGTTCTTTTACAATAATTTTTGAATTTAATTAAAATACTGAATCATGCAAAATAAAAAAATTTAAATTTAAATAAAATATACATTTAACATCAAAATTAAAATAATATATTATATTATATTAATTGTATTGAAAAATTTTAATTACATTTATTACAAACAAAACATTGACATTTGAACCATTGGTATTAGTAAAAAACATTGATTAACATTTAAAAAAAAGCGTTTTAAATTTTCTTTGGAGAAGTTTAAAATTTTTTTTTTAAAAAAGCAATTATTTTGTATAAGAGTAATTAGTTCACCTGTTAGACTTTTCTTCTTCCCCAGCTTTTTAGCTTCTGCCAATTTTGTTTATTATTTTTTATTTTTTTATATTACATTATAATTTTTAATTATTTTTTTAATTTTGGAAATAAGTTGATATTGGTTGATTTGGTTGGTTTGGTGGTTGGTATTGTTTTTACGAAAATTACAGAAAAAAACATCATGCAAAAAATATATGGAAAATAGAAAAAAATATTGGTTTAAAAAAATTTTCTTTTATTTGTTTTGTAATATATTAAATATCAACAGCAGTTTATTCAATTATACAGAAATTTAATTTCTATGAAGCGAGATCCGAAATTCGACGTCCACGCCGTGCTGCCTGGGTAATGCCGACAGAATTAGGTTGGTGTATTGGAGACAAGCAGAGTAAAAACTGCTTAGGCAATGACGCTACCTCACGGCGAATTGGCGCCTTACAAGCAATGAGACTCAAGCGTCTGTTCTCCATGTTAGGGGCGGCTTAGGGCGGGCGTCTGCCTTGAATCAAGCGGCTCGCTATATAAACGTGTAAAAAGGTTGTTTCTGGTGACCTATATATGCATAACGGACCCATTTACGACAATTTGGGTTGGGCCTAAGGTTAACACTCTAACCCCGAAAAAAAATTACTATGTTAAATTTGGTTATCAGAAAGAGAATAACAAACCCGGACACAAACCAGAGTTTTACCTGGACGTGAAAAAAGACCAGACTATCGAATCGGAACGTGGAACGTGCGCAGCCTGAGCGCTCCTGATGCTCTTATAAGTCTAGAAACAGAGGCTGAGAGGTATAGGATGTATATTATTGCTCTACAAGAAATTAGAGAGCCGATTATCGGAAAACAAGATTTGGATAGTCACTCTCTATACTGTAGTGGTCATCCTTCTCGAAGAGAATTTGGAACTGGCTTTCTTGTTGGTGTACGCATACAAGAAGCCGTGATGAAATTCATCCCGGTGAGAGGATCTTCTACCTACGTGTACGTGCTACATATAACAATATTCCTCTTATTGCCGTGTATGCACCTACTGAAGCTAAGACCGTCGACGAGAAGGATAATTTCTACATAGCACTGGAAGAGGTTATGAAACAAACACCAACACGCGACTTCATTATGGTTCTTGGTGACTTTAATGGGCAGGTTGGAAGAGATATCTCTTATGGAAATGTGGTGGGTCCCAACAGCCTGCATTTGAATTCGAATGATAATAGTGAGAGAATGACTGAGTTTGCATTATCAAATAATTTGAGAATTGCCAGTACGTTCTTTCCGCATCGATCGATTCATAAGCAGACTTGGGTCTCACCGAATGGAAACACTCGAAATCAAATTGATCACGTGCTATTAACAGCACGTTTCTTTTCGAGCGATCTGGATGTGCGATCCTTTAGAGATACATACTTGGAAGTGACCATTTCTTTGTATGTGCAACGATAAGGTTCCACTTCCCAAATCCAGGCATTCCAAAATTCAATCAACGGAAACGTTTTAATGTCTCATCATTAAAGAATGCTGAAACAGAAGAGAGATATCAAAACCATATTGCCGAAACATTGGATATATCAGAAATCATTAATGGAGACGTCGATAAGTCATGGTATTTGCTCAAAGATGCTGTTTTAAGCGCTGCTGAGGGAATACTTGAACGACCACAGAACCACTCCCAGAAGCAATGGATGGATCAAGTATGCCTTGACGCTATTCAATACAAAAGAGATTGCTATCTGAAGTGTCTACAAGGACGCAACACCAGGTCCACGAAGGAGAACTATAAACTGGCAAGACAAGCCGTTACAAAGCTATGTAGACGAAGGCGCAGTTCAAATTAAAACGCAATAAAGCACCTGGTATCGACGATATTATATCCGAAATGATTGTACATGGTGGCGAAACTCTATCCTTAAGATTTTTTGAGCTTGTTCAAATGATCTGGAGGACTGAAACCATGCCACAGGACTGGAACACAGCTATGCTGATACCAATCCATAAAAAGGTAATCGCCTACAATGTGCAAACTACAGAGGAATCGCTCTCCTTTGCACAGCATATAAGATCTTTTCCAACATTTTGCTACCTTGAATCAATCCTTTTGCTAAACAACTGTTTGGAGAATATCTGTGTGGTTTCCGGCGGGGCCGAGGTACTACCGATGCACTTTTCTCGATAAGGATGATTTTGGAAAAGTGTCGAGAGTTCAACATACCTGTGCACCAACTCTTCATTGATTTCAGGCAGGCCTACGACCCTCTCGAACGGGAGACTGTATGGTCTGCTCTGGTGTCAATGGGAATTCCTGGTAAACTGGTATCACTATGCAAAATGACAGTACACAACTCTCAATGTTGTGTACGAGTAGAGAACGAAATATCAAAGTTTTTTAAAATCGACTCCGGTTTAAGACAAGGTGATGCTATCTCTCCTATACTTTTTCATTTAGCCTTGGAATATGTGTGCCGTCAAAAGAAACTACCGACTACTAACAATATCTTGTCAATAAACTCAGTACAGATGATTTCTTACGCTGGTGATGTTGTCATCTTCAGACGAAAAGAAGCTGTTATGAGTAAGACTTTCAAGTCGCTTGAGAGTGGTGCTAGAAAAGTTGGTCTGCAAATTAACAACAATACAACCAAACATATGAATGTTTCAAGGGAGGTTGAGAAGAAAGATTTGATGTGCGGCGATGAACGAATTGAGGGAGTTGAATCTTTTAAATATTTGGGATCAATGCTTGACTTAAACAACAGCATACTTACAGATATAAAAGCTCGAATCGTTGCAGGTATTCGAACTTTCTACTCAATTAAACCTCTCCTTGGATCAACCTATGTATCAATTAACACCAAGCTCAAGTTGTACAAGACATTGATTAGACCGGTTGTGATGTATGGGTCACAAACGTGGACCTTTACACAAAATGACGAATCGCATTTATCTGTATTTGAGCGTAAGATCCTACGCTACATGTTTGGTCCACTTAAGACAGACGATGGAGAGTACAGAACCTGGTATAACTTTGAGATCAGAGATCTTCTCGAAGGTCCTGATATAATAGATTGTATCCGTTCTAATAGGATTGCTTGGTTTGGGCATGTTCTACGAGCCGATTCACAGTCTGGAATGATTAGAAAAATGTACGTTAGCACCCCAGGGAGTGGGCGACCGCGAGGTAGACCACGACTACAAACAATGGGAGACTGACATAATAAACTACCTTAAAAAAATCGGCTGCCATGGTAATTATGTCGCTGTTGCGAATGACCGTGGTGAATATTCAAACTGATTAGCCTGGCAACGCTCCTACATGTAGCATTAACGCCTTAAAAAAAAAATTGCAAACGTCAGAAATTCACAACCAATTAATAATCGCAGTCGATTTGCTTTGCTCACATTAAACATGAATCAAGGTACCCACTCTATTTTTTCAATTATCTGAAATTGTGCTTGCACTCCAATTAATTATAATCTTGATCTTTGAAGCATGGTTTTCCTTTTATGAATTAGGATATTGTCGTAATTATTCATTAATTTTATTTACTTTAAAGTTTTATTTGGACTCTATTGGTGTTGACCTCAAATGACTGAGTTTTAGAAATATAATTAATCTCATTTTCATAGATTTCAAGATGTTTGCAAACAAAGGTTTTTAAAAAATGTATGTTTCCTCTACCTCTTGTTAGAGTAAACAAATAATGAATGCACAAAAAAACCTCTAAACATTTTCATTATTAACTTTTTCTTTAATTAATTTTTAAACAGGAGGTATTCGTCCAAAAATGTAATTAAAAAAAAGACAAAATAAAAACAAAAAGTAATGTAGTCACACACCTTTTATATACAAACATAATCTCAATTAAATGCTCAAAAGAAGGTAGGGTAGGTAAATAACTAAAAACCAAATGAAATTCAAATCAAACAAAAACTAAAGGGGAAAGGGTCAATTGAGTACTTTAATATGCAGGTGAATTGGTTTAATAAATATAAAAGTGTTGGAGATTGAGGATATCTTCATTCATGACATATCAAGGCATAACATTTACTTCAAGACTCTAAATTGATTTTAAATATAAAAAAAAACAATTTACACAACTAGAATTTTCTTTAATTTTTAAGTCTTCTCTTAAGGGATGTTTTTAAATAAGAAAATTAAATAATTTTTCAAAGACTTACCTTTTTTCATTTTTTTAATTTCTGCCTCCTGTTCATCAACAGCAGCACCCAGTAATGTGAAAATAATACCAGCTTGTGAGTTTACACCAACAGCTGTTACAATCATTTTTCCACTACCTTCCATTACATGTGTCCCTGATAAAACCATTGGATCATATTGGTCACCCTTTTTAACATGATCAGATTCACCTGTGAGTGAGGATTCATCAACCTAATTAATTTATAAATTTTTATGTTGTGAATCCCAAAAACGTTTTTTACACAAAAACAAATATTACCTTTAAATCATTACTTTGTATTATAATACCATCTGCAGGTAATAAATCTCCATATTTTATTTGACATATATCACCCACAACTATATCACCCACTGCTATTTGTTTTACTTCGCTCGCTCGAATAACAGAAAATTTATGTTCGCCTTCTATTCGATTTTGTAGACCGCGAAACTGTCGTTCTTTCGAATAATCGTTAAATGCAGTTACTAATACAACAACAATGACCGATATTAAAATAGCAAGACCTTCAATCCACCCATGATGTTCATCTTCATCTCCGATTGGTGCTATGTTTTTATTTTATTATGTTAAAAATCTTGTATCGACTTTATTTTTTAAATATAATGCAATAAAATACTTACGTGCATCTTCGTCGGCTGGTTGATAAAATGATAAACCAAGTGAAACTAAAGCGGCTACTTCTAAAATAATAAGCGTTACATCTTGAAGTGCTTCCCACACTAATTGTAAAAATGTTTTTGGTGGTTTCGGTGGTATTATATTTGAACCAAATGTTTCTCTTCTATGATCTATATCTGCTTTTGATCCACTTAAACCTTTACAAAATAACAGACAAAACTTTTTAGTCAAAAGTATGAATAAAAATTTGGGCTAAGTGTATAAGATATAATCTTTTAGTTTTTTAATGATGATATATTTTATCTATACCAGATTCAACAAGCTATGCATATCTCACTTCGTAATTTCAACCACTTCCTGATTTTATTTGCAACGGAACCTTTTTAACTTTCAATATGAGAATAAGTAACTTTTAAACTTCAAAATTTTACTTGATTTTGAAATTTAAAATAGCAAAAATATTTAGAAGGTAATACAACCCTAATGCTATTAAAATAAATTACCTTCATTTGGTGATGTATATAGTTTTCTACACAGATCTTGCACGCCACCACATTCTGCAATTCTTGTAATTCCTTCACGGCCTCGATGCTCCATGAGCTCACGCAACTGTTTAAGAGAGATCCCATATTGCGCCGGTCTTCCATCTATCGTGGCCATTTGTTATGAGTAAATCTAAAAAAAATAAAAAAAATAAAATTAAATTCTTATTACTTGCGAATACTACAGCTAATCAACTTTTTTATCATTTTCAAACTATAAATGAAATATAATAATAAAACTATACCGGAAATATGCATTATGCTATTCTTAAGAGATAAAATTTTATTCCTGCTATGCTTTGGTGATTACTATTTGTTATATTTTTCGACAAAAATAAAGTGAATCGAATATAGTTAAATATTTGGCAGGAATGCGTAAATTTATACCAAGTAGTCTGAGTATCCCGAGAGTAGACCCTTGGTTCACCAAAAAGTGCAAAGAGGCAATTAAACAAAAAACAATTGCGTTTCGCAATTACATTAAAACAAGCAATACAAAAACCTACAAGCTCTCGACAGTTTTTTAAAGCCGTTAATGCAGTGCAAAACAATTTCACACAATCGTCACTACCACTTTTAATTCATAATGATGTACCCATTTTATTTAGCGTATGGTTTTTTTTGTGACACATTAAAAATTAAACTTAAAAATAGGTAGACTGTTCTATGAAATCTATCTAAAACAAAACATGGATACACATTAAATGAACTTACAATCGATTTGATTGCGCGTCTTTTAAGTAAAAATTAAAAAGTAAAATATTTGAACATTGGGCAGTACATATGAACATTAGATGTTTACATCGAGCGAGTCTATCCATGCTACTACATCGGGAGTTGCCAAATGGATGTCTGAGATATTGCCATTGTAACGTCGAATTGAACACACAGTTGCAATGTGTTTTATAGTTTGTTTTGGAGCGCCGCAGTCATACAGGGGACTCTGAAATGCCCCACTTGTAGAAAGAATCAGCACAACGTCCATGATTCGTTCTTATTCGGTTTAATGTGGTCCAGGTATGACATGGCAAATCGAAACCAGGTTAGGTAGAAGTCGGGTTAGTAATAGAAAGGCCAGTTGTGTTGTAATGTTGCCATGAGGTGTCCCAGGCATCCAAGACATTAAAATCAGTTGCCAGCAGGTTGCTGGCAGTTTTATTTGGAGGCTTTCTTGACTTCAAACGACAACGAGTGTGGTCACCGTAATATTCGTGCAAGGGTAACGTGATGTTGTTGGTTACCTTTTTATGTTCATGTACCCATAATAAACCCAAAAGAAGAAGCTGATCTCCTTGGAAAACTTTTTTCTGAAAACTCAACTTTAACTGCGCCTAATTTCCTGCCAAAGCAAATTCCTCAGGTACCGTACAAAATGAAAATGCTTTTGCAAATAAATTCTAATAAATCATCAGGTCCTGATAATATCCCTCCCATTATACTGAAAACTTTTGCTAGAGAGCTAGCACCACATAAGCCTGTGTCAAAAAAAGGCAAAAGAGTGACCCAAGTAATTACAGACCGATATCCATCTTGTCAGTTGTTGCGAAAGTGTTCGAAAAATATATTAACTATAATATTATGACTGAATCTTCAAACATTTTTAATGGAAGGGTTTCGATAGGCACGATCGACAGGAGATTTGCTATCTTATCTAACACATGTCTGAAACAAATCACTCGATCACTCGAATCACCATGGTGAAACATTTGGCATTGCTATTTTCAATGCCTTTGACAAAGTATGGCACGACAATCTTATATGTAAGATGAGATGTTATTGTGTTGAAGAGCAACTTATATCTTGGATGCAAAACTTTTTAACTGGAAGAGAGTTTAGAGTAAATATCGATATTCGTCGGAGATATCATCGGAGACATTTTCTACCAACGTGGGAGTACCTCAATGATCGGCTTTGTCTCCCACCCTTTTTCTTAAATACATCAACGGCTTGTTAGATTCCACCGTTCATTCAATTCATAGCTTTACCGATGATAGTACGCAATATGCATCCAATGAAACACAAAGACAAAGTTCATCAGACGTACTTATAATAACCATATATCAAATTTGACAGATTCCTTAAACTCTGATCTTAAAACAATTTTAGAATGGGGTCTTACAAACAGTGTAGAATTCAATGCAAGTAAAACACAAGTTTGACACTTTACAAGATCATCTTCATCCAACCCTTTTACATTAAAATTTGATTTGACGATCTAGAAGAAAAGAGATCCATCAATCTTTTGGGTGTCGAGATTGAAAATGATATGAAATGGAATACTCACATTTTCAATCTTTCTAAGAGCGCGGTTCAAAAGTTAGGATATCTAGGGCGTTGCCGTAAGTTTTTCAATAACGAACAGCTTCTTTGAATATATAAATAATTAATTCGCCCCTGCATCTCACATCTGGGGTGTTGCATACCCAACTTCTTTAATATGTCTAGACACTGTCCAACGGAAAGCAATTAAATTTATCGGCAATTCAAATCTTACAAGCGAGCTTGATTCGTTACAGCATAGAAGAAATGCAGCTGATCAGAGCATCGCCCATGGCCCACCCATTCACCGTTCAAATAACAAAATGTCGAACTGTTGCCTTTCAACGTGATTTGTTCAACTGTGTTTCTTATCTTTGGAATTCCTTACCCTTATGGGTCTTATCCCCAACTCTTTCAAGTTGATGTCCACCAATTTCTTAGAGAAACATAATCCATTTCCACAAACCACAGTTGGCATGGTATCTTCGGATATTCAGAGATGTTAAAATTGGCGAAATTGGCTAAACTTGTTCATCTCCTCATTAAGAATGAAGTTGCTTTAACATTTACGTATTTAACACATACAAATTAGTAGAGTTTAATCATGTCAGTCAGGTTTTGGTTGACGTTGTTGGCACATGCAAGGGTCCGCGGTCCGCTTACTAATAAAAATACCAACGAGCAGCAGGTTTATATTTTATAGGTAATCATCTTCATCATCGTCATTTACAACAGCGGTGATTTCCAAGATGGTTGGGTCTTCGCCCCAGAGGTGCACGAAAGAATTTTCCACCAAGAAACATAACAACCATCTCGACGAAAAGTGCAATCTCCGTCATTCCGTTTTTTGTTAAGGAAGCAGTTGTCACTGGCCTTGCTGCTTCAGACACCTTCGTACTGTGCTGTATGTAAAAAAATTCTTAGGGCAAACACAACATCCGTCCAGTGGAACTATTGTAAAGAACGATGTCACCTCAAAAAGTGCTATACCTTTATACACAAGCAATGGAGTCCAAACTTCAGAGCACCTTGCTGCCAATCATCTAGTCAACACACTAACACTTGCACACAGCAAAACATATTGCATATGAGCACATCCAGATACTCCAAGTGATGTAAAAATAATGCAATTTAACTGCAACGGTCTAACAAACAAACAAGTTAGACGATATAATAAACTTTATGTATTATTGCACATATTCTAGCAACGGTTCTTCAAGAAACCAAATTAAACAATAAGTCTAAAATTAGTGATAATCTTAATCATTATAAACTTTTAAGACTGGATAGAGACAAGGACAAGTGTATTACCACTTGACACCCTCTTTGGGGAGAAAAAACCTCAGAGATATTATTAACCAAGCAAAAGCGCGTTACATACCTGCTGGCATCTGCTATTGCCGTACTTAGAGATGACATCCGAAAAACAGAGCCACTTGATTCCAGTTCCGAGAACTATATTAGCAAATAAACAAATTAGTCATGGAACACAAGAAGAACAAATGTAGAGAGCTAGTGAATAAATTGAGCTAAGGACCAAGCAATGGATAGTTTTAACCCATCATCAGAGACCTGAAAATAACTGCATGATCTCGTTCAACGATATTTTTATAGAAAATTCTAGGAAGTGCGCATCGAAATACACAGTTTACAGAAGAGCTAAGTTAACATGAGAAGGAGTCTCGGTCAGTCATCAGACACTTCGGCAAACTCAAAAATGACAGCACTGAGAATATCAATTTTACAAATGTTGAAGTTGAGAAAGCAATTAGAAAAATCAAACCATCATAAGCAGTTTGACCTGCTGGCATATCAACTATCATGCTTAAACACATTAAACCCAAAGTAATGAACTACCTCACAACAACACTCAATACACCACTTAATACTCTCCAGATACCGAATGTTTTGAAAACAGCTGAAATAACCACTTTTCTAAAACCCGGAAAACCTGAAGAAGAAAAAGCATACAGGCCGACCTCTCATATATCGCAAAACTGATTGGAACACTTCTACTACCTAGGATATCATCCTCTTGCGATCTAGCTGCACACCAACATGGCTTCCGAAAAGGATACAGTACAACTACCGCGCTCCACAAAATTCAAAGGCAAATCAGCGATAGTCTGGACCAAAAACAGCCATTTGCAAGAACAATCTTAGTCGCGCTTCATTTATCAAAAGCGTTTGACACACTCTCGTACGCCGCACTACTAAACGACATCCTAAATACCAACTTGCCAGGCACAATAAGTCGGTGGTCGTGTAACTAGAAGAAAGAAACCACCAAACATATATGGATTTCTGAAGCTCTAAATTAAAAATCAAAACACTAAGAAAAGGGATACCACAAGATGGAGTTCTTTTTCCATCACGTTTCAACCTCTCCCTAAGCAGTCTCTCTTCTCCACCAGAAGGTATAACCATCTTATCATATGCAGACGACTGTACGGTCCCTGCCACAGGAAGCAATCTAGAACAACTCACCAATAAGTTGAACAAATACAATGAATGGATTAGAAGCAGAAACCTGATACTATCGTCAGAAAACTCCACCACTGCACAATTCACCACTTGGAGGAATGAGGTGAATACAAAATTAAACATCCGCTTTGACAACGTGCTCATTCTTACAGGAAAATTGACATTGCCGGGAGTAACATTCGACCCACTACTCAGGTTTAATGCTCAATCACAACAGGTGAAGTCAAAGCTGAAAAGCAAAAACAATGCATTAAAAACGCTACCTGGAAGTTCATGAGACAAGGACAAAAGGACAATTATCACAACACACAAATCTATAGGAAGACCCATTCTAAACTACGCAGCACCCATATGAAATGCTAGCTAAACAAAACATATGGGCCTGTCACAAAGAGCAACATCCATGCAATGACACCATATTAATGGCTTCAACACTTAGAACCAAAATAAAAACTGCTAAGCTCTTTCCAACTGATGTTAGAAAAATCCAAACACTAGGCATACGATGAGCTTACATATGGAAGTGGTATAAACACCAAGGTTGTAGAAGAAGCAATAGAGATCTACGGTCATAATCGAGTCCTGAATGGAAAACCAACAGAAGTACCTGCATAAGAAAACTGATTGCCTTGCAGTACTACCCTGGTAGGAGCTGCCAATATTAAACAACGAACCAATCTTGGACCCGTATTGGCGAGCCAAGCCTTGGTTAGTCAACTTTGATTTCAGTCTGGTTCACTTGTAAATGCCTAGACTGAACCAAGATTCAGTTTATTATATTACGCGTTATTCACCAGTCTAATGCATTGTAAACATGTGCAAGCCATATTATGTTTAGATTTATTTTTATATATGTTACTATTTCCACACATTTAAGGGAGGTCTGGCAAAAAAATTGGTTTGGTATACCTGGCCCAAGCCTTTTTTGCCAGACTTGGCACAAGCCTGGTTTGCCGAAATTGGCCCCAGGACATCAGTCCAAACTTAGTCCAATCTTGGCCGTTTGAAAATATTAAGCCTGGCCCAAACCCCAAAAGGTCCCAAAACCCGGGATTGGTCCCTTCGCTTTTTCTTACCCAGTTCCTTTGAGAAAAGTGTTGTTAAATAGTTAAATAAGATTGGTTTAAAAATCTTATAATAATAAGAGATTTTAATGTAAGAATGAAGAAAAACATGAAATTAGTGAGAATATTGCTGGTCTAGGTATTTTGTAAAATAGATGTTTTAAAGACAAAGTTTGCAATAAATTGGCTTGGCAATAATAATCCAATTAATGGCATATGCCCTGATCATGTGAGACACTGTATTCCTCAATACATACGTTGCCGTGTCAGTTGATGGAGCTATGTTGCATTATTGCATTATTCAGAATGTGTGTTTTCAGACCTGGTATAGTTAATTGATCATTCTGAATGTGTAGTAAAAGAAAACCGTCAACGTTGTATATAGGGATATTCAAAGCTATTGAGTCAAGTAGTTGGAATTGAATGCTAAACATGTTGATTAAAGAAACAACATTGTAAGGCTCTTTTTGTAAAACATTTGAAATCTACACTGGAAGATGTCAAGATTTGTCGCATCAAAACTTTCAATGCTGTTAAAAGACATGCACTAAACACCGGCTATTTCGTGAATTATGTCAAGACAGTGAAGCTGAATAACTCGTATATTTTCGTATGGGGCTCTCAAAACTGAATTTGAAATTTTTTTGATTGATCAAAAGCATGTTCTTGCAGATAAGTTTAACCATTCTTCATGACATTGATTTTTCGACATTTTTGAGCATATAATTGTTTTGAAGAGTTGCCAGGAAAAAAAACAGAAAACAGAATAGAACAAGATTGCTTCTTTTGGTTCGATTTTCAAATATTGTGACACTATTATTTTTAATGACGTCATGATATCGTTGTTAGGGATCTTACTAAACCTAGACAGTGGTTCTTTGATTTCTTTCTAGATTAAGACCTGCATAATTACTGTCAGTTGGGTTATTGATCCTTTTAAATGTGAAGTATCTAACATAGGCGTAGGCGTTTAGAATGACTTTGTTTATAATTTTTATTTACAAGCTTTAGAATAAAGTTTATACTTTTTTTTTGTATTTAATACTTTTTTGTTGTTTATATTTAAAACTTATAAACGTTGCAATACAATATAAAGAGTTTTCATGTAAATATTAATAATAATGAATAATAAAAAAATTTAAATGTACCTTGCTTCTTTTGCATCTTAGAATGTGGGGTTATATCGACTTACACAAAATAATTTTGGTTCATGGCTAAAAAAGATTCCCGCGAACTGAGTTGCATGAAGGTTTGATTCTTCGAGTAAGCAGTAACGTGCTATCATCACGTAATATTCCATAACTAAAAACGAGGGTAGCGAAATCCAAAATTCGACGTTTCTTTTCGAGCGTTCTGGATATGCGTTCCTTTAAATGTGCATACATTGGAAGTGATCACTTCCTTGTGGGTATGTGCTATGATAAGGTCCCACTAATTAACACTATGATAAGGTCCCACTAATTAAGGTCCCCTAATCGAGGCATTCCAAAATAAAAACAATGTAAAAGTTTTAATATCTCATCACTAAAGAATGCTGAAACTGTAAAGAGATATCTCAACCATATTGCTGAAATATTGGAGAAATCAGAAACCATTAATGGAGACGTCGATAAATCATAGTATTTTTTCAAAGATGCTGTTTTAAACGCGGCTGAGAGAATGCTTGGACGATCAGAAAACCACTCCTAGAAACCCTGGATGGATCATGCATGTCTTGACGCTATTCAGTACAAATAAGATTGCTATCTGAAATGTATACAAGGACGCAACACCAGGTCCACGAAGGAGAACTATGAACTGGCCAGACCAGCCGTTTCACTATGTAGACAAACGAAGAGAGAATAGTGGAAGAGAAAATGTGAGGAGACGGAAAACTTTAGCAAAGAACATCAATCGCGTAACTTCTTCCAACAGGTTAAAACCTTAAAAAAGAGACCTCATTCTATATCGACTGCTAATAAAAACAAAGATGGGGAGCAACAAGTGGACCCTAAAAATTTTTAAGATACAAGGGCCGCTTATTTGGACAATCTTCTCAACTTAAGTGGTCAGCAGCAAGTCGTGCGTCTAACAAATCTTATTCGTGCGTCGAATCGAACGTCAAAAGGTGTACGATTTGGATAATAAACATCAAAAGGGTAATTTGAGGGCGTACTGTGCTCAATGGGACAGCCACCATTTACAAGGTCGATAAATGGAGAGTATGGGAGAGAGTATGGGAGAGATCAGCAGGAGTATCGCGCAGGGAGAAGTGGAGGTCATCTTGAGAACAAGAAAACTCTTGCAAAAATACGACAACGGTTTTGCTGGTCAGGGAATCGACAGTCAATTGTGGAGTGGTGTCAAAAGTGCGATAAATGTAGCAAGACCAAGAACTCATGGAAAAATGAAACAATGCAATGTAGATGCTCTATTTGAAAGGATTACAATGGATATAAGGGCCATTTCCAACAATCGATAACCAGAATGTGCTTGTTATCATAAACCAATTTAGTAATTGGCCGTCAGAGTGTGCTATAACTAATTGGATTAGCCACTATCGAGTTCCTATGGAGATCCACACCGATCAGGGACGGAATTTTGAGTCAGCTGTATTCTAAGAAATTTTCCAGATGTTCGGGATTAACAAAAAGATGACAAAAGCTTCGCATCCACTGTCAGATCATATGGTGGAGAGATCAAATGCAACATTGAAGGAATTTCTAGTTGAAGTGGTTTGTAAGAATCAAATCAAAGTAACTGGGATCAATTTATTCCTTTATTTTTGATGGTATACAGATCATGAGACCACGGCAATGACACCACTTTAAAGTTTTTTCGGAAACGATTTAAAACAACCGCGTGATCTCAAATTTGGAGCAGTACCATCAACAGCATTGTCTGCGCAAGACTACGTCAACCAAATCAGGGAAAACTTGAAGGATATTTACAAGTTTGTTAGACAAAATATACAACTGACAAGTGACAAAATGAAAGCCCGATACGATATAAGATCTAATAATAAAGGTTTTGAAGAAGGACAAATAGTATGGATACACAACACACAGCGGAAACGAGGGTTATCACCCAAACTGCATGGAAAGGACCTTGAAGCATTATAACCAAGTTGAATGATGTGGTTTATAGAACTAGAGAAGACCACCAAGGTAAGGCAAAAGACATACATTTGGAAAGGTAGGTCTTATACCAAGGAGATTTAGATACTGTTCAGGACGAACAGATTGACGACCAGAATTGCGTTTATCGAATTTAGAGTAAGGCTAATTCGAAGTAAGATTGAAAAACGTGACAGAATTCTAAAAATGAAAATAAAACACAACAGAAGCAGAAAAATCAAGCATCAATCCTTGGCTATCGTAATCAGACACGAGTATTAGAAACTGGAACGTCAGAACTCTAACAGAATCATCGAAATTAGCACAAGTTGAAAAAGTATTGAAAGAATATAACATCTAGATACTAGGACTCCGTGCAGTGAGATGGAAAAACAGCGGAGATCTAACAACGAGTAAAGGAAATTAGATGATGTTCTCTGGTAAATCTAACACACATGAACAAGGCGTAGTAAAAGTAACAATACTCAAGGCAAAAAAAGCACTTCTGGCATGGAAACCAATCAGTGGCAGAATAATAACAGCAAGATTGCAATCGAAGATTAGAAATACAACTATCATACAGTGCTGTGAAGCAGATGATGCAACAAAAAATAAATGCTGCGAACAACTTCAAGCAATTCTACCTAGGTAGTGTACGCCGAAATGACATCAAACTACTACAAGGTGATTTTAACAACAAAATTTTAAATCGAAAAGCTGAGATGACGTCAGCCATGGCAAATGTGCACTTAACACATAAAAATAATGGAGAGACTCATCAACTATTGTGTCACAAATCAACTATTCCTATGCAGCAAGTTCTCACACAAGAAAGTGCATATATACTGCATTCGACATCGCCAGATGAAAGAACGATCAGGTACTGGTAAAAAAGTTGTTTTTATTCTCATTACAAGGCATTAGAGAAAAGCGAGGAACAGACCTGCACCGCGACTACCAACTGGTAATGGCAACGTTCAAAATCAACACAAGAACTCTAAAACACAGCCAGTGATACCAAAAGAAATTCAACACCTAAAGATTGAGCGACAAAAATATCAATAACATCTTCAAAGAATCGCTCTAGCTCAATCTACCAAACAACGGAAGCACCAGTTTTGTACAGTAGAAGTTGAGGAATCTTACACCAAAACTTCTACAAATGTGCTTGGATACAAAAAAAATCATGCCAGGAAAAATGGGTTATTGATGTAACTGTAGAGAAAATTGAAGAGGGACGTCAGCTCAAGGGCAATTCTGTCACCAGAACACAATCAAAATCCGAAGTAAATATGAAAGTATCCCCAAGTAGGTTTCGCCAGACACTGACATACGGCCAAGCACTGGCCCATTAATGGTTAACAGTACTTGGCTATTGTTATTGGGCCAGTACTAGAACCATTCATCGGCCGATCTATGGTTTACAGAAAAGAACCAGTATATTGTTACCTTTGAATGGCCAAGCACTGGCCCATGGATGGTAAATATTACTTGGCTATTGTTATAGTGCCATTACTGGAACCGTAAATCGGCAAATCTACCGTTTATAGAAAATTGCCAGTGCTGCTTACTTTGAATGGTCAAGCAATGGCCCGTTAATGGTTAACATTAATTGGCTATTGTTATTGGGCCAGTACTGTAGCCATGAATTTGCCGATCTATGTCGGTTTTTTAAAATTTCATTAGAGTATTTTCCCTTTTTAAAATACATAGTTTGAAAAATTTCACATATAGTTTAGTTATCGCCTTGTCGGTTGAAAGACTATGATAATATAGAAAAAGTTGGTATAAGTTTTAATTTACTTTCATTTCTATTTTATTTTAATTATTTTGTAAATAATTTATTTAAGTTTATGTATGAAAATATTATTTTATATTTTTTTTAATGGCGGAGTACTGGCAGTCATGTTTGCCATTACTCAGCCATTATTGCAACTGAACCAGTTGTATGGGGAGTTTTGAATTTTTTCCGTCATTTTTATTTTATTTTAAATTAGTTTTTATTTAATTTATTTAAATTTACATATGATAATAAATAAATAAATAATTTACATATGATAATAATTATAGGTAAGTGGAATGTGATAACAATGCTACCGGGAAAGCTTGAAAAGCTGTTACTAGAAATGAACAAACATAATTTAGATATGGTTGGATTGAACGAAGTAAGATGGGAAGGAAGCGGAGATTACTGGAATGGAAATTACAGAATAATATATACTGGGAACAGACAGACAGGCGAGAATGGAAAAGCAATAGTTTTAAATAAAAAATGGGGTGAACAAGTAGAAAACACCATAGATCACAGTGATCGTCTTACAGCAGTAAAAATTAAAACCACTTCTACAGACTTAATTATTATTCAAGTATATATACCCACCGGTAGTCACTCAGACGAAGAAATAGAAGAAATATATAATGAAATTGACACAATAATAGATACAGCCAAAGACAAAGACAATGTAATAATCATGGGAGAGTTTAATGCAGTTATAGGCGAAGGAGAGGATGGTAATGCAGTAGGAAACTATGGGTTAGGGAATAGAAATAAAAAAGGTGACCGTCTTGTACAGTTCTGCAAAGAACATGATCCTGTGGCATTAAATACATCCTACAAACAACACAAAAGAAGATTATGCACATGGAAAATGCCAGGAGACTTAGGAAGATATCAATTAGATTATATTCTAGTCAACAAAATATACAGAAATACTGTAACCAACTGCAAAACCTTGCCAGGTGCCGATATAGAATCAGACCATAATCTTTTAATTAGTATACACAACATGAAACCACAAGTACAGAAGAGAAAAAACAAGCCGAAGTTAATGGATCTCACTAGTCTTAAGGGTAGCGAAAATCCGAAATTCTACGTCCACGCCGTGCTACCTGGGTAACGCTAACAGAATTAGGTTGGTGTAGTTGAGAGGTGCAGAGTAAATACTGCTAATACTCAATGATTCTGCACCATGGCGAGTCATTGGCGCCATAAAACCAATGCAACTCAAGCGTCTGTTCTCCATGTTAGGGGCGGCTTGGAGCGGGCGTCTGTCTTGGATCAAGCGGCTCGCTATATAAATGTGTAGAAAGCGTCTGTTCTCCATGTTAGGGGCGGCTTGTAGCGGGCGTCTGACTTGGATCAAGCGGCTCGCATATAAACGTGTAAAAAGGTTGTTTCTGGTGACCTTAAGATGCAGAACGAACCCATTCACGAAAATTTGGGTTGGGCGAAGGGCTAACACCCTATTTCCGTAAAAAAATTATTGTCATGAATTCTGTACACAGGCCTCGGAATATCTCGGAATCATTATTGGAACGACCTCGGAAACTGTACCCGGACTACGATTTAAGAATGGAAACCTGGAACGTGCTAAGCCTTAGAAGACCAGGAGATCTCCTAAAACTCACACAACAAGTCGAGAGCTACACACTAGATATAGTGGCATTACAAGAACTAAGATGGCCAGGTAGTGGAATCCATGAAACAGCGAAAGGATACACCCTTTATTATTGCGGTCATCAAAACGGAGAAGAATTTGGAGTTGGCTTTCTTATACACCGTCGCGTGAATCAGTATGTTATTGACTTCTGCCCAATTAATATGCGGTTATGCACACTGAAAATCCGCACGCAAAAATTCAATGTAACGATCGTCAATGTTCATGCACCTACTGAAGATAAAGCAGATGATTTTAAGGACCTGTTCTTTCTAGAACTCGAGGAAGTCATCAATAACATCCCGCGGCACGATATAAAAATCGTGGTAGGTGACTTTAATGCTCAAATCGGTAGGATTGCAGAACTTAAAACACATATCGGCCCTAACAGCTTGCATCATACCAGCAACAATAACGGTTTTCGCGCAACCGAGCTAGCTATGATGCATGATCTAGTAATTTCCAGCACTTTCTTCCGTCACAAGAGAATTCACAAGGCAACGTGGAAATCAAATGACGGAAGAACGGAAAAACAAATCGATCACGTCATGATTTCTAAGAGACACTCCACAAGTGTAACCGACGTTCGATCATACAGAGGTGCTGATATGGACACTGATCATATGCTTGTCATTTTTAAGTACAAGTGCAAATTATCATCTTCATTTAATAGACAAGCAAAAAAGACCGTGCGCTGGAACGTCGATGCATTTAAACATCCGGAAACGCTGAACAGATATCAGGAAATAATAACACAAAACATAGAAGAGCATGACCTCTCTTCTGAGATGCCATTTAACATACAAGAAGAATGGCAAACGCTTCAATCAACCATTATAGCCGCAGCACAAACTACAATCGGAAAGCGGCCACCGAAATCACACAACGAATGGTTCGACGACGAGTGCCGCCAGTCCGTTGAACATAAACAAAAACTGCGAGAAAAATGGTTAACAAGGAACACCCGAAGCTCCCAAGCTGATTATCTATGCGCCAGGAAAGCCTCAGCAAAACTTCTACGTAAAAAGAAACGCGAATACATGAAGAGCTGCATTGAAGACATCAACCAACATGCGGCCAACGGAAATTCAAAAGAGTGCTTTGCCAATGCACGGAATCTGACAAAAGATTTCCACCCAAGATCTACAGCCATCAAAAATGAAAATAATGAACTTACAACAAGTGAACGTGATGTGCTGGCAGTGTGGCGATCCCACTTTCAAGATCTATAGAATTGGACGAATGAAGTTCATCCTATTCGAACAATTGCTCCATCAACTGAGGAGATTTTTGTCCCTTACCCAGCAATAGAGGAAGTGGAAGCTGCAATTAAAAAACTGAAAAATGGCAAATCACCAGGTTTCGATGGAATTCCCGCAGAACTTTTGAAAAATGGAGGAGCAGCTCTGGTCTCACGTATATACGATCAGATTCTTGCAATCTGGGACCATGAAGAACTACCTGCTGAATAGAAAACAGCTCTCATTGTTTCGCTACATAAGAAAGGTGACCGTCTAAAGTGTGCGAATTATCGTGGCATCGCACTGTTGAACACAGCATATAAAATACTAGCTAATGTCGTACTTGCTCGACTCATCCCGTTCGCCGAATCTATCATCGGTGACTATCAGTGTGGTTTTCGTCCCAACCGCTCAACCACAGATCAATGTTTTACACTAAGGATGATTCTGGAAAAATGTTGGGAGTACAACATCAGCATTCACCAGCTCTACGTTGATTTCAGGCAAGCATATGATAGTATCATCCGCGACAACCTCTGGTCCGCGCTCATATGCCTTGGTATCCCAGAGAAACTTGTTTCTCTGTGCAAACTCACAACATCGGGATCAAATTGTAGAATAGTAATCGAAGGGTCAGTTTCTGATCCTTTCGATATAACATCAGGTGTTCGACAAGGTGATACACTCGCGCCCGTACTATTTAATTTGGCGCTTGAGCACGCTATTAGAAAAAGTCGAATTGAGACACAAAACTACATCTTTAACGAATCTAGTCAAATTCTTGGCTATGTTGATGATATTGCGCTATTCGGACGTTATACCAAGCGACGTTAAGGATAGATCGCTCTCAGCTTGAAAGAAATGCTAAACGACTTGGATTATGCATCAACACCGGCAAAACTAAAGTGTTAACAACATCTAAGAACATACCTTCCGGAAATCTGGATACTGGCGACCACGAAGTGGAACGCGTGGAAAACTTCAAATACCTCGGGTCTGTAATAACATCGTCAAATGACATGCAGGCAGATATCAAAGCCCGTGTCTCTGCCGCATACAGAGTTTTATACGCATACTCAAAACTTCTGCGATCAAAACATCTTTCGCGGTCGTGTAAACTCACACTTTACAAAGCATTAATTCGACCTGTGCTTACATTTGGAAGTGAAAGCTGGACACTGACTTCCTCCGATTGTAGAATTTTATCAACATTCGAGAGGAAGGTCATACGAACAATTTATGGTCCATGTAAAGTTGCTGAAAATCAGTATAGAATCCGAATGAATCACGAAATCAGACAGCTTCTTGGAGGCTGCGATGTAATCGGATTCATTAAATCTAACCGGATCAGATGGTTTGGTCATGTAGAAAGGGCTCCATTAGATAGAATGATAAAAAAAGCGTCCCAACAACAACCAGCTGGTGTTCGTCGAAGAGGAAGACCTAGACAACGCTGGCGTGATGACATCATCCAAGACCTTCGTGATATGGGATGTCGAGACTGGGGTCAACTGGTCATGGAACGAGATGATTGGAAGCTTATTGCACAGACGGCAAAATCCCTTCATGGGATGTAAACGCCAGAGAGAGAGAGTCTTAAGGACAGAAAAAGCAATATATGCGTGCAATATAGTAATAAGTTAGGAGATAAATTAGTAAGTTATAAAAATACTCTAGAAAATAATATCGAGTATGATCCTAGTCACATAGATATAGAAAATAGATGTAAAAATATAAAAGAAATAATAAAATCAAGTGTTAGGAATGTATAGAGAAAAAGAAGTTAATACCTAGGAAAGAGTGGTTAACAAATGAAATAATAGACTTGATGCTAGAACGAAGAACGACAATCTAGGCCTACCAATATTAAGAGAAGAATTTGATAAGGCGCTTTAAATGATAAAAAATGGAAAAGCAGCTGGACAGGATAGCTTAAACATAGAACTTATTATCAATACGGATTCAAAAGAGGAAAAGGAACAAGGCAGGCTATTCTAGCACTAAGACTAATTGGTAGTAGAAGAATCGATCTAGGCCTAGAAACACACATAGCATTTATAGATCTAGAGAAAGCGTTTGATAAAGTTAACTGGAAAAACATGATGATTACCTTAAGAAATATTGGATTAGATTACAGAGACAGAAGAATAATATACAACCTTTAAAAAAACCAAGAAAGCGTTATAGAAATAGGAAACGAGACAAAAAAGGCAATAGTAAAACAAGGAGTAAGACAAGGATGCCCTCTTTCGCCACCCATATTCAACAATTTCATTGAAAATGCAATTAGAAAAGTTACAGAAACAGAAAGTGGAGGTGTCAAATATAACGGGGAACGCATATTGTTCATAAGATACGCAGATGATATTGCTGCACTAGCACAGACGCAGGAAGAACTACAGAAACTTGTCACTCTCATGGACACAGCATTTCAAGAAATAGGACTTAAAATAAATGTAAAAAAAACTAAAACATGTAAAGCCTGGACCTTACAAATTAAAATAGATGCCTAATGCATCTATTTGTCCAAGGGTTTTTTTATTTTAAATTTCCAAAATGATACCGGAATTTGCGGACGTACGGGCTCTACCCAGGAAGAATCTCTAATTTAGCCACAAAAACAATTTAACGGACCATTAGATCTATAACAACAATTCAATTCAAAAGAATAAAAAAAAAAAGAGGACATAAAAATATCTTAACTAAATTGTGTTTTGATGGTGAACACTGGAGCGTTATAATTTTTATTATTTTTTTTTTTGTTTCCCAAAATTGTTTTTGACTAGTTGAAAATGGATTAAAATTAAATGATGCTCGAACAACTCTTCTGCATATATCTACTATGGGGTTTATTGGTAATCTTGTTATCATTATATTACTACGTTCCATACGACCAAATCGAACGGAAAATCATGCATTTAGTAGTATGTTACCTGGATATGATGTTGGTTTCATTGATGGTCTTGGACAAATACATCACCAATGTACTGGTGCGTACAATGTGCTATGCATGCATATTCAATTGCATGTCCAAAAATGTTTCCGGCTTATGACACGAAAACATTTATTCGTAAACCGCATATAAATCCAATATATAATTTATTATTTTTATCAAAATTAATCTTTTTCAAAATACAATTAAAATTTAAGGAATTTTTTTTTTATTTTTTTATTTAATTATAATAACTTCATTTCGAACTTGAAATTAGAAAGTGACTCAAAAGAAACTAGCTAACCATTATTATTTTTTTTAATTATTCACAAAACAGCACTTAGCAAATTGCACTAAAAATAATTATCAGAACCAAAACACTTTGTTCGATACCGTTAATGTAAGATAAAATTAAATAAATAATCTAACGAAAAATCACAATAAATGAAAAAAATGTTTTCTTCAGTTTTTATTAAATATTTATTTAAAAACTCAAATCATCCGTCACAAGTTAACTATGAAGACCGGTTTTTCAAATTTATTTTTTTTTTCTTTAATATCAACAATCATAATATCAACAATCAATGTAAAATCGCAATCCAATTTTTAAGTTTTGATTGATTTTATAAATAAAATCATACTGACTTAATTATCAAAAATTCTTTGTTTAAATAATCTAAACGAAGGGGAGCGAAGGAGATGACCATTCAAAAATTTTGTATATTTCTCTCTGTTTCAAACAAAGGAATTTAATCGGTTTTTTTAGAACGAGATCGTCAACCAATTATAAAAAAAAAGAAAGAAGGATCGACAACATATAATTCGTGTTGGTTTTGTTTTCAGTTATTATAGAGAGAACGAAATAACAATAACCACGAAATGCAACAATTTTGTTAACAGTTTAATTAAACAGATGATGATGAGATTGTGTCTGATAGCATCAACAAAAAAAATGCAACCACAACTACATGAGTTTTATTTTTCGTTTGATGAAAACAAAGTAGAAGAATGTTTACGAATTTAAGCAATGTTAATTGTGAGACTGATAGTTTTGTTAATAGAAATTGTTACTGAATCAACACGACGTGTTGTTGTAGCAACGCGATTAATTAATGGTTTTGATACTGGTTCATTATGTAATGTATTTTTGTTGAACTAAGTTGCTGTTTTATGTAGTTACGGATGTTAAACTTGAAGATTACCAAGTAGTGAGTTTATAAGGGAGAGAAGAAATAGAACAGTGTGGCGACTGAAGAAAATGTATCCTTGACTGTTCGTTGACCGTTAAATCTCACTACCAAGGCATACATTTCCTTCAGTCTACCAATACAGAACCTGAACTGGTTCTGGAGTAGGGTGTAGACTCTCTTATAAATACTACTGGCTAGATAATTCCTCAGATTGCGGCATAACAGACAATTTCCTGAACCGATATCAAACAAGCATTCAACAGTGAAATGCTTTTTGTGAAGATTAAGGAAAGAAAAATATGTAGCAATCACCATTATTTACCGATACTAGGTATACGAATTGATGAATCGAGTACCTCTCCCAAGACAACCAGATGTTTAGCATTTTTGCATGTCGCTAAATGATGAAAGAAAGTAAGCATTGTAGATGTTGAGTAACCATGATGAAAAATAAAGATGTTTAGAATTACTGATGTTGTATATCCATTATGAAAGAATTTCGAATTAGATGTTTCATACAAAAAAAATTAAATTGTTTTATTAATGTTGACTTAATATCTACTGCCGCTAAATTCTTGATTGTAGAACGCCAGAGTTTTGTTGACTTAAAATGATATCGTGTGAACTGTCACGTCTCGCTGTAAAAGTTCCCCAATTGAGATATGCCGAGTTCCAGTAGACAACAAGACCCAAGGATTAGCACAGAGTTGGTAAGCGTGCGCAAATAAATCAAGTGTTAGATACTAGTGAATGAAATTATATTACTTATTAAAGGTAAGTTCTATTGCAATAAAAGGAAATAAAAATGTTGACCATCATGACCGTCAACCGAAATTCCATACTTGAGAGCCCTGTTCAGTAATTGTATGTGGAACTGATGACAGATATGAGCCTAATAATTCTCTTTCTACGCACATCAAATTTCCCAAAAAAAAAACTAAAACTAAAGGAAAAAAAATAACTACCTAATACTCTTACTGAACAGCGCCCTCAAGTACCAAAATTCAATTTCAGGTACATGAGAGACAACATAACTATCGTTAGCGATGGAAGCTATTTAGAAAAAAATAGTAAAAAAAAATTTGAAATTTAATTGAAAAATGAATGGGGAGGGTAAGCTAATTCAAAGTAGAGTTAGATTACCGCAGACAAAGTCTTAAGCGGCTCACATCTAACACGAAAACGTTAATATGTTAAGCATAGTGGATGATTTATTAGAACAACCAAGGTGAGAAATTGTAATAAATCAAGATACTAATATAAAGAATAAGAAAAAAAATTAATAATAATTAATAAATTATAATAAATAAATATAAAAAAAACTATAACAGAATAAATTAACAGGGATAGATAAAAAAAAAATATCAATAATTAATAAATTAATAAAAATAAGAATACTATTACACAATAAGCTAACAGATTTAAAACTGATGGGGACTGAATTAATGTCATAAACGGATGTCTTTAGAAGGGTAAGTCCCCATGTCCTTACCATCTAAATTCGCACACCTGTACATATCCTCACCAACCTTGCTTTTCATTTTGGCTGGTACTAATTGTGAAGCCATCTTGGCCGATCGTTTATTAGCAGCACCACAGCGATGTTGCCGTACCAAGACTCGCTGTTGTGGCCGGAAAGTTTGCGGTCGAGTTCGCGTTCGCGAAGTATATGGTTGTTGAGGCCTTGTAACTGTTGCTACTAAATGCTGTTGCATGTTAGATCTGAAGTTTGCTAACTGATCCGCATGATAAAGTGCTTGGGCAATTGGAACTTCGAGACTATGTGTTCGTTCTTGGTTACGATGACTCTGAACTAGATCAGCTATAAATGAAGGAGTGATGCCAAAGTCTCTCCAAAAATCAGCACCCAGGTACACCTCCTCCTTCAGACTTGGGACAACATAGAACCGAAAAGATTTTGAGAAACCGTTAAAAGAAATTGAAACGTCGACGTATCCCAAAATATGGTTACGTGTGCCATCCACTGTACGGATGAAAGATGAAAACTTACGATATGAGATTCCGGCATTATTTAATAACTCTAAAGAATTTCTTCCTAGAAAACTGATAGCAGCCCTATTATCCAGAAGTCCATATACAATTTTATCAAGGATGTCGATGTAAATATGTGGCCTAGAATCATTTAGTTCGGAAATGATAGAAACAACACATGCTTTATTGAAAATCTTTCTCAACTTTAGATAGCGTTTAAAACGTTCGTAGCGCTTCAAAGAAATTATTTTTCGTTGAACCGGAATTTGAACTGAGCTGGATTTTAGTTCATTGTGTATACTTGTTGAAGTACAGGGGTTAATTATCGATTGTTCATTCGTAATTGTCGAAAAGCTCTCTATTGCTTCTGTAGCGATGTATCGGGATCGGTATTCATCAGTTTGGATTTCTAGATGACCAGTTGTTTTCGATGTTGTTGGAAAATATGACCAAAGCCTTTCATATTTCTGGCACAGTACCCGCAAGTCAGCTAGGGTAACTACATTAGCCACCATTGTAGCGTTTCTTAATTTATCTGACATGCCTTCCCTTATAATCTCAATCATCTCCATTTCTGAAAATGGTTGAGCCAGTCGTCTGTTGAGCTTGCTGACCTCTATGATGTAATCAAATATCCCCTCCTTTTCATTTTGTCTTCTGTTCAGCACTGCACTCAGTACAGCCTTATCGTCGTTAAGAGTACCAAACGTTCGTAATAAACTTCCTCGGAGTATGGAGTAGGTCACCACCCGATACTCATAAGTAAGGTTTATATAATGTTTATTCGCGACTCCACGAAGATACCGGGGAACGATTGACTTTAAATCATCAAAGGTCACCCGATCCCTCCGTGCAGCCACTTCAACCAAATGGATGAACTCGTGAGCATCTGGTGATGACCCATCTCCTGAGAACAGAGGAAGCCAATCTGTCCAAAATTGACTCAAGTCCTGATAGTCTTCGTACTCTTCCTGCTGCATTACTGGTGCTGGCACTGCCTGTATCCTAGCCACTTGTTGATATGAAGGTAGAGGAGACAAAGATTTAATCTTATTGAGTGATTCATTCAAACTCCTAGTGGCATAATTCCGGCCGTACACAATTTCATTACTGTCACCCAATCGGTTGACACGATCTAGATAATGTTGAACACGGTTTAAAAGGCCCTGTAAAATATGTGGTTGTACTGAGGGTACAAGATCCCTCGCTTTACTGGACAAAAATAAGGCAGCGTCTACAATCGCTTCGCTTTCTTCAGTCATGTTTACTGCATGAGATTGAGTTATCCTTGTAGCTGGATTACGCGCAGCGTCACTCAATTGTTGTATCCAGTCCTCGCTGTTGTACTGTATGTCCCGGAGGAAGCATTCGACCCACAACTCGTATTCTTCAAGACCGTAGAACGGATGGTCCAACGGAACAACTGACATTTTTGTCAGAGATAAATAAAACTAAGATTAACGAATATAAAATTTCCAACTTAACAAGACCAACAACAGATGATGATGATTGTATGATAACCCTAAAATGTTTTTCCGCGCAAAAATGTAAAAACAACAACCGAAAAAAATTGTAAAAATTGTAAACTGAGTCGATATCGTGAACAACGCGACCAACAACAACAGAAAGAAATATACAAATATCCTGAATAATCAACTCCTTCGACCTTCGTTTTACAGAGAAAATTATAAATCTTAAAGATTTTAATTTTATATCTAGAAAAAATATTATTTATTTAATATTGAGCAAGCAAATGTTTGATTTACTTAAAATCTATTTATTTTGTTGCAACTTGTACACCTTGATTTACTTAAAATTTAAGAAATATTTATTTGATTGTTTAATTAATTAGAAAAAATTATTTATTTATTTTTTTGACGTTAAAATTTATTAAAAATTTTTATTTATTTAAAATATATATGTATATATTTATTTATTTATTTATAAAATATAAAAATATGTTTATTTGTAAAAATATTTATAAGATATTTATAAAAAATATTTATTTATTTATTTGAAAAAATATTTATTTATTTAGAAAAAAGGGAAAATATTTATTTATTTATGTATTTATAATGTTAGAGATTTTTCCTGGGCAAAGCCCACACCGATTGACTGTATAATCAAAAAATTTTTAAAAGGAATCGTAACGAAGATTCGAAGTGGAAAATCGAACTCGCGATCTCTTCCCAGAAACGATATGTGAGGTCTAGAACAAAAATAGGCCTAAAAATCCTAAAATCTACATTCTAGTACCCTCCCGCGTGATGAAATGAATTCAGCATTGTTTAAAGATTCAGCCTAAATATCTGTTATCTACAAAAATCATATGCTGAGTTCACTCATCCTTAAAACTAAGAAAAATAGAAAAGTAAACAATTAAGACTAATATCGTTTGTTGGAAGTAGACCAGTATAGAGTACCAGTCTCCAGATCCGATTTCAGTACAAGACCGAATTTACTATTGAAACGCGATGTTGGATGGATTTGCTAAGTCCATTGAAATTGTGAAGGGAGGTTGGGTTGAACGTTTGTTCTTCCCAACAGGGTGGAGATCTGGATACAACTTCACTTGTATGGAGGAGTGCTTAGCATTGTAGAAGCGATCCTGGCTGTCCGTAAGACTGACAGGCATCCCTTCTCTTCCTCATAAACACTCGACCAGTGAAGCTGCATTCAGTCTCGGAAGGAAAACTAATTGAAATTTTACTAATATCATTAAAAAATCCGCTTGGTGATCGCATGCTAAAAGACAGAGGCGACCCTTAACCAACGAAACATGTTAAGGAGGTTAAGCCTCCTTGGACTCTTTCTTAGAGATACCCATATTTTATTCAGATTATAACGTTGTAAAAACTAATTGTTGCATCATAAACATCGATCAAATATAAAGATATATCATAGTACAATAGTATATAAAAAAAATACAGTAGGTATATAAAAAAACACCATAGGTATATAATAATACAATAGATAAATATAAAAATAATTCAATCAAACATCAAACACAGATGCAACAAAATTATAGCAAATTACAATATTTACCGTATCATTCAAAAAATGTAAAAATATCAAAAATATATTACAACATCCAACATATTATAAAAAAAAATCGCAATATGCCGATATTTAATATACAGAAAAAATAACAAAAATATTCAAAATATTGAAATATTATCAGAAAATATTAAAATATGAAACTTATTGTGTGTTTTATAACGGGTTACCTGTTATAAAACCGGTTTGTTTTTGTTCGGCGCCATGTGTAAAGCCTGGACCTTACAACTTAAATAATAAACATTCCAAATATGATACATGAATAAGCGGACTAAACCATGCGTGGACTCTACCGCGGAAAAATCTCTAATACACAAAACTACTTTAAACAATAATTTAAATCAAATTCAAAGAATATAAACAAAAGGACATAAAAATACCTTAATTAATTATGCTGGCTGCAGGATGTTTGTGGTTGTTTTGATCGTTGTATGTCGCTTATACCTAATTCCTTATGCGCTGGTACACTTCAATATTCTTTTGCCTTTCAAAACCTTTTTCTACAGCTTGCACTAGATGATGGTCTTCCATATGCGTTTTTATCCATTTGTTGTTTAAGAATTTTGATACGGTAATCTTGATTTCACCTATTTTAATCTCCATATAGAAGATGCGTAGTGCTTTCATCAAATCTTCACATAAACACATAATTTTGTTTAATCACAATTTTTTTTCTTTTTAATCAGATTCAAATATAAATATTTTTTTCTTATCTTTTACATATACATATCGAAAAATTAATATAATTTACGTTCATGATAAAACTTGATCACATTTTCTTTTTTTCAATTTTCATTTTTGTTTCAATTTATACTATTAACGTTAAAACAAACTAAACTCAGTAAGAAAGACAGTTTTCTTAAAGATGCGTAACCGCATCCTCGAATGACTTCGATATTTAATTTATTCCTGAAAATCACAACCGCGACTGCCAATTTTGAGTTTTATTTTTTATTTTAATTTTATGTTTAAATTTTGCGATTTAAAAATCGTAACCGAACTTTTTAAGTTTTAACATGATTTTGTAGATAAAATCATACTGACCGTAATTATCAAAAATGCTTTGTTTAAATAATCTAAACGAAGGGGAGCGAAGGAGATGATCATTCAAAAATTTTGTATATTTCTCTCTGTTTCAAACAAAGGAATTTAATCGGTTTTTTTAGAACGAGATCGTCAACCAATTATAAAAAAAAGAAAGAAGGATCGACAACATATAATTCGTGTTGGTTTTGTTTTCAGTTATTATAGAGAGAACGAAATAACAATAACCACGAAATGCAACAATTTTGTTAACAGTTTAATTAAACAGATGATGATGAGATTGTGTCTGATAGCATCAACAAAGAAATGAAAAATGCAATTACAACTACATGAGTTTTATTTTTGTTTGATTAAAACAAAGTAGAAGAATGTTTACGAATTTAAGCAATGTTAATTGTGAGACTGATAGTTTTGTTAATAGAAATTGATATTGAATCAACACGACGTGTTGTTGTAGCAACGCGATTAATTAATGGTTTTGATACTGGTTCATTGTGTAATGTATTTTTGTTGAACTAAGTTGCTGTTTTATGTAGTCACGGATGTTAAACTGAAGATTACCAAGTAGTGAGTTTATAAGGGAGAGAAGAAATAGAACAGTGTGGCGACTGAAGAAAATGTATCCTTGACTGTTCGTTGACCGTTAAATCTCACTACCAAGGCATACATTTCCTTCAGTCTACCAATACAGAACCTGCACTCGTTCTGGAGTGGGATGTAGACTCTCTTATAAACGCTATTGGTTAGATAATTCCTCAGATTGCGGCATAACAAACAATGACCATTACCAGAGACACACTACCTTGCAATCCAATTAAATTACACAATACACCAATAGAACAGGTGCGATCATTCAAATATCTAGGAAGTATCATCAGCAAAGACGCAAAATGCACCGAGGATATAAAAACACGTATATCCATGGCGAAACAAGCTTTTAACAACAAAAAACATCTATTCAAATCTAAAATTTCAAAAACTGTTCGAAAAAGACTAATAAAAATATAGATCTGGAACATTGCATTATATGGCAGTGAATCATGGACAATGACACAAATAGTCAGAGAAAAACTGGAGGCGTTCGAAATGTGGTGCTGGCGAAGGATGGAAAGAATCAGCTGGATAGAAAAGAAAAGTAACCAAGAAGTGCTTGATTTCGTAAGAGAAAGAAGAAGCCTCCTAAACACCATTGAAAACAGAAGAGGAAAAATGTTTGGCCACCTTGGACGACATGACAATCTAATGAAAACCATAATAGAAGGAAAGGTAGAAGAAAAGAGAGGAAGGCGAAGACCAAGAAGAGCATTTATAGATCAAATCAAAGAGAAAGCAGATGTCATGTCGTACAGGGAGGTGAAGTCATTGGCGGAAAACCGCGAAACTTGGAAGTTGCTCCACTGACAAGAGCTCAGCTCTTAAATAATAATAATAATGTATTCTAACGGCCCAGTCATGATTGCCAGTATTTGGTCATTACTACCATGCTGGTCATCACGTTACTAGGCCAACTATACAACCTTGGATGGGCCATTGCTGTTGTTTTTTCTCTGGCCCATGAATGGCAACCATTTATTGTCCGAAGTTATCATCCAGTAAAATTATGTTAATGGCCCAGTCGTGGTTGCCAGTACTCACCCATTGTTGCATCACAGGCTGCCAGTAATGGACCATTGCTGGACCAGTTGTACAGCTAAAAAAGTGAAAAAATGGCAAGGAATGATCGTAAAAGACACATAGAAAACATTCTTAAGACTGCTGAAACAGCAGCACAGCAACTAATAGAAATATTCGCACACTACACTAATGTGTGAGAAAGGTCACAAACAAATACACAAACGCTCCACCAATAAAGGATGGATCTGGTCAAACCCTTAACACATACGAACAACAGCTTAATAGATGGAAAGAATACTTTGAAGACAACTGCCAAGAATATTAAGGAAAACTATAACGAAACATCAACACCCAAGGGAACGGGAAAATTAAAAATTTGTTAAAAATTTGAATGATTTGTAAATAATTTCGAAAAAAATTTTTTTTGTAGTTTTTACTTTTAAGATATCTTAAAATTTTATTTTTAAAATTTTGAAAAAATAAGTTTTTTTTGGAAATTCTAATTTTTTTTTGAAATTTATAAATTTTTTGTAATTTTCTAATTTTTTGTAATTGTTAATTTTTTTCTAATTTTGAAATCAATTTTTATATTTTGTGAAATTTTAAATTTTTGTGTAAATTAAAAATTTTTAAACAATTTTTTTTGAAAATTGTTTTGTTTATTCTTTTTAAATTGAAATGTTTATACTTTTTATAATTTTTATTATTTTTGAAGTTGAAGTTTTTAACAAAATTTTTTTTAAGATCGTTAATTTGTTTTGTTTTCAATTTATTGATTTTCAAGTTTTCGTATAATTTTTTTTAAGTTTTAAAATTGGAAGTTTAAAATTTCTTTTTGATCGTTTTTTTGTGAAATTAAGTTTTCGAATAATATATAATTGTCATTTCTTTGGGGGTAGTTCGAATCCTGACACGAAACACAAAAATTTTTTTTTTCTAAAGGAATTTTAGAGAAAATGAAAAGTTATTTCGAATTCTAGTGATTTCTAATATGTACTTAAGCTTAATTGTTCACAAAAAAAAACCCATCCATATAATCGTCATATTTTTTTGGGAATTTATGAATTGTTTTGAAATTTTAAGTTTTTTAAATTCTCTGGAATTTATTAAATTTTTTTGGTGGAATTAGTATCAGCTCGAGAAAAAGAACCGACCGTAACAATAAAAAAAAATTTTAAATTTTAAAATTAAAAATTTTTTAAAAATTATTAATTTTTAATAATTATTTTATTTACCGTTCTTATTCTTATTTGTCTAATTCTAAGTCATTATCTTGTCTAAAACAGGGTGTTCCAGAGTTGTCTTTGGCTTGCCAGGAAACAGTGAGCAGGAAAATGCTAGTCTCTGGGATTCTGAGCCATAGCTAACCACCTTTTACTTTTGGTCATCAGTCGACTTCACCGACCAAAACCTCCTTAGTTTGCTAAATTTTGGGTTGTTTTAATATTATGTATTTATGTTTAATTCAGTGGGTGGATGGCAGAATGCGTAGGTTTATGAATCACTGACAACTTTAGTTCCTCCTTTCTTCTCTATTGACAATACCATGCCTCAAATTTTATTACCATTTTATTTCCCTCTGAATTCCTTCTCCTTTTGATTACCAAAATTAAAATACAACATTCAAAAAACATGTTCCCCACATAATATTGATATTGTCTTAAAGCTTACACATAGCTCACGAATATAAACATTAAATTGACATAGGCAAAATAGAAACAATAAATTGTAATTTCTTTGGCAAATTTCCAACAGAACCGTAGCATATTTTTAAATTCTTTGAATTCCTAATAACATCAAAAAGAAAATGATCTGCAAAAAACCTTTTTGGATAATGTTTTTTAAAACAACATACACATAACAAAAATTGTCAACTATACAACATACCCTCATGAGAAGAATAGATAGAAGTTAATTATGTTAATGTAAATTCAACAACAAACCTTAATAAACGGAGACAAACTCAATCAACAATGAAATAGAATTCAGCACATTGATATTATTTCTTATGAAATAATCAGTATGCGAAACACATGGTTATTCAAATAATAATTGATATAAGATAAACAAAAAAATTTGTTAACGTAATCGATGACATCAAACAATGTTATAATTTTTTTAACCCATTAACCGATAAATGAATTGAAATTATGTTCTGCAGTTTAAGCTATTAATAAAATAACTGATAAACAGCAACAACTCTAAAACACAAAAATCACCTTGAGATCACTTGAATACACAAAAAATCAGTAAATACAAAAATTAGTTTTCGTTGGTTTTATAATAATTAAAAAAATTGTTAATTGATTAATTAATTTGAACCGACTCCTACGTACAATGTTAATACTATTTTATTTAAATTTTGAAGCGAAAATATATTATATACTTCACAATTCACAATAAAACTTCGCGAACGGGGAAACAATTTTTAATTTATTTTTTATTCAACCGTCTCCAGAGGGAGATGATAGATTGCGTCAACTTTATTTCAACACATTTGTTTTTTTTTCTTTTTTTGAATAAATTAATTTACATAAAAAGATATATGTGAAGTTCTGTTTTAGCAAAACAATATAAACCCCTTTTAATATGATTCTAAAAATAATAACTTTTTTCTTCTTTTCATAAACTAAATTGGCTTAACAATAAATAACGAATTTGAAAGTAAACAGACACATCAACCAACCAACCGATCACACCGACTAACTAGCTAAATGATTTAAGTTAATCAACCAAAATAAACACAAGTCTACCCAGTAATATACAAAAGAAAAAAAAAACAAAAATTAATAATAATACAACATAGACAAAAGTAGATTAAAAAAACTGGGAAAAACTATAATAAATTTTCATTTGAAGAGAAAATTTGAGATTTTTTTAGAGAAAAATTTGTTTTGTTTATGAAACTCTAGTTATTTTTGTTTTTTTACTTCACTAAAAAAAATTTACATATGATTTTTTCAATTAGAATTTATATTTTTAGGATTCTCTATTAAGAAAAATAATATTTACAATACCAGGGAAAATTTTAAAATAAAATAAATTTAAATTGTGTTTATTTACTTGAGTAGACCGACTTACATAAAAAAAACCTCAACAAGTGTTCCGAAATTATTTTATTTTTAATAAAAATATATTGTGTAATAGAAATTGTAATATGTGTCAAAACTCAAAAGTCAAAACAACACATAAATACCTTTTAAAACCTAGCGCATCCCTTTTTTTTATAAAATTTTGTATATATTGAAGTCACTCGAAACTATTGATTGCAAATATAAATTTGGAATTTATCCTATATACCTGTTTCAGCAATACTGGAAGTGAAGTTGGAATTCAGACCTGTTACAAATCATGCTTTTAGCGTATATACCGAGTTTGATCACTATCAATTATCAGGAACTGATGTTATTGAAGTTTCCAAGAAACAGGTGCTCGGGAGGTCTCCTACCACTTATCCCAATACTATCCAAAAACTGATCAGTTTTTTGTCATCAGTCAAATCTCCAAATTTGTTAAAGTGTCATAAAAATTGATTAATGAATGAAGTCTGTATGCTCCCAACAAACTTTGTAACCAAATTGAGAAAAGTCAGCAGTTGTATGATGAACCTCCCGCCACTTTGATCAATGTGTCCCAAAAGTTGATCATTATATTATCACACTAATTTCATATGTTACATAATAATCACTACAATATTTAAGGCTGTATAGTGTGAATAAATACGCTAAAAAAATTACAAAAAATTGCATAAAAAATTTTTTTGCGGATGTGAAAAACCCGAAGGTGGGTAGCAGAACTGTTGTGAACCGTACTAAATGCTTATGTATTAAGTTTCATCCAATTCGATTAACAGGTACAGATGTAATTGAGTTTTCAAAAAAAACCCACTTTGCTCCATATCGCTCAAAAACTAATCAGTTTCTTACCATTCATATTTGCATCTTTTTTTAAAGTGTCATCAAAATTAATTCATGAACGAATGTTGTGTGCTTCCAACAAACATAAAAAACGCAGGGCTTCCAACGATTAACATGATCATAGTTAATGACAGTTATAGACAGGGTAACATAGATTTATGTAATTGTCATCGTAAAACCTTCGCAAAAAAGGGCCAACTGATCTAAAATAAAATTATAATAAACGATGTTACGACCCACAGAATTCACTGAAAGTGTTTGTTTTAATGCCAATATATTTCGATATGTATTATTGAAAAAGATAACCATTTATTACGACTATGTCAAGGGTGGGCACGCATGATGTCAATGAGAGCCATTTTCCGTTTTTTTATTTTTAAAGAGCCACAACAGTATTTAAGTGCAGAATGACATACCTAAGAATAGGTGCTAAAAATAAATGTTTTCATACAGTTCAAAACAGTTATTTCCGCAATCTAAGTAATAAAAATAAAATATAATTAAAATTCATTAGTAAAAATTAATTAACACGAACACTTTTGATCAGATCTTTGAAATTTGGTGTATAATTTGTTAAAAACGTTTAACAATTTTGTAAGATGCTTGGTCAACTGTGAAGGATATTCCGACTGCACGAACTGCATTGTGGAGTATAAAGCTTAACAGCAATACGTTGCACCAAAAATTGAAATTAGAAGGCAAGAAGCTTGTTTTAAGTGTGGATATTTTGATTCAAACACGAGTTAACAAAATTCAATTATAGAAGTAGATTTGTGCTGCATTTGCGAATCCTGATCCTCTTTCAACTCTAATAACTCCAGTGTCTCCACTAGAAATTGGAAATCCATCATCAATAATATCGCACAAATAAATGAGTTGACAAAAAATGCAACTGTAGATTTAAAACCTTTCAAATCTTCAAACCTACGTTTGAAAAGTATAATAGTAGCAATTATTCTAATTTTTCTTTGTATTCGTTTAGCTTTATTTCTTTGGTATCAATTATATTTGCTTTTATTCGTGGAAAATGACTAAATATTTTCGACCTAAGATCGATCACAAAAACCGAGGTTTAGCTTCAAAACTAAATAACGTTTGGGACAATAAATATAATTATTTTTTATTTTCATGTCTGTAAGGAACGTTAAGTCAGAAAACCAAGTTTCGTTTTCTAATCCTGTGTATGCTATTCCTCTTCTTTGCTAAACCGTAAGTGATGTGATAGGATTTAGTAGATCCACAAAATAGATCAAAACATTGTAAATTGACAGCGTTCTAACAACACATCATAAGGAGACATCATTGGACAATTCATCTGTTTCATCATTTAGAGCCGATTGTATGAATGCGGATAGAAGATAAATCCTCGGATTAATCCTCGTTTGTATTGTATGAATCAGTATTGTCAAATGTAATAATTTTAATTAAGTGTGGTGCAGCTATATAAAATTTTTTAACATTATTTTTAAAAACAATCTGTTTAACCGTTTCTGATTTTACAAAATTATGTTCGTTTAAAATTGTGTCACTCAAGATAATATCTTTAGAGTAAATTAAATTGCAATCTTTGTACAGTTCAGCGTCGAAGCACGAAATATCTTTCTCAATGTTTGTTACACTAAATTAAGAATCGGTTGCTCTTTCTGAAAAAGTGTATTTGTCCTTTCAAAAAGATCAACCGAGTTAAACAAAAAGAGGAGTTCAGCGAACAATAGTTTTTTTGCTATCAATTTTTTTATTTCAGTTGTTGAGTTGCGAGTGTCTTGATTTATTTTAAAATAATTTATTATTGCGGGCCATTGTTCTATAACCCGCCCTAACGCTGTACCTAAGGTTAACCATCGCGTACTACAGTGTTTTATAAATTTTGTTGCCTAATATTATTTTGTCTTTGAAAGCTCCTAAATTTTTCCCATCTGCTTGGGTACCCTTTGAAGTAGTAGTAAAGTTTGATAACTAAACAATCGCAGTCATGCCCAAATTCCTTAAGTGCTTTTCCAAAGGCATTATGCAATAAATGAATATTACATGTGCCTATATCTAAAATTCCATACCTTTTTTCATTCAACATTTTTTGATTAAGTTTTCTGGCTAAATTAACAGATTAATAGGAGAAATAACAAATACCAAACCCAGAAGGAAGAAATAGAGTGACACAACACAAAGGCCACAAAGATTCGTTCGTTGAGAAAATAAAATGTATTTTAAAAAAATTGAGGTTGGGGATGTGTAATTATTTCTCAAAAAGTGTACAAGCATTCTCGACGTTTTGGATCATAACCAGTCTAACTGGGGAAACAGAAATGTCCGTCTGTATGCCATTAAAATGTTTTGGGGAAAATTGAAAACGACAAACAAATTAGATATTTCAGTCTTCATCAATCACTATACCAAACCCTTCGGCCTTCACACAGACCAAAGTTTTTCACATATCGGAGTAGGAGGTTTTAAGTTCATATTATATAAATACTTTGAGATTGTTTATCGAAATTTATGGTATTTAATGAAATCTTCGGGTTTGCATAAGATTTATTCGGGTTTATGTTATGTAGTAGTTGGCAGCCCAACCCTATATGCTAATATAGATGTCCATGCAAAATTGCGTTTGTTTGCAGGTTAACAGAACAATATTTTAATTTTAATTTTCAGCGTTTTTTATAATAAATAAGGTACTTTTTGTCGACTTTGTCGGTGTTTTTGGATGCCAACGCTTCGGTAGTGGCTTTGCTCTTTACACTACCGCTCAAAAAGATAATACATTTCATTTTTTACAGTTATTTTGATATAACGATAATTTCCAGCTTAGTAATTGTCAATTACGTTAATGTATGTATGAGTTACTTCTGTGGCATTTTCTCCTTAATATAATTTCCCTAAGATGGCCATGATATGCCATAAATCTCTTGTGTTCGATTATGTTAAAAATAATTTTTGGTCATGTAATATTAATGTGTAATATTTAAATGTTAATTGTACTTTATAGGATAGATAAGCCATGCTTTATCCTTACTTTTTTTTGAATAAATAAATAAATAAATATGCAATTTTTTCGTATTTTTTATGTTTCGACGCATTTGATTTCTATTTTTACTTAAAGTGCAATTTCAATTTTCAGTGTCCTGCTCTTCAAAAAAATTTTAAAAGTGTTTTGTTTGTATTAATAACTGTATTAATAAGCTGGTCAATGTAAGCATATATTTATAAAATAAGTAATTATGTACTTATTAACTGTATTTTTCAAATATTGTGTAATGTTAGCAAAGAACGGCAACATGAATGGGGCGAAGAAAAATATAACGCCTGAAAACCGAAGTATAATCATTTTTCTATATAAATCGGGTCATTCTATACGCGATATTCATAAAAAATTAGACATTTCCATAGGTGCTATTCAAAACGCAATAAGAATATTTGGTGCAACGGGGAATCACCAAAATTGTAAGTCCACTGGTAGACCCAGAGTAACCCCAAAACGGGAAGATAGTAAACTTATTCGGTCCAGCATACGAAATCGACGAAGCATAGCGCCCCAGCTGACCGCTGAAATGAATAACTATCGCTCATATCCCGTGTCCGTTTCCACAGTAAGGAGACGATTGAAAGCTGTAGGTCTATGTGGTCGAATAGCGATGAGGAAACCCCTATTACGGCCTCAAAATAAAGTAAAACGATTAATATGGGCTAAAGAACATGTTAATTGGTCTATCAATCAGTGGAGAAAAGTCTTATGAAGCGACGAATCAAAATTTAAAATTTTTGGGTCACATAGACGAGTTTTTGTTCGTAGACGGGAGGGTAAACGCGCTTTAACAACAAAACAGGAGGTCTTACAAAAATAGAGGGTATTTTGAATAAAGAAGGATATTTTTTAATTTTAGAGCAGAATGTTCTGCCATCTGCGCGTCGTTTGATTGGAAGAGGATTTGTTTTTCAGGAAGATAATGATTCCCAACATTCCTCTAAGTTATGCCGGAATTTTATAAAAGAAAAGGAGAAACGAAGACTCCTTAATTATATGGTATGGCCTCCACAGTCTCCGGTCTAAATCCGATAGAGTTGTTATGGGAGGAACTTGATCGTAAGGTTCGAGAGAAAGGTCCAACATCGCAGAAAAATCTCTGGGAGCTGCTACAACAATGCTGGAATCAAATAACTCTAGAAACTTTGGATAAGCTTACTCAAAGAATGCCCCGATTACGCCGCACTTTTATTAAAGCAAAAGATGGATTTTTTGAAGTATCTCGAATTTAAGAAAATTTATGTAATATTTGTTTTTTTTATATGAAGTTGATATATTAAATAAATAAATAAATAAATTAATTTGTTATTTGAAGTGGTTGTTCATGGTGCCTTATTCGAAAATTTTTGGAAAATTCAAAATTCACTGGTGTATTTATCTTTTTGAGCGGTAGTGTATATATTAAGGCAAATTAACAACTGATGCTGGACAGAGCAAAGAAAAAATTTTCATTTTCTTTCACTTTCAAAACGACAGCATCTAAAAAAAACACCAAAAGTGCTTAAAATTAAATTATTATTCTGTTAACATGTAAACAAATATAACATGGACATCTACATTAGACTGGACATCTATATATTCGTTACATGAACATCTATATTAGAATTAAAACTATGTTTATAACTTTTAATTACCATATTAATGTACATAAACATTCTTTTTTATATAAACAGAAATATCCATTCAAATAAAATTTAGAATATACATTGCTTTAGTGCCCATCTCAATTAGTTGGAGATTGTCTTCCAAACTCGTAGATCAGTAGAGTTTGGAAAACAGTAAAATATGTTTTCGTAGAGCAAACTTCAAACTAAACAATACACTAGAATTGAAAATTGAATAAAAACAACAATGTCTAACTTATATAGATTTGATAAATGATGATGAAATTTCAACGTCAAATAGCTTCGCTTCACATACAAGAGAAATGGAGTTTTGCTCTCACAAAAGTTCAACATATTCGAATTTCAAAATATTTGAATTGCACAATTCAAATTACTTTTTCCTTAGTTACTTGAGTTTAATTACTAAAACTGTTAATTGATCGACGAAAAGGTTATCGAGGTTTATATCGATAAATTAATTATTTGCTCACATATTCTCCAATTATTTCCCCGAATTTGCATTATATATAAAACTAGTTAATGAATAATCATGGAAAAGTTTTTTATTTAATATAAAACTGTGTATATGTGTTTTTAAAAAATTTAAAAAAAAAATGGAAAAATGATGAATAAAATGGAAAAAATGGAGAGAACCAAAAAAAAAATGGAAAAAATGGATTCAGCGGGAGCCCTGGGAAGGTCAACAGTACTTGACAGTTGTTATTTTGCCATTCATTACTAGAACCATGAACCGGCCGTACTATTGGCTATTTAAAATAGCCAGTACACTTTGGGTAGCGAAATCCGAAATTCTACGTCCACGCCGTGCTACCTGGGTAACACTAACAGAATTAGGTTGGTGTAGTTGAGAGGGGCAGAGTAAATACTGCCTGTACTTAATGATTATGCACCATGGCGAGTCATTGGCGCCACAAAACCAATGCAACTCAAGTGTCTGTTCTCCATGTTAGGGGCGGCTTGTAGCGGGCGTATGTCTTGGATCAAGCGGCTCGCTATATAAAGGTGTAGCAAGCGTCTGTTCTCCATGTTAGGGGCGGTTTGTAGCGGGCGTCTGTCCTGTCTTGGATCAAGCGGCTCGCTATATAAACGTGTAAAAAGGTTGTTTCTGGTGACCTTAAGATGCAGAACGAACCCATTCACGAAAATTTGGGTTGGGCGAAGGGCTAACACCCCATTTCCGTAAAAAATTACTTGTCATGAATTCTGTGCACAGGCCTCGGATTCATTATTAGAACGACCTCAGAAACTGTACCCGGATTACGATTTAAAAATGGGAACCTGCTAAGCCTTAGAAGACCAGGAGATCTACTAAAACTTACAAACCAAATCGATAGCTATACGCTAGATATAGTGGCGTTACAAGAACTAAGATGGCCAGGCAGTGGAATCCACGAAACAGCCAAGGGATACACTCTCTACTATTGCGGTCATAAAAACGGAGGAGAGTTTGGAGTTGGCTTTCTCATACATCGAATCAACATATTATCGACTTTTGCCCAATTAATATGCGGATATGCACAATGAGAATCCGTATGCAAAAATTTAATGTGACGATCATCAATGTTCATGCACCTACTGAAGACAAAGCAGATGACATTAAAGACCTGTTCTTTCTAGAACTCGAAGAAGTCATCAATAACATCCTGCGGCACGATATAAAAATCGTGGTAGGTGACTTTAATGTGCAAATTGGTAGAAGTGCAGAACTTAAAACACATGTCGGCCCTAACAGCTTGCATCATACTAGTAACAATAACGGCTTTCGCGCAGCTGAACTGGCTATGATCTATGATCTAGTAATTTCTAGCACTTTCTTTTCTCATAAGAGAATCCACAAAGAAACGTGGAAATCAAACGATGGAAGAACTGAAAATCAAATCGATCACGTCATGATTTCTAAGAGACACTCTACAAGTGTAACTGACGTTCGATCATACAGAGGTGCTGATATGGACACCGATCATATGCTTTTCATCTTTAAGTATAAGTGCAAATTATCATCTTCATTTAATAGGCAAGCAAAAAAGACCGTGCGCTGGAATGTCGAAGCATTTAAACACCTGGAAACACTGAATAGATATCAGGAAATTGTAACGCAAAGCATAGAAGAGCATGACATCCCGTCTGAGATGCCATAAAACATACAAGAAGAATGGCAAACGCTTCAATCAACAATTATATTATATCCGCAGCACAAACTACAATCGGAAAACGACCACCGAAATCACGTAACGAATGGTTTGATGACGACTTCCGCGAAAGCATTGAACACAAACAAAAACTGCAAGAAAAATGGTTAACAAGAAACATCCAAAGCTCCCAAACTGATTATCTATGCGCCAGAAAAGCCTCAGTAAAACTCCTACGGAAAAAGAAACGCGAACACATGAAGAGCTGTATCGAAAACATCAACCAACATGCGGCTAATGGAAATTTGCAAACTCACAAGGGGATGATGGGGGGTTCTGATGTTATATCAGAAGCGTCAGTTTCTGACTCTTTTGATATAACATCAGGGTTAAACAGATAAGAAGTTCCAGAAATTATTGAAGAAATAAATATCTACAGTCCCAGATTCAACAATTGGTTCTTCGAGCCCAATATCTTCATTTGGTATAATCATAAAGCCGGATTGGAGCTAGAACTGAGAAAGGCAGGAATTTATTATAATAATAAATAATAAAATAACAAAAACGTGTTCAAGAGATAATGCAAAGTCATTCGCAAAGTAAAAATGAGTTAGAAGCTCTGTTTTCAAACACAAGAAAGGCTCCTAACTCTAAAAGAACTAGAGTTTTATAGACTATTGTTAGAGTATGCTAGTGAATTGTGGTCACAAATAGAATTTAATCATAATGAAATTTTATCAGTTTATCATAATAAAGATACGTCTACTATTTCTTATTTTAAGTCATGTTTTCTGACAAAATTCAAACGTTTTAAATTAAAACCATTAGAAGATAATTTAAAAATCGAAAGTAATAATTCTACCATCGTAGGCCAATAGAATAACGGAAAAAGATATGGCTTACGTGTTGTTGCTCGTAACAGGTCAGAAATTTTTTTAATCTCTGGGGTAGGGTACTCACATAATGGACATGCCGAGTCCACTCGCCCGGCACCTGGAAACTGGAGTTATGCAACTAAGTGTGCTGGAAATTTTTTTTTGCTTCCTTGTAAGCGATATAACTCGTAAATGGTGCACTTTAGGATACTGGTGCCATGGAACTTTTTTGTTACTTAAATCTTTTTCTATAACTTAAAATAAAAAAAAACAAAAATAATTTGTTTTGTAGCAAATTTTTGCGAAAAAATGTCTAAAAAACGATATTTTTCAATTGAATTTAGTTGTTTGCAAATAATTTTTTATAACACAATTGATCCCTTTATCTTGTAGCAGAAACCTCAAGGAAAAAAGTAAGCTTCAGAACGTTTCATTCGGCCTGATGGTTTTTGCACAATTCCATTTTGCACTTAATGCCTCTAAAAAAGTTGTTAACTTTGGGCAGGCCGCAAGGTCTGAGTTTTCATCCGATCGCAATCTGCTTGACCGGAATTGAAAGGGTGTAGTGTCAGCTTTAAATAGCATCTGTGTTGCTTATACCCATATTCAATATTAGCAATAACTACAGTGGTTTGAAAAACCCGCGAAAATTCCTTAGTTGCAAAATAAAATTTCACAACGAATTTTCCACTTAACGAGATGCGGTTTTAAAATTTGCAAATCCCTTAGAAAACCGAAGATTTAAAAAGAAACCTCTCTAACATGATTTGGACCGTCAAATACGTTATAAACAATTATTTGCAAATAACTAAATTCAATTGAAAAACATCGATTTTTAGGCATTTTTTCGCCATTTTTCGCAAAAATTTGCTACAAAACAAATAATTTTTTTTTTTTTTATTTTAAATTATAGAAAAACATTTAAGTAACAAAAAATTTCCATGGCACCAGTATCCTAAAGTGCACCATTTACGAGTTATATCACTTACAAGGCAGCAAAAAAAAATTTCAAGCACACTTTGTTGTATAACTCCAGTCCCCAGGTGCCGGGTGAGTGGACTCGGTGGTAGGGTACTCACATAATGTGCATTATGTGAGTACCCTACCCCAGAGATTAAAAAAATTTCTGACCTGTTACCGACAACAACACGTACAATCCGTAATTCTATTGGCCTATCGTAGAACCACTCCCATACTAGCAATTTGTTCAGGTATGACCTATTATGATGCGGATCAGGGTGTAATAAGGTAAAACCTAATTGGGTATTTGCATCCGGCCCCTCACTTCTAGGGCGTGCCATTGTTCTTTCAGAGAATGCCGGACCAGAACCGGATCAGAATCATATATGATTTTCCAATTAAGGTATGCCTTACTTGTCTTGATCTGAACCACATTTCATTTGAATAAATTTCATTTAGTTAAAATTCACTAGAGTATTATCCAATTTAGATATAAAAAGTTTGCGAAATTTCACATATACTTTAGTTATCCCTACACTGCGCTATGATTACAAATAGGTAAGTATAAAGTTAGAATATTTTTATAAACATTGTGTTCTAATGTATGTAGTGGTAAATTTTGTAATTTTTCTAATCTATGTAGTAGTAAATTCCTTATTTTAAATGATCCGGTTTTAGTAGGGCTGTCTGATCCGGTTTGGATAGTTTGAGGTGTTATTACTGATCAGGGCCTGTTCAGTTTGCCTAATCAGGTCCCTATCAGTCGTAGGGAAATCCGTATGCAGTCCAAATCTGACCCCTACATAATATTAGTTGGGTCACTCAAGGCGAAAATATAGCAAGTAAAAGCTCAGAAGAGATACAAACTCTTATAAAGTTTCACTTATTGCTTCAAGATCCCGTTATACAATTTAACAAATCAATATTAAACATTTTAAAGAAAATTCCAATCAAAACTTGAATAACCTTTTAGCTATTGCGATACCAGTTTTGAATGGCGATTACTCGAAATTGGTTTCATTTCACGACCTTCTCTTTTCAAAAAACTATTATGAAGTTAGTAGTACCACGCAGATTAATTGGGATCCATTTATTGTGTACATGATTGTACAAAAATTATCTACATTTATATATCGGTTTTGGGAACAATCATTAAGCAATGTAATTGAATATCCCACTTGGGCCCAACTCAGCAAATTTTTAGAAGAGCGATTTAGAACTTTGATTTTACCTGCATTGAACTAGTCATTCAATGCCGATAAAATCAAATCAAAACTTCTTTGTAAATCAAAGTTATTCATGTTGTTTGTGTAGTAAACAACATTCCCTCTTATGGTGTTCTAACTAGAGGAAGTTAGATACAATAAAACGCTTGCAATTTGTAAAGAGTAAGCTATTATGTACCAATTGTCTATCGCAGTCTCATTTACTTCAAGAATGAACAAGCGCTTATAGATTTTTTTATTGTAAGCATTATTAGCATTTTATTGTAAACATTTTATTATAGCATATTGCATGACAAGAAAAAGGATCCAAAAAGTAATACCGTAGAAGTATATGTGAAAACCATAATTATGACGTCGCGTCGCATAAATTGCAAGGTATAGGCATGGATATAAGCGAAGATTGGATAGGCACTTTGTTATTGGCCGGCTTGCCAGGAAAAATGCAAGCCGATGATTATGGGCATCGAAAGCTCAGGTATCAAAATATCAGGTGATTCCATCAAAACGAAACTTCTGCAAGATGTTCAGTTTTTTTTTTTTTTTTGAATAAAATGTGTTGTGTTATAGGGTTTACAATATCTGTCACAACAAAACATAAATGCCTTTTAAGACCTGGAACCACAACAACTGGCGTTCTAAGGTCTTGATGAACGCTTTTTTTTTAAACCTCTGCGGGTTTAAGTTACCTGAGACTAAGGCGGCAAACTATACCGTTTGTATGTATCGTGAATGAGGTTAGGAATACTGATTGGTATATAGACTCCGGTGTGTCTACTCAATTGACGTCAAATGCAGATTTGTTGTATGATGCCTATAAACCACCATCGACTCAAGTGTTAATTGCGGAAAATTCTTTTATGTAAGTCAAGGAAGTTGGTAATGTGAATTTACAAGTCTCAGTGAATAAAAAGGAAAAATGTAATGCAATTGTTAAAGATGTTTTGTGTGTGCCAGAATTATGTACCAATCTAATGTCAGTTAGTCCAATGGTAACGAATGGTAATAAAGTGACGTTTGATAAAAATGGTTGCATTGTGTTTAATAAATCACAAAACGAAGTAATAGCAAGTGCATCATTAGTGAATGGAATGTTTAAACTAAATCCCCACAATGATAAAATAATGATGTCGATTAATTCTCCAAAGTTCGACTTATGGCATAGGCGTTTAGGACACTTAAATGCAGAAATTATGAAAGTATTACTTGATAAATTAGTAAGTGGTCTTGATTTCCCGAATAAACTGTCATCAGATCCTTGTGTTTTGTGTTTAAAAGAAAAGAATACAAGACTTCCTTTCAAAACATCGACTACAAAAACGCGTAAATGTTTGGAGTTAGTTCATACAAATTTATGCGGACCCATGCAAACAAGTTCAATAGGTGGGGGAAAGTATTTCTTGACATTTGTGAACGATTTTTCGAGAAAAACATTTCTTTATATAATAAGTTGAAAAACTGAAGTGTTTAAATATTTTAAAATGTTCAAAATTTTTGCTGACACTCAATGTGGAGTAAAATTGAAAATGTTGCGTAGCGATAATGGTACTGAGTACTGTAACAATGAATTTGATAATTTTTTGGCGGAAAATGGTACTCAACACCAAACTACGAACGTACTTCTCAGCAAAATGGTGTTGCGGAGAGGATGAATAGAACGATCGTTGAATGCTGCTACCCGAGTAGGTTTTGCCAGACATTGACATACGGCCATGCACTGGCCCATTAATGGTTAACAGTACTTGGCTATTGTTATTGGGCCAATACTAGAACCATTCATCGGCCGATCTATGGTTTACAGAAAATAGCCAGTATATTGTTACCTTTGAATGGCCAGGCACTGGCCCATGAATGGTAAATATTACTTGGTTAATGTTATTGGGGCAGTACTGTAGCCATGAATTTGCCGATCTATGTCATTTTTTTTTTAAATTTCACTAGAGTATTATCCCTTTTAGAAATACATAGTTTGAAAAATTTCACATATAGTTTAGTTATCGCCTTGTCGGTTGAAAGACTATGATAATATTGAAAAGGTTGGTATGTGTTTTAATTTTCATTTCTATTTTATTTTAATTATTTTGTAAATACTTTATTTAAATTTATGTATAAAAAATATTATTTTATATTTTTTTTTAATAGCGGTGTACTGGCGGAGTCATGCTTGCCATTACGAACGGCTTAGTTCTTATTGGCTTAGTTCTTTTGATTCAAAATACTAAGTTTTGAAATTAGAAATCTTTTGCAAAATTTTGACAGTTCAAAGTTTTCTGCAAGCAAATTGCCAAGGTGTGTTCTTTTAGTGATTCAGTTTTAATATTTGAACTTATTAAACTGTTGTTATTAAAACATCTTTATTTTACGTAGTTAAAAGCAAGTAGGTATTCAAACGAATTTGTAGAAACTCTAACAAATTCAACATTTCATGGTAAATTTTTTTTAATAGAACATGTTTGAGCGTTTCAAATGTGATATGCAATATGACTCTGTTGAAACATTTGTGATATCCCATACAAGGTTGTACAACTGGTCCAGTAATGGTCCATTATTGGCAGCCAGTAATGCCGCAATGGGCGAGTATTGGCAATCACGATTGGGCGGTTCAGTTGCAAGAATGGCTGAGTAACGGCAAACATGACTGCCAGTACTCCGCCACTAAAAAAAATATAAAATAATATTTTCATACAAAAATTTAAATAAATTATTTACAAAATAATTAAAATAAAATAAAAATGAAAATAAATTAAAAAAATTAAATTAATAAATTAAAACCTTAAAATTAATTCACCTTTTCTATATTATCATAGAAATTTCACCAGAGTATTATCACTCTGGTGATAATACTCTGGTGAAATAGCCAATAGCCTAAACAATAGCCAATTAATGTTAACCATTAACGGGCCATTGCTTGACCATTCAAAGTAAACTGCACTTGCAATTTTCTATAAACCGTAGATTGGCCAATTCATGGTTCCAGTAATGGCACGATAACAATAGCAAAGTAATATTTACCATTCATGGGCCAGTGCTTGGCCATTCAAAGCAAACAATATACTGGCTATTTTCTGTAAACCATAGATCGGCCGATGAATGGTTCTAGTATAGCAGCCATTGACGGATCGCATTTTTTTCTAATAGCAACCATTGACATCGGATGCAAAACATTTCTGATAAAAATAATATTTTCATAAAATTGTTATTTTAAATTGAAAATTAAAATAATGTTGTAAGGATAGACTGCCTAAATGGTACACAATCAAAAATAGTCTATCATCAAGGAAGCCAAACTATCATTTATTTGATCTCCTGGCTATTACAGAGGGAAAAACAAGTTTGAAATGACACACCAAAATCAAAATCAAATGTCAAACCAAAATTCAAGAAAAATCGGACCGATAACAAGAATCTATCAATTGAATATTGAAGGGTCTAGCAAATTGAAATGCGAACATTTATCGTATCAACTAAAAGATTACAAAATAGATATTGCAGTCATTCAAGAAACACACATCGCATCAGAAGAAACTTTAGTTACCAGAGGTGAAATTTCCGGATATGAAATTATCGGAGCAACATTTCATAAATCGTATGGGACTGCAACGTATGTAAAATGTGGTTTTGAAAATGTAAAACTAGTGGAAACCTCTTCAACAGACGATGTTTTTATCGTAACAATTGAGGTTGGCGGAACAAATAATATCAATATATATAAACCACCAAACACAGCCTGGCCGACTAATGTTCTCCCTTCATATGATAAGCCGAGCATCTATATTGGTGACTTTAACAGCCATGACACACTATGGAAATATCAGAATGATGACATCAACGGTATCAAACTTATAAATTGGTCTGAACAGCAAAACTTGCATCTCATATTCGACGCGAAAGAGCTTGGTACTTTTCAATCCGACCGATGGTGCAGAGATTACAACCCAGACCTATGTTTCGTTTCATTTAATTCTAAAGGTCAACCAATCCATGCTTTAAGACAAGTATTATTGGGTTTCTCACATTCTCAGCATCGACCAGTAATAGTAGAGGCTGGAATACAAATCCCGATGAAACATTCCATACCGAAACCTAGATGGAATTTTTCAAAGGCTTCATGGCAAAGTTTTTCAAAAGACTTAGATGCTTCTGTACGATTTATTCCACCAGTTGTAAAGAATTACGACCGTTTCGTTGGCGCTACTCTAACAGCTGCAAAAAAATTCATACCGCGAGGCTGTCGTATGGAATATATTCCAGGATGGAATGAGGAAGGTGAAAGACTTTTCAATGAATTCGAAGAAAGTCCCAGAAATAGCTGATGATCTATTAAGATCCTTAGATGCTAATCGACAAGAAAAGCGGATGTCTGCTATGAAAAATATGGATTTTACACATTCTAGTAGAAAAGCATGGAGTCAAATACGAAAATTGGGTGCCGGAAAAAAGAAATTTGCTGATAAAACAAACATCAATCCAAATTTAATAGCGAACAGGATAGTAAACGTGTCAAGAGTTTTACCACATAAAGAACTTTCAAAAACCTTCTATTAAATCTTAAAAACTTGAAACGAAACACACCAAGATCTTCCGAATATCGTCGCCCTTTCACCATCGAAGAGATTGCAGGTTCATTATCGGACATGAAATCGGGCAAAGTAGCTGGCTTCGATAATGTCTATCCAGAATTCCTTAAAAATTGCGGAGAAAATACTAGGAAATGGCTTGCTCGCTTTTACACCAACGTAATGGAAACTGCAATATTACCAAACGCTTTCAAGAAAACGAAAATTATAGCCTTGTTAAAACCAGGAAAGATAGTAGAAAATCCGGAAAGTTATAGACCTATCGCACTGCTAAGTGTCTGCTACAAATTATTTGAACGATTAATTTACAACCGAATTGAAACGAAAATCGATGAGGTTTTACCTCCAGAATACGCCGGTTTTCGTCGTGGACGCAATTGCACAGATCAAGTTTTGTCACTAACCAAGTATATCAAATTTGGGTTCCAAAAAAAATTAAAAACGTTTGTTGTTTTCATAGACCTAACAGCGGCTTATGACACCATTTGGCGAAAAGGAGTAATATATAAACTGCTCAATATTATATCAACAATAATCAACAATATGCTCACAAATCGCCTTTTCCAAGTCTATCGAAACAATGAGAAGAGTTTTTCAGGAAATCGAGTCAATTTTCAATTACTGAAAACATTTTGGAGGAAGATCTAAAATACTGGGAAATTTTTTCAAGAAATGGAAATTATGTCCAAGCATGGATAAAACTGAATTTTGTTGATTTCATTTAAACAACAAAGAAGCAAATACAAAACTGTTGGTTAATTTTAACGGAAAACAACTTACGCATAACTTTAATCCGAAATATTTGGGTCACACATTGGACAGATCCCTTACACACAAAAAAAATTGCTTGAAACTTGTGGCCAAATTAAAGACAAGAAATAATATGATACAAAAACTTGCGGGATCAACATGGAGAGCTTCTGCGAATGTATTGAGAACATCTGCTATGTCTCTTGTTTTCTCCTCAGCTAAATATTGTGCGACGGTTTGGTTGAAAAGTACACACGCAACCAAAATCGGTGTACAACTAAGAACAACAATGCGTATTATCACCGGAGCAATCAGCCCGACACCAATAGAATGGCTTCCTTTTATCAAACATTAAACCTCCGCATTTGCGTCGATCTCAGGCCTTATTAAAAGAATATGGCAAAATAATGGACAATCAACTACTTCGAGCATATCAAGATCTCGTTACACCATATTTTCTTTGGTTGAAATCTCGTAACCCACCTGCATTTTTCTTTGAAAAATGAATGGACATCTTTCAAATCTAATAATTCTTTATTACTGGACATAACAGACCCCAATATCAAATTGAATGGCTTTGACATTCCACGTAATTTATGGGTGAAATTGAACAGAATCCGGACATTAAACGGAAGATGTGCTGATTCCTTTTACAAATTGTAGATTGTAGAGCACAAAAACAAACAATTCGTCACATCGTCACCGAACGCCCCTTACGCTCTTATCAAGGACCAATAACAGATTTTATCGGCGCAACACAGAATGCACTCGAATGGCTGAAAAATCTCGACGTTGAAATTTGAGTTTCGTTGATTGTTAACTAATTGTTTTTTATCACTGTACAAATGTATCCATACGCTAAATAAATAAATAACATTAGCCAAGTGCTGTTAACCATTAACGGGCCAGTGCTTAGCCGTATGTCAAAGTCTGGCAAAACCTAATTGGGATATACATGGAATGAGACCTGGAAATTCTGAGTCTTTAAAATGTGCACAGAACGGATGTGGTCAAAGTTTTACACATTTGAACAGATTAAAAAGGCATATTCAAAACATACATACTGCTTTTGAAAAAAACTACTTTCATAATGATGATGTCACAAATATGCATGCCAGTAAATTTACTACTCTCAATTCTGACCAAAATGACAATAACTCGCCTATAAATCGATCAAACGAAAGGGTCTATAATGATACGGATTTAATTGCGGATTGAATTTTTAGAACTTCAAAGCACAGGCCTTAACGCTTAGTGGTTCAATTGGCAACGCTTGAATGTTAGAATGGATTAAAACAACATCTGACGAATCTCCTGCAACACCATCATCAATGTGTTCTAATGAAACAGTGAAAGATAATTTTTGTTTCAACAATAAATCGATTAGAAAAAACTATTACTGAAAGTTTCAATTAAATTTTTTATATTTTATGCAGGTGATTCTGAGAATAATCAATTGTGTTGAAATAGAAGGAATATTTAAGTAGATAAAGAGTGCGTTTTCCCTAAAACAAGAGATCTCCTTTGTAACGCAATAACTTCAAAATTGATAGAGGGACATGTAAATTTGAGGCGCAATGATTTTCAATTTAAGAGTCATTCATTGTCAAACCAACCAGTCACTCAACCCGACCATTTTAAATAAATTTTCAAAATTTTGGAATATCGTCATTTTGGGGGTTACCTGTATAGTTTAAATTTCCAATATCTCAAGTTGTGTACAACATAGAGAGCTGATAGACCTCTCATTTTAAAGAGAATTGTACAAGGTTTCTGGGATTTGATGTTCTATTTGCCTATGTTGGTTCAAAATCGTTTCTTTTTTGAAAATCTCTAAAAACTTTTTTTGAAAAAAAAATCAAAGATAGTGTTTTTTTTAAATTTTTAAAAAATCATATGTTTTTTGATATACTATAGTAAAGAAATTCTGAAAGTTTCAGAGTGGGACCAATATGGGATCAGAAGTTATAGTAAAATATAAGAAGCTATGTTCAACTAAAACGTTTAGAGTTTAATTTCAAAATAATTATATTTAAACTCCTTACTAAAGTAGCTTTTTAATTCACAAACCTTTTTAAATTTGAACCTTTTGTTATTTACATGTAGAAATATTAAATCGAGGGTAATGTGCCACCCTCGATTTAATATTTCTACATGTAAATAACAAAAGGTTCAAATTTAAAAAGGTTTGTGAATTAAAAAGCTACTTTAGTAAGGAGTTTAAATATAATTATTTTGAAATTAAACTCATGTAATTTTGTTTAATTTAACAGATAATTTGTTATTCGCCTTGTTGGATGTTTTATATGTTTTAATTTATTTTCATTTCTATTTTATTTTAATTATTTTGTAAATAATTTATTTGCATTTATGTATGAAAATATTATTTTATATTTTTTTTTAATGGCGGAGTACTGCAAGTCATGTTTGCCGTTACTCAGCCATTCTTGCAACTGAACCAGTTGTATGGGGAGTTTTGAATTTTTTCCGTCAGTTTTATTTTATTGTAAATTAGTTTGTATTTAACTTATTTAAATTTACATATGATAATAATGTATGTTATTTTAACGGCCTAGTCATGGTTGCCAGTATTCGGTCATTACTACAATGCTGGTCATCATTATTGGCCCGTTACTAGGCCAACTGTACAATCTTGTATGGGCCATTGCTCTTGTTTTTTTCTTTGGACCATGTATGGCAACCATTTATTGTCCGAAGTTATCATCCAGTAAAATTATGTTAATGGCCCAGTCGTGGTTGCCAGTGCTCGCCCATTGCTGCATTACTGGCTGCCAGTAGTGTACCATTACTAGACCAGTTGTAACACCTTGTATGGGCAGTGAGACTTTGGAAATAAGCACTATTGTAGAAAATAGAAAAAAAAAATTTAGGACATGGAATGTCCATGCAACCTTCCATGTTTATGTCAAATGAAGATAATAGTACAAAATACTACTTACTGATGGATGACGTATTTTTCTGTTTTGATAATATTTTACTTTGTATCGATTGCTGTTTCAAAGCAATGTATGTATTTAATTTTCAATTTCCTTTAGAGTGCAAAAAAGTATTCGAATTTATAGATATATGCTTTTACGAAATATGTTCAGATAATACAATTTCCGCCGACATTGTAAATTTGAAAAAAATGTTAAAAGAATAAAATTGAATCTTTCAAATTAAATATGTTATTGTTTATTGTCAATTTTTCTATATTTTATTTGGTACATCACTTTCAGAATGTTTTATAAAAGTAAACTATAAGTAAAATATCTTTTCTACTTCAAGCTACGAAAATGTCATTTTAATATAAAGTAAAATCTATCTGAAAGTGAAACTTTTTCTAACTAGTGACTGAAAATTTTTTTCTAACTAGTGAGTGAAAATAAATAAGTTTCGGTTAAAACCAAATATTTAAAAATTATATTTAAATTAACATATTACTACAATTAGGCAATTTTCGTGTATTTACAAAGCATTAATGCGTATATCCCATACAAGGTTGTACAACTGGTCCAGTAATGGTCCATTACTGGCAGCCAGTAATGTAGTAATGGCGAGTACTGGCAACCACGACTGGGTCATTACCATAATTTTACTGGATGATAACGTCGGACAATAAATGGTTGCCATTCTTGGGCCAAATACTGGCAACCATGACTGGGCCGTTAAAAAAAATATACATTATTATCATATGTAAATTTAAATAAATTAAATACAAACTAATTCAAAATAAAATAAAAATGACGGAAAAAATTCAAAACTCTCCATACAACTGGTTCAGTTGCAAGAATGGCTGAGTAATGGCAAACTCCACCCTGACTCCGCCATTAAAAAAAATATAAAATATTTTTTATACATAAATTTAAATAAATTATTTACAAAATAATTTAAATAAAATAGAAATGAAAATAAATTAAAACATATACCAACCATTTCTATATTACCATAGTCTTTCAACCGACAAGGCGATAACTAAACTATATGTGAAATTTTTCAAACTATGTATTTCTAAAAGGGATAATACTCTAGTGAAATTTTTAAAAAATGACATAGATCGGCAAATTCATGGCTACAGTACTGGCCCAATAACAATAGCCAAGTAATATTTACCATTCATGGGCCGGTGCCTGGCCATTCAAAGGTAACAATATACTGGCTATTTTCTGTAAACCATAGATCGGCCGATGATTGGTTCTAGTATTGGCCCAGTAACAATAGCCAAGTACTGTTAACCATTAATGGGCCTATAACCATTAATGGGCCCTAACTTTCGCAATGAAATGTTACTAAAATTATTATTTCATTTTTGTAACAAAATTTACATGTAAGAACTTTAAATTTTTCATGAGTAAGAATGAGATAGATATAATAATTTTAGCTGTTAAACTGACAAAATTGTGAATGCACCCTTTTTTTGTATAAACGTAATATAATAATATATATAAATATAATATAAAAATATAAAAAGAAAAAATAATATATTAAAATGAATAATATAGGACGGCGAGGAAGCCTTATAACGCAGGGCCAAAAAGAAATGCTGGTCGATTTTTTAGAAACCCATCGAAAATTAAATAGTGACCAGTTTGATAGTCAATTCACTTTTAAAGACGCGATAAACCTATTGAGAAAAATCACCAAATAATTAAACTCTGTACCAGGCGCGTTTAAAGACTGGATAGGCTGGAGAAAGGTAAACATAAACTTTTTAACTTTATCACAAATATTTAGTCACTGGGCCCACGCCGATTTCATATGATGATTACCACATATTTTATACTTCGTGAGGCGACTTTCCTTGACGAGCGATTCGACCGCTTTTTCGTTCGGCAAGCTCCGAAAAACAACGATTTCCCGCGATCTTGTAAATTTGCCACCACAATTTTTTTTTAACTAAGGGTGGTGGAAATTTGTTTTAGAACACGAGGGTAAGCTTGTCCGACAAATATGTGTCAGCTATTGTCGAGTCCGACAGTTGATATTTTGGTATGTTTGGGTTGTCGGAATCGAAAATACCAGACAAATTTTTATCAGATAAGCTTACCCTAGTGTTCTTCAACCCTCATAGTTAAAAAAAAACAAAAATCACAAGTTCCTGGGTAATCGGCATTTTTCGGAGCTTGCCGAAAGAAAAAGCGGCCGAATCGAGGAAAATTGCAGAACAAAAGTTTTCTGGCTCATTAAGGACAGGCGCCTCACGGAGTATAAAATATGTGGTTATCATCACATGAAATCATGAAATGACTATTACTAACATTATATTAAATAATTTTATTGTTTGAGAAATAATTCCAAACGAAGCTAATAACCACATTATTTAAGGCTTGGTATGATATTAGAACTGCTGCTAAAAGCCAAAGCTCCAGTATAAGAATTAAGAAATTACCAGGGTGGAACGGATGGGTGGGACTGAATGTTTCACCATGGTTTTCCAGCGGTTTGTTCCAAATATGGTATACGTAGGCTAACAGATCACCTGTTGCATGACTTCTACGAAATCCATACTGCTTATCATCAATAATTCGCGACATTTCCAAGTAATCTAATAGATTGTAGTTAACATATTTTTCAAATATTTTAGCCAAAACCCATAGAATTGCTATTGTTTCCTTAATTATTATTGTTTCCTTCCGTACAACTATTTACTAAAATTTTTATTAGTTGTGGTACATCACATTTTGATGTATTTCTCTTAAAAATTCAATTGCGATTTCAGAGTTCGATTGAGATTTCAGAATTTGAATTATCGATTTGACAACTGGGACTTAGACTTAGTTTCAAGTTTTTGGGCTGTTGGTTTGCCAATTTAGATTTTGTTTTTTTTTTTAAATTCAATTTGGGGTTTTCGTTCCTCTCTACTCAAATAAAATTGTATTATTTTTTTTTATCTATTTGGTTGTATTTAGATGTGATTAAAATTCAAACCAAAAACATTGAGTTGAAATGTCTAAATTGTCCATCAATTTTACAAACATAAGGGGTATGAACGTCAATCTCAACTCGGTCCACCAATATCTTGAACGTTGCAATCCTGATATTCTTTTTTTAACAGAAACGATTATTAGTGGGAGAGTCATAACATTAGATAAGAGTAAATATATTTGTCCCAATTATGATCTAGAATCTTTATTCTACAACAAACATGGTGTTTGCGCGTATATCCGAAATTCTATTCCATATGTGATGATTAAAAAATTTGAATTAAACTCTAAACACCATAATATGGTATCTTTAAAAATTTGTTGCCTTAATCAAACGTTGTTTGTTTTTGGACTGTATCGTTCTCCTAATTCACCTGAGAACATAAATTTATTTCATGATTTATCTGATAAGATGGATAGGTTGGCTCAGTATCCTAATGCCAAGTTTATTCTTCTTGGTGACTTTAATGTTCATAATAAAGAATGGCTCATACACAGTTCCTCTACTGATGAGATAGGTAAACAGGCTGAACTGTTTGCTCTTTATCATAATTTAACTCAGATAATAGATCAGCCTACCAGAGTTCCTGACATTCCTGGACAAAGAAGCAACTTACTTGATTTGTTTTTGACAAATGATCCATACTTAGTATAATTTAAAATATCAGAGCCTTTAGGTGGGTTAGATCATAATTTGATCTCCACAAAATTTAAAGCGAATGGGACTACAAAGCGGCGAATAGGCAAGGACTTAAATCTTCTTTAAACGCTTTCCTTAAAAACATAGTTGTCTTATTGGCCAAGACCCAAACGCTGCTTCTCTTAATTTTTCTGAAATTATACTTGAGGGTATGCGCAGATTTATTCCTAATAAATTGGTCATTCCGAAGGTTGATCTTTGGTTTTCGAGTAAATGCAAAAAAGCAATTAAAGTTAAAAAAAGGCTTTTCGACAGTTTATCCAAAACAAAACTGATGAAAACCTTAGAAAGTATCGAAAAAAGAGAAATTTATTTAGGAAACTAATAGATGAAGAGAAAAATTTATTTAATTTGAAAAAAGCTTCTAAATTTGGTGAACACCCAACTGGTACACGTAACTTCTTTAAAGCCGCTAAGGCTATCCAAGGCAATTTTTGTAAATCTTCTCTTCCTCCTCTTGTTGATAGAGATATACCTATTATTGACCCTAAAGAAAAGGCTAATTTGCTAGGACATTTTTTTTCTATAAATTCTACATTAGTCGAACCCAATTTCCAACCTAGACCTATTCCTAAAGCATCGCTCAAAATGAAGCGAATAATTTTTCGTAAAAACATTATTAGAAAAATGCTTTTACAAATTAATACCAACAAGGCATGTGGGCCTGATCATATTCCTCTAATTATGCTTAAAACGTTTGCTAGGGAGCTGGCACCTATCCTCACTAAAATATTTTATTTGTCTTATAAGGGATTTTTCCTGAAATATGGAAAATTGCTAGTGTACAGCCAGTTGCAAAAAAGGGTAGTAAAACTGACCCATCCAATTACATACCCATTTCAATTTTGTCAGTAGTTTCTAAAGTTTTAGAAATATATAAATTTTAATTTAATGAGCTTCTTAGAGTTTTCCAAATTAGTTAATGAAAGATAATACGGCTTTCAAAAAGGAAGAGCAACGGGAGATTTGCTTTCGTTTGTTACTCATCTTTGGAACAAATCCCTCGAAAACTTTGGTGAGACTTTCGGTGTTTCTCTTGATATTTCCAAAGCATTTGACAAGGTTTGGCACAAAAATCTTATATGCAAATTGAGATGTTATGGTTTAGATGAGCCACTACTTTCTTGGATGCAAAGTTTTATATGTGAGCGAAAATTTCGAGCCAATGTTGACGGTATTTCATCGAATGTATTTTCGACTAATGCAGGAGTTCCTCGAGGTTCTCCTTTTTCCCCAACTCTTTTTCTGATCTATATTAATGACTTGTTGGTTTCAACAATTAATCCTATCCATAGTTTTGCTGACGATAGGACTCTTCATGCATCTCATGCTGCACCTAGATTATATTCACCTTTAGAGCATAATAACAGTAGATCAAATTTGATAGATTCATTAAACGTTGAACTATTTTTGATTGGGATATTGCTAACAGTGTTGAATTCAATACGTCCAAAACACAAGTTTGCCATTTTTCAAGATTGTCAACACCTAACCCTTTTCCATTGAAGTTTGATTCCAATGATCTGATGGAGAAAGAGTCCGTGAAACTTCTAGGAGTTGAGATTGAAAATAATATGAAATGGAATTCCCATATTTTTAGCCTAGCGAAGAGCGCTGTTCAAAAATTGGGGTTTTTAGGACGATGTCGTAAGTTTTTCAATAGTGAACAGCTTCTTTTAATTTACAAATCTTTTATACGTCCCTGCATGGAATATTGTTCTCATATATGGGGTGGAGCATACTTATGTAGTTTGAAGTATCTTGATTCTGTACAGCGGAGAGCAGTTTAATTAATTGGTATCTCAAATCTTACTAATGTCCTTGATTCCTTGCAGCATAGAAGAAATGTTGCTGATTTGACGATTTTCTACAAATATATCATGGATGAACGGGTTTCTGAAGAAATCAAATCGATTTTATCTAAGTCTGCAAACCTATCGCGTCATACCAGAGCATCTGTAGCAGCACATCCTTTTACGGTTCAAATAATTAGATGCAGAGCTGTAGCCTTCCAGCGCGACTTTTTCAACAGAGTCTCTCATCTCTAGAATTCGTTACCTTCGTGGGTTTTCCCAGATAACTTTAATCCGCAAAAGTTCAAAGTCGTCGTTCATAAATTTCTCAAAGAAACTTAATTCTCAATCGATTCTAATCCCTAGTTGGCATGGTATATTCGGATATTCAGAGACGTTAATATATAATTAATTATATTAACACTAAACATGCTTAACTTTCAATAAAAAAAAAAACAAATTGGTCTGTAATGGTAAGGGTCTACCTTACTGCCTTTCTTTGATATGGGTTGAACGCTGGCCAGCTTCCAAGAATCGGGAAATATTCCGGTTTTATAAGATAAATAGAAAATTTTGGTTAAAATTGGATCTAGTTGTCTAGCAAAGTTTTCAAGAATGAGGAGTGGGATACCATCGGTGGCCAGCAGATTTGATGATATTGATAGAAAGAAGCATTTTCCGTACAATATTGCAACGAAAAATAATTGGTTTCATTTTCGTTACAAATGGGGCAATGAGTGTAAGAGAATGGGGAGGTTCAACTATGTTTGAGTTTTATTCGAAAATACGACCTAAAACATCCGACTTCTCTTTTGAGTCGCTCACGGGAATGTCATTCAGAACTAAGGTTGGAATAGAGGATCGAGTAAAATTTCTCTGGACTGATTCAACTGCCTGAAAGAAACTACGTGAGCCAGATGAGTGCTCGGCGAATTTCTTTGCTTTCTTCTTTATAAACGCGTCTTTGTCCAAGTCTATTTTGTATTTACTAATATTTCTGGCTTTCTTATAGGCGCCTTCGGTTCCAGGGGTTTTATTTGAATTATATGTCTTAAATGCTTTGCGTTTTTTCCTCACTGCCTCATCAACATCCCGGGTGAACCAAGGCTCAGTTTTAGGAGTGATTAATCGATTTGGAATAAACCGCCGCATTCCGTCTTTTATGATTTCAGAAATTCTTATTGCCGATGTGCTAGGATCTTGATCAACACAACAAATAGTTTTCCAAGGTGTTTCATCATAAAAGTTTCTCAGTCCCTCCCAGTCAGCACGTTTATAATTGCAAACGCGACGAGGATTTGCTTTAATTTGTGTCGGGGATATGAATTGCTGATATTAGTAAATGGTCCGATGTTCCGAGGGGTTGTTCAATTCTTGTCTTCGGAGTATCTGGTTCGTTTGTCAAAAGCAGATCCAGCAAATTATTGTTAGGATGTGAATTATCTGGGATTCTAGTGGGGCACTCTATCATTTGCGTCAAACTGTGAATCCTATTATAAACATAGTTTCATCAACACCTGAGATCTTCAGTGCTAGAGAATTATGGTGTTTAGAGTTCAACTCGTAAGCCTTAATTCTCATACATGAAAGTGAATTTCGAATAAAAACACAGACACTATGCTTGTTATAAAAGGAATGTTCCAATTCGTAACTAGGTATCCGGTATTTATTGAGATCCAATTTCAATGCTTTGCCACTGTTTCGGTAAGAAACAATATGTCAGGTTTATTTATTTTTAGATGTAGTGATGAACCTCGTTTAGATTCGAATTCAGACCTCTTATGTTGGTGAAGTCAATGCTAAGCTGTTTGTTCAGTCTGCTGCCATTTTGTTGAGACATAGACTTCCCCTTCTTCCCCACCCTTTTGGCATTGCAGGTATAGATACTGAAATTCGACCAGGCCTAAGTTTCAGAACTAAACAATACAAAAAACTGGGTATATCAGTCTTAAAAACACGATAGCAGGTTTCATGCAACAGTTGCACGATAAGGGAAAAGCAATATAATTTTTTTTTTAATTTGCATCCACGTTTCTTTAATACATTAAATAGTTTGAAATATTTAATCACCTCATTACGAAATGTCATTGTGTTTTATTCACCACTATTCTATTTTCCGAATGGTTTCAAGAATACTATTTTACAATTTTTCCATTACGAATACGAAAATAGTGTTACGAATATTTTAGATACCCAAAATTTTTGTAATGGTTCAAGAATATGGCCCCAGGATAAAACAATTTTCAAACAAAGTTCATAAATGAATTCGTAAAATTTATAAATATATAGTTATTAATTGATAGCTTTGTTCAATACTTCATAAACTCCTATTTGAAAGAATAATAAATGGCGTTTATTAGCCCCAACGCATTAACAAATTCGTAATATAACTTTTTTTTCGTATTATAACTTTATTTAACAAAGAACTATGCACGGTTATTTAGCACTAACGGCCAACGTATTGCGTCAAAGATATTGGTTCATAAAGGCAAAATCAATGATTTGGTTTCATGTACAGAAATGCATTTCATGTTTTCGACAAAGAAGATAACTGAAAACTCAATTAATTGGAAATTTACCAACTCCTAGAGTTAATATTGTTACGATTCTACATAAACGCAATGAAATACACAACAAAGTTCTATTGAGCCTCAATTTCCACTATTTCAAATGTTCAAATAATATTTCAAGATTACATTATTTTGTTAGAATCAGGGTCAACATGAAATAAATGATTTTATGAATCAAATCAACATAACGTAAAAAATCGAATATTTTAAAATTTTCTCAAGGTTTCTAGAAAATGACCTCGAATATTCGAATATTATGCAGAATCGTATATAAGAAGTTTCCTCTTGCAAAATAGATATAGTTTTATTTTAGACCGCGTTAATGTAAAGTTGCGATAGTAGAAATAATTTAAGTGGAATGTGAAATTACCCGAGCAGAAATTTGTTAGGGCTCAAGTAAGGCCCTGATCAGGTTTGCCCTAACCCGGATCAGGCATTGGTAGGGCTGCCTGATTGGGCCCTGATCATGAGTGTAACGCTTTTGCCCTATCAGGTCCTGATTGGGATAACCTGGATATGATATGATATTATCCCTGATTGGGATAATCGGGTCAGGCCCAGATTGGGATATCCTGACCAGACCGATATTTATATATTATATACATAAATTAATCAAATTAAAATAAAAACATTACAATGGAAAAAATTAAAACATACATACCACCTTAATGACTATTATTATAGTCGTTCAGCTGAGAAGCTACAACTATAATATACATGAAACGATTTTAGCTATATATTTCTAAAATGGATAATACTCTAGTGAATTTTAACCCATTTAAATTTCAGCTAGGGGTCAAATACGAAAAACCTGATCAGGGCCGGATATATTCAAATAAGGTTAACCCTAAAAGGGTATTCTAAATCAGGCCCGGAACAGGCCCACATCAGATTGCCCTAATAGGGATTGCTTTTGTAGGACTGACCAGGCCCTGATCACGCCCTGACCGTATTCAGGTTTTCCCTAACTAATTTCTGCTCGGGTAACTAATTGTAAATGAAACGTTATACCGTGTATATAAAGCCGTGTAAATAAAAGAACTTATTTTTAAAATTAATTTTTTGTGAATAAAGATTAAATTGTTATTGAGAAGAAATATTTTGTGCACTGAAAAAAACATGTCCTATTTCCAATCGAAATGCAATTGTCTCAACCTCACCGTACGGTCACATATGGCGAATCAAACTACGAAATTACTTCAACAACTCTACAATTATAAATCGATGAAGTTGAGACAATCACACGAAATATTTCTGTGAAAATAAAATGTAGTTCAATTAATCTCAAATACTTAAACTTTAAAATGAAAAATTCATGATGTAACGCCAAAGAAAATTTTTTTCAGGGTAATAGTTATTATTTTTATTCAACTACTGTTATATTGGATATAACATTTTATATTTTAAATAAACCTCATTCTGTTGTTAAGAAAATGTTATCGTGTAGTTGTCCCAATCACAGTGAAATTGATTGCAAATAATTTTTCTTTGCATGAATAATCAACTGCCAACTTCAAGATGAGGTTGTCATGAACTTCAATTTTTTTTTCAGTGTGTATTATTTTGAACGTTGTGTTGCTGGCATATTCTACAATAAGTCGATCGAGTTTCGAAGCTGTTGGAAGAATATTTTGAGTTAGGAATATTGTTTTCTGTACGGTTTTCCTGTTGTTATAGAACAACTAAGGAGTTGAATACTTAATAAAACCTGGTGTGTTTGCTTACTAATCAGTGATCGAACTCAGAAGAAGATTGGGAATTATATTTATCGAATTGAGAGTAAGACCAATTCGAAGTAAGGTTGGAAAACGTAACAATTTTATACACATTCGTTCATACATACTGGTTATTGTGGCAGTGTTAATGGTAAATGTAAAAGATTCTATAAGAGATATATAACAATCTTTGTTTGGCTTAATACAAACGCTAATCACATAGAAACTGAAACAGATCAATAATAATGCACCGGAAGTTTGTACAACGCTTGTATTAACAGCTCTGCAGTCGATTGAAAGTCGAATATCTTAGCAGATTGCAGCAGTGTCCAACATGTACACCTGGACACCAAATATTAGAGTTGGTGATCTACGGTATTGGTCAAATAAGATAATCATCCACCAATCAAATGGCCATTAGGTAGAATCACCAATAGACAAATGTGTCCAGCGCTGGTAATTTTTCAGAAGAAATTGGAATAGCTAAGATGTATTGATCGGGTAGTGAAATCCGAAATTTGACTTCCATGCCATGCTGCCTGGGTAATGCCGACAGAATTAGGTTGGTGTATTGGAGACAAGCAGGGCAAAGACTGCTTAGTCAATGACGCTACATCGCGGCCAATTGGGAGCGAGCGTCTGTATTGGATCAAGCGGCTCGCTACATAAACGTGTAAAAATGTTGTTTCTGGTAACCTTAAGATGCAGAACGGACCCATTCACGACAATTTGGGTTGGGCCTAAGGTAAACACTAAACACTCAACTTGGTAAACACCAAATTTGGAAATCAGAGAAAGAATAACAGAACCGGAAAAAACAACAGAATTTTACCTGGACGTGAAAAAAAACCAGACTACCGAGTCGGAACGTGGAATGTGCGCAGCCTGAGCGCTCCTATAAGTCTTGATACAGGGGCTGAGAGGTATAGGATGGATATCATAGCTCTGCAAGAAATTAGACAGCCGATAATCGGAAAACAAGATTTGAATAGTCACTCTTTATACTGTAGTGGTCATCCTTCTCGAAGAGAATTTGGAACTGGTTTTCTTGTGGGTATACAAGAAGCCGTGATGAAATTCATCCCGGTCAGCGAGAGGATTTGCTACCTACGTGTACGGGGTACATGTAACAATATTTCTCTTATTGCCGTGCATGCACCTACTGAAGGTAAGACCGTCGACGAGAAGGATAATTTCTACATAGCACTGGAAGAGGTTATGAAACAAACACCAATACGCGACTTCATTATGGTTCTTGGTGACTTTAATGGGCAGGTTGGAAGAGATATCTCTTATGGAAATGTGGTGGGTCCCAACAGCCTGCATTTGAACTCGAATGATAATGGTGAGAGAATGACTGAGTTTGCATTATCACATAATTTGAGAATTGCCAGAACGTTCTTCCCACATCGATCGATTCATAAGCAGACTTGGGTCTCACAAAATGGAAACACTCGTAATCAAATTGATCACGTGCTGGTAACAGCACGTTTCTTTTCGAGTGTTCTGGATGTGCGATCCTTTAGAGGTGCATACATTGGAAGTGACCACTTTCTTGTACGTGCAAAAATAAGTTTCCACTTTCCAAATCCAGGCATTCCAAAATTTAATCAATGGAAACGTTTTAACATCTCATCACTAAAGAATGCTAAAACAGAAGAGAGATATCAAAACCACATTACTGGAACGTTGGAGAAATCAGAAGCCATTAATGGAGACGTCGATAAGTCATGGTATTAACTCAGGGATACTGTCTTAAGCGCTGCTGAGGGAATACTTGGATGACCACAAAAACAATCCCAGAAGCCATGGATGGATCAAGCATGTCTTGACGCTATTCAATACAAAAGAGAATGCTATCTAAAATATCTACAAGGACGCAATACCAGGTCCACGAGGGAGAACTATAAACTGGCAAGATTAACCGTTACAAAGCTATGTAGACGAACGAAGAGAGAATGGTGGAAGAGAAAGTGTGAGGAGATTGAAAGCTTCTATAAGGAACATCAATCGCGTAACTTCTTTCAACAGGTTAAAACCTTAAAGAAAGGACCCCAAACTAGATCGACTGCTATTCAAAACGAAGATGGGGAGCTACAAGTAGACCTTAAAAATATTTTAGATACTTGGGCCGCTTATTTTGAGAAACTTCTCAACTTAACTGACCAGCAACAAGTCGGACGACGAGCAAAGCTTATCCGTGCGTCAAAAGTACATGTAGACGAACCCACCAGAGAGGAATTCGATGCGACGCTGTCAAAATTAAAATGCATTAAATCACCTGGTATCGACGATATAACATCCGAAATGATTGTACGTGGTGGTGAAACTCTATCCTTAAGATTGTTTGAACTTGTTCAAACAATAGGCCGAGGATGACAACATCATCAGCGTACGCGATCATCTGTACTGACTTTATTGACAAGATATTGTTGTTAGTCGGTAGTTTCTTTTGACGGCACACATATTCCAAGGCTAGATTAAACAGTATAGGAGAGATAGCATCACCTTGTCTTAGCCCGGAGTCGACTTTAAAAAACTTTGATATTTCGTTCTCTACTCGTACACAGCATTGAGAGTTCTGTACTGTCATTTTGCATAATGATACCAGTTTACCAGGGATTCCCATTGACACTAGAGCAGACCATAGAGTCTCTCGTTCGAGAGAGTCGTAGGCCTGCCTGAAATCTATTAAGAGCTTGTACACAGGTATGTTGAACTCTCGACACTTTTCCAAAATCATCCTTATAGAAAAAAAGTGCATCGGTGGTACCTCGGCCTTGCAGGAAGCCGCACTGATATTCTCCAAACAGTTGTTCAGGAAAAGGATTGATTTTGGCTAGCAAAATGTAGGAAAACATCTTATATGCTGTGCAGGGTAGAGCAATTCCCCGGTAGTTTGCACATTTTAAGCGATTACCTTTTTATGGATTGGTATTAGCATAGCTGAGTTCCAGTCCTCTGGCATGGTATAAGTTCGCCAAATCATAAAGTAACTTTCAAGTTGACATTTAATCAATGGAAAGGAACATTTCCATTGAAAAAAAATTATGACGTATATCACCGTTTTTGAAATAATGGAAAGCAAAGTATTATTTTTTTTAAATTTTTACTAAAAATTGACTTTGTAAAGGAATAGCGTCAAAAGCATCAAAGTAATCTTTGTCAAATGTTCATCCGTTTTAATACACAAGTATAACAATACATAATACATCACATCATCCAGAGTCACAAAAAGCAGCAGCATATAATTCTATCATTTATCGCCTTCTAAATATACCACTAAATATTTCAAATTTTTAAGATGAATTAAATACAATCAAATTTATTGCTTTAGATAACGGTTATGATTCAAAATTTATTGATAAGTTATTTTCTAAATGTTTAAATAAGTTAAAAAGTTCAAATAATAATGATACAAACATCAAATATATTTCAATGGAATATACTAACTTATTACCAAACATCATAAGAAATCATTTCAAAAAACACAATTATTCGATATCATTTAGAACCAAAAATAATTTATATAAAATATTAAAACCAAAATCTAACATCAATTTGGAGTCATGTTCTGGAATTTATAAAATCAAATGTGATACCTGTGACAAATTTTATATAGGGCAAACAGGAAGTAGTTTTTTAGAAAGATTCAAGGAACATATTCCAATGAACAAAAATAAACAAAATTTAAAGTCACTTTTTGCAAATCATTTAAATGATAATAACCATAACTACACCAGTTTCGATCAAAATTTAGAACCTTTGCATTTATGTAACAAAGGTTTTTTGATGGATTCTTTAGAAGTGTTTGAAATTTATAAAGCTTTCAAAAAATTTCCAAATTTAATTTTAAACGACCAACTATTATTTAATTCAAATATCTTGTATAATTCAATTTTGTAAATTTCCATTCAAAAAACTCAATTCATTTATATTTCATTCATAATATTTTGATCAACATATCATATTTTTCCTAATAACAAGTAAATTTTATATGTATACTAAACTATTTAATTCATAAAATGTTAGTATGCCATTTTTCATTTAATTTAATATGAATATTTGTTTTTATTTATATTTAGTTATATATTTTTTGTACCCGTAGATGAATGTATAACATTCGAAACGTGTCGAATAAATATTATGTACTATACCATGCTATAACTCAGAATAAATAGTCAGATTGCTGTCAAATTTATACACGTATCGTTTGAAGGTTAGTACTAAATAAAAATCATATGGAAAAAATTCTAGTAACGCCATCTATGTGTCATCCTACGGACTTATTGAATGACCTAGTAATTAAAGATTGTTTTGTGGAATCATTTTACAATAATTTATCAACATAAATTTTTGTTTTAATTTAACTATTTTAGTTAGTTTTAGATAGAATAAGGGTAAATAATAATTCGTATTGAAAATGACTACTAGAATCAAAGGGGGGTAATTAATGGCCTCTTATTTCTTGGGGCCCCCAAATATTAAATACCTTAAAAAACTTCTCCAATAGTAAAAAATCATACGTATTAAAAGAAAAAACGAACATGGAAATTCAAAATTCGTTTAGTTTAAAAAAAATCTAGTTGGCTACGATTTAAATTGAATGAATATAACTTCAAATTGATTTCTTCTGTCTTTTTATACACAAATAGAAATCTAGTTTTGTTTTATGCTTTATAGGGTATACTCCATGCTTAAATTACGTTAATTCTCAACCGTGAATGAGCCAGGTGCATTATATACTTATAAGGAATACTTGTTCAAAAAATCACTAAGGAGCTTATTATGAATATTATTCAATGAATTTTATAAATATAGGGTACGTAGCATGAGTAATTAGGAACAGAGAAATAACTTTGTTGAAAAAATATTGTATACTTATTAGATAACAAAATATGACTATAAGAAAGGATATTTTTCGTAAGATACCATACCTCTTATTTATAAAATTATGGCGCTTAGGAATAATAAATCATAGAACCAGGCATTTATATTCCTAGCATTTGATGAAGTGTCCAGGTACCGAATAAACCTCAGGGTCATGATATCTCATAAGTTATAATCATATCTTATCTTCATATTTTTTATGTTTATATTTATCTATCATTCGAATGGTAAATACAAAGTTTGTATCAGTGTTCAGATTTTTATTTTTTAAGGGCGTTCGCACATATTTTAAAAATAAAACCATGCGGGCTTTATTTTTATTTTTTGTTTTTCGCTCTTGCACTTAGGATAAAATTAAAACATTTACGAAAATGCTCTTTAAAGACAAAATAAATATTTATAAGAAAAGATTTTGTTGGCAGATAATTATTTGACAAAAATAAATATAATGCTCTCAGAGTTTATTTTAAAATATTTTTTTGTTTTTCATTTCTTTTGGTTTAGTTTGGTTTAAATTTGTATGAAAATAAGAGGTCTAAACTTAACCAAAGTGAGGTCGATATGAATATAAAATAGTTTAGTTTACGAAAAAACAACAACAATTCGATACAGTTTTTTCAGATAATGCAGTTACTTCAGTCAAATCGAACGCGACTTATGTTTTTTTACTGTTTTAATAAATTTAATAGAAAAACGTGGATTTGCGCTTATCAGTCGAAATAGATAGAAATAAAATTTATTTAAAATTAATTAATTAATAAAAAAATTAATCGAAAAAAAAATTAAATAATTAATCTATATATTTATTTTAATTTTAACTAAATTCGTTCAATAAATCATTTTAAAATAAATAATAATAAATAATTTTATTTACTTCATAATTTAATTCATGCATAACAAATTAAAAATTATTCATTATTAAATTATTTACCAAAATGGAGATCAGTAACAAAAACTACGATTCAATCATATAAATTTCTAAAATCTTTCTTTTCTTATCAATCAACGAAATAGGACGAAAACTAACCAGAATAAAACAAAACAAACAAATATATGTATGTACATATAACGGTAAAAGGGAAGTTTTAAAAAATAGATTTAGAATAAGAAAAATAAGAAAGTAAAATTTAGATCTTTGAGTGCAGATTTTAATTTATATGCATTTTATTTTGGGAGACATAAACTTTTTGAGGGCAAAATAAAATAAAAATCAGAACACTGGTTTGTATATATAAACAACTCACATTCCACAAAAAGGTCTAGTAAATTATAAAAATGTTTTTGTTTTCTATTATTTTTTAAATTATTTTTACTGTCGAAAAATTTTATACCTTCTAAATCTATTCTATGCACATTTTGAAATATAAAATGATTTGTTAAGTATGAAAATTATCATTTTGAAATTCATGTGTTTGTGACTAGTAATCACAGCTTCGTTTCTTTCAATATTTTATGCCTGGGTTTTATATTCCATGACTAAATATTCATAAAAATGTATGCCTCAAAGTTATGGATATTGCAACAATATTATAGAAAGTGCTTATCAGGGATAAACATCATAGCTTTATTTTTATCCGTGTAGCATCTCATTAGTTTTAATTTTAATTTCAAAATTATCAATAGATTGCATCTTTTAATCCCAAGTATTGTATGATAAGATTTTTTGCTCAGTTATCTATTCTTTAATAAAACATTAAAAACAAGTTAACAAAATAAGTTTCTGAAAATTTTCTCTCTATAGAATCGCTTAATTCCAAATATAGGCTTGAATCAGCTTTTAAACTCCATCAAGGTGTATGCGCATTCATTCATGAGAGTGTTGCGTATACATGCATTTCAAATTTTGAACTACACGGTGACGGCTTCAATACAATGGTTTTAAAAATTTGTCTTCCAGAAATAACTTTTTTTACAATAGCTTTATACCAGTCCCCCAACAAACGTAACCCAAACGAGCAAAGTCCCGCAATTGTGAGGTTATCATTACCGGTGACTTCACCGTCCACCACAAATCATGGTTGGAATTTTCCAAATCGACCGACGATGTTGACCATAGTGGAAAACTGGCAAAAACTTTGGCCGCAATTCTGGTACAAAATCTTCTATTCCCCCTATTATAGATGGTGATTCAATCGTCAATGATCCCGCAAGAAAAGCTAACTTATTCGCTGAACGCTTTGCTTTAAACTCCACTGTTTTGGAAACTCCTAAAGAAATGCCCAAAATCCAGTCTTCAGGAGTTAATATGAATGAACTCCACTTCAAACCCAAAATAGTCGCTAAACTTTTAAAGGGGTAAAACATCAACAAAGTCTCAGGAATGGACAACATTCCATCCATTATTTTATAAACCTTTTCCAAAGAACTTGCACCAACTTTGACTAAGATATTCTACCAATCCTATAAATCTGGTATATTTCCCTCGTGCTGGAAGTTGGAAAATGCCCAGCCCGTCCCCAAAAAGGGACCAAAATCCGTTATCTCAAATTATAGACCAATAGCCTTTGTAGCTCAATGAATGCTAAATAATTCCATGGGATATGAATATAAGGTCCAATTGTACTACATATTTAAATTACCATTTACTTATCCTGCATAATCAATTGTTGCATAACATTCCTTTTTAAATAAAAGACAAATGTACTATTTCCTGGCAGATAAGTTGAAGCTTCCTTCGATGTTGAAAACAGATGCGAGAATCAGCTTAATTATCCAATGTATAGTTAATATAATTACACCGCACTAGCAAATGTGTATGTATATTGCATATGTATTGCTATTTTTCATTGGATTCATAAAGAGAAATTGTAATTTAAAGCTTATTTGTTTTTCAATGTATGATTGGATTATTATTGTTCGTGCACTATTAACATCTAGTTCTGAAAATTCAAATCCTTCTTCACTTTTAACACACTAATTTTCATATTTCCCATTATAACATAATGAATTATTCATAAATATACTATTTTTAAATAATTTTTATTTCAAGTAGTAATTTAATTTTTTAAAAGACAAAAACATAATAAGAGAATTTTTTAAATATTTATTGAAATTTGGAAAAACAAACTTTATTAAAAAAAAGAAAAACCAAAACTCTATAAAAAACTACTTTGTTTTTTTATAAATTTTTTAAGCGATAAAAACATTGCTTGCTACAATTAAAATTTTAAACATTTTTAATCTAAATGTTCGCCACAACACTCCCCCCTAGTGCCATCAAAGATGGAACGATGTAAATAAAGAAATTAGGTAGAGTTAGGGAGGAAAGAAGGAAAGCGTTTTGCTTTAGTAATTTTAGCGAAAAAGAAAAAGTTTGGAGATGTTGTTTAGAAATCGATACCATTTAGAGGAGAAAAAAAAATATGGGTCTTACGAATTAGAGTTCTGCAAAAAAAAAGAAACGAACAATTATGGAGTTATGGTAACACGAGTGGAGATATAGGTCTGACAGAGCTGAGTTGCTTGAGACCAATATTTGTGGAGATGTGTACCATGAGTTAAAAGGTTCGTATTTTAAAATAGGAGGAGCAGAAAATAATATCTGTGATGTTGATGGTCTGACAGAACTAAGTTGTCTGAGACGAATACTAACATCAGCAGACGTGACTGTAAGTTAATTTTTCGAAAATTAGCTGTTAAAAACAAGAAGCAGAGATTTAGCGTAAGCGAAAGGAGTGCATATGGTAACGTAAGTGATGGTAAAGTCTGACAGTACAAAGTTGACTGAGACCAATGTTTACCTTGAAGACGTGTACCTTAGAAAGAGATCGCTGTGAGAAGTAATATCTGATTTATTGTCGTTTTAAATATCCGTGAAGACCATACCTGTTCGTCAACAGATAAATCTCTAACGTCAGAAGATGTTGTAAAAACATATGGGTAACGTAGGCGATATTCCTTTAAGATCAGATATTTTAAGGTTCTGCTTAATTAGATGAAATCTGATTTTTATATCCATAAGGACCATACCTATTTTGTTAACAGATAGATGGTTAACGTTAGGAGATGTTCATGTTATGGTAACATATGGATAACGTTAGGGATAGAAATTAAAAAATCAGAAAATTCGAAAAATTTGTTTCCGCCCATGATTTAAGGAGATTGGAACGGGTGTTACGAAGGAAAGAGTTATTACACTTCAGCCCATCAGTAACGGAGAATGAAGTGGGTCTTTCGAAGGAAAGAGTTGTAAAGCTTCGGCCCATAGTATCGATTTAAAAACAAAAAGAAAATTTTAAAAAATTAATCGCACTACAAGAAGTTGGCGTGGCTTTAAAGCCGAAAAGTAAGAATTTAGAGAGAAAAAAAAAGAATGTGTTACTAGGAAGAAACAAGACTATTGCTAAATACGAGATATGACTAGCATGAAGAATATGTGATCACTATGACTGATCACTACGAGAAGAGCGTTGTGTCGCATTGAAAAAAAGAATATTATAATAAAATTAAATTTTTACAATAAAATAAAGCAAGCATTAATTTAAATTAAGAAGGAGAAAAAAAATTGAATTTAATTATAAAATTGATACTTCTTACAGTTGACTCCATTGGAAGGTTTGTTCATTGTCGGAGTTACCAAACTTTTTAAACGATAAAAACATTGCTTGCTACAATTAAAATTTTAAACATTTTTAATCTAAATGTTCGCCACACCTTATTATCGGTCCTATCCAAAGTCTACGAGCATTATATTAATACACAAATTTCAAAAGTTCTTGATGTAAATAATTTAATAGCCGACAGCCAATACGGTTTTCGAAACAAAAGATCAACTACCAATCTATTAAACTATGTAGCGCATTGTTGGAACAGCATGCTTGATAAAGATGGTGAAACATTCGTTATCGCTTTAGACATCTCCAGACAGTCGATCGAGTCTGGCATGCCAACTTAATCAAGAAGCTCGTATCGTATGGTTTTCATCCCAATGTTGTAAAGCTGATTCAAATTTTTGTTTTTTATTTTTTATCCAGTCGATACAATTCGGTCTTCTTAGACGGATTTTCGTCTGATCAGCGTCTGATTAACGCTGGTGTACCTCAAGGCTCAGTATTGTCCCAACCCCTATTTTTTATTTATATCAACGGATTGCTGAAAATCACCAGCAACCCAATAAATATTTTTGCAGATGATAGTACTCTGCACAAGTCGTTCGAGCCTCCTCTTTCAAAAGGTAAAATGCATGAACGAATTAATGCCGCCCGGAGAGACGCTGCAATAAACGTTAATCAAGACCTAAAAAAAGTCGCCGATTAGGGTGGCCAAATTCAACTCTTACCAAAACACAGCTGTTGATTGTTTCCAGATCAAAGACCGAGTTCTCCAAAGATATTTTATTCAGTATGTGTGATGAACCAATAGGTGAATGTGAAAACATTTGTTTATTGGATGTCACAGTTAAAAACGACCAACTCAGGAACAATCATGTAATGTCGATGGTGGCAAAAAGCGCGTCTAGAAAACTTGGCCTCCTAAATAGATGCAAACAAATTTTCACTCCATACCAATTGCCCAATGTTTGTAAGTCCCATATTCGTCCCTGTCTGGAGTACTGTTGTCAAGTTTAGGGTGCTGCTTCTGTTTCCATCTTGGCCCACTTGGATTCTATTCAAAAGCGGGCTATACGAATTGTGAGTGATCGATATTTGACATCAAAACTTAATTCCCTACAACATCGCCGTACTGTTTCTGACCTGGTTATTTTTTACAAATATCGTCTTCAACTGTGCTCAGATGAAATCAGCAGCATCATGCCTAAAAACTTATTTTTACCTCCGTTCCACTCGGCAATCGCAACCAGTCAAACGGTCGAGATCCCGCGGTCATACTGGGAGATCGCAGAAAGATTTTTTTGTCCGAACTGCGTACAAATGGAATAGTTCACCAGAATCCATAGTCTCAGGTGGTTTCAATCCGCAGAGGCATAAAAAAAAGCGTTCATCAACACCTTAAAACGCAAGTTGTTGTGGGACCTAGATCTCAAAAGGTATTTATGTGTTGTTGTTACACATATTGTAAACCCTATAACACAACACTTTTTATTTAAAAAACGGGGAGCAAAAAATAACAAACCATGACAACAATGATAGTTTTCATGGTAACATATATATTTACGATATATATACACTTCGGGAGAAAGCATGTCATCTTCCTTAGTGATATGTTACCCTCAGGTTTCACCCTCGGGCTTCAAACACATCTCGGAGAATAACATGTACTTTCCTACCTTTAAGAAAATTTAGAAAACTATACGCCTTAGGATTTACAATACCGGTTAACCGGTAAATAACCCAAAAACGCATTCCAACAATTCGGAAACCTTGCGATAAACTACCGGTAAACTAAACAACTTCCGGTAAAAATGGAACAAACTTATATTGTCGCTTATTTAATGTAATAAATTTATTATTATAATATTATATAATTATTATTATAATATCAACGCTGTTGACCTATATGTTCAAATTTAAGGAAGCTTAAAGAAAAAAACGTAGAAGCTTTGATTAATGCTTATCGTCAATTGTGTTTATTTCATTCAGCTAAGTGTTATAAATATTTTATATAAGAAAAATCAGCAATATTCATGTAGGGGAAATAGGTTTTTTGAAGAAACAGACTTTTGAATGTTGTTCATGTTCAGCATGATGAAATGGTAAGGTTGTGAAAAACAACTTGCCTTGATTCTAGATTCAACATCGAACTGTCTTTTTGTAGTACTAGAAAGATTTTAAGTTGAAACAGCACATAATTAGGATAAGTTTAATCACCATTCGATTTGATTTAAGCTTATCAGACAGTGAAATTGTTTAACTTTTAGTCATAAGACCTTGTACCCAATATAAGTTGGTGTAGAGCCAGTGTCGTACGACGTAAATCTGTATGTTTCTGGTATAACAATAAAATTTTGTTAGATGAACATAACGCACAAAAAACATTCCTAAGTAAAGTAAACATGTTTCGAATATTTTGCACTATCTACACCTTTGCTCTACCTCGTTATCAATCCGAACAAAATGCTTTACCCGATTTAATATTATAGGTGTAAAATATGGAAAGATTAATCCTATCATTTTTTCTTTAACACAGATTTATTCAGGTTTGAATCCTAACATAATGCTCGGGATTCGGGATACAGAATTGATAAAATAGATTTGCAAAGTTGATTTTTGTTTAGTAAGTTAAAAATGGAAGAACTTCAGTTCGATTCACGTATTTCCTTTATCATGACTTATTTTAGCTGGTCTGGTGGTGAACGACGAAAACAGAAATACCTGATTGCCAGATAAGTGTGCAGGCATAAAAAATTTTTAATTACAAAACAAATACATAAAGAATAAGGAATGGAAAAAATCAAACTTTTACAAATAAATCATAAATAAAAATAAAATCAACAAAACAAAAAAAAAGACCGTACAATCACGATTCACTAAACACCAAAAGTTTTTGAATAAAGTGAACAACTTTTATCGATCTATTAATAATTAATTCGTCTCTGTATGGAATAATCTTATCATGTTTGGACAAGAGCATACCATTCCTGATTGAAATCTTTAGATACATAGAAGAGAACAATAAGCCTTGAATAACAATATACCAAATTTTTCAGAGAATCATAGCCTACTAGCTAAAATTCAGTTGGCATGGTATTTTCAGATATTCACATTTGTAATTTTTAAAATTATTATAATTAACATTTAACACTAAACATATTTAACTTATAAAGAAAAAAAATCCAACTAATAAAGAACAAAAATGATGGAGCCGCCTGGTGATTTCTATCGAATGAAAATCGTTTTACTTTATTTTTTTTTTTTTTTTTCTAGCTTTTGTTTATTTATTATTGGTTTAATACATAATTTAACAATATAAAAATATAAAATTTTATAAACGATTTATATATTTGCAAAAGCACATTGTGCTAGGTGCAAATAATTATAGTAAAGTTTAATATAATAAGTTATCGAGAACAGACAAATTAGCTTTTGTATTTACTTAGATTTTACTTAACATTAGGGTTATATAATTTAGACATACGTTTTAATTTTTGTAACTAAACTTAAGCAAACGTACACATTTTTTATTTTAAGCATACTTAGAATTAATTTTCAAATATATATGATTTTAAATTTGATTTAAATAAACTGACTCTGGATTCATCTTTTAAGTCATCAGGAAGATTGTTATACATTAATAAGCCTTTATAAACCATAGAACTTTGACCACCGGCGGTTCTAAAATAAGGGATAATAAAATGCTGATCTGCATATCTTGTAGGATAATCATGAAGAGAACTTACTTTGCGAAATTCAAAGTTTTGTTTAATGAGATTATGTTTGATTTTAAAGATAAGGAACAATATCTCAAAGTCTACTAGTTTTTGTACAGGTAGAATATCTTTGTTGTACAGTAGACCAGTAGCACAGTTATACTGTAAATTTTTTACGTTTCTTAACGATTTGTTTAGCAATACATGAACTTCCTGGATCCTCGCACATGCTGTAATGCCCCAGATTGGAAGCAGATACCTAATATGGCTTAGAACGTGCGTATGGAATATCAAGTATTTAATTTTTATTGGTAGTATATTTCTCATTTTATACAGAATGAAATTGGTTGTGCGAATTTTGTTTTTTAATTTGGTTATATGATTATTCCAATTGAGATAAGGATCAATGGAAAGTCCTAAGTATTCGGCGGAATAGACTCTTTTTATCTTGTTACTATTAACATATAGATCAAAATTAGAAAATTCCGTCAAACATTTATTTTTGGTTGTAAATATCATATAGTTAGTTTTACATTCATTTATTTTCAGGTGATTACAGTCAACCCAGTTGGATATTAGATTAAGATCTGATTGCATTTTAAGTCGAAGGTCACTACAAGTTTTTTCATTATATGCTATGGCCATGTCATCTGCGAACATTACGACCTTACCACTCAAACAGAGTGAAAGTGCTTCATTTATATAAATATTAAAAAGAAGTGGTCCAAGTAAAGAGCCTTGAGGAATTCCATACGTGATTCTTTCAGTGTCACCAACAATTGAATCTATTTTAACTGCCTGTTTTCTATTGTTTAAGTAGCTAAGAAACATTTTTAAGCTATTGTTTCTAATACCAATCTCATATAGTTTTTTAATTAGGATCATATGGCAGACTGCGTCAAACGCTTTTTGTAGGTCAATAAAGAGACATGCTACCATTTGCTTTTTGTCAAGCCCTATTTTGATATCACTTACGATTTCAGAGACAGCAGATAGTGTACTTGATCTTTCACAAAATCCATATTGATGGTTGCTTATTATGTTGTTTGCTTGACAAAACTTGTTTAGTCTTCGGAAAAGAACACTCTCAAAAATTTTGGAGAAAGTACTCAATAGCGAAATTGGCCGATAGTTACCCACAGTTGTTTTAGTCGAACCTTTGTGGATAGGAATCAGCAACGCTGTTTTGAGGCAGTCTGGAAATTCATGTTTTGCTATTGCGATGTTTATCAAATTGCACAATTTGGGTACTAAAATATCTTTAAAATATAGACAAAATCTCACCGAGATTCCATCGTATCCTACAGCCGATCTTTGATTTAGTTTTGTGATTATGTCTATGATTTCATCTTGGTTTGTTTGGCTTACAATTTCAATAGTGTTATCGTCCTGCTGACTTAAGATGGAATCAATATTTATATCACTATCTGGAATAATTGACTTAATACAATTAACAAAATATTTATTAAATATATTACAATTTATTTTTGTATCAGTAGATACTTTATTCTCATGTGCAAGTGCTATATTATTTGTATTTCTAGTTTTTTTGAAGACATGTTTGTTCATAATTTGCCAAACCTTTCTAAAGTCATTATTGTTTAATTCATTTTCAAAATATTTTGTTTCGGATTGCTTTACCAAATCTTTTAACTGTTTCTTTAAAGTATTGAATTTGTCTTTTAGATAAGCGTTAGTTTTGTATTTACACTTCAATTTGTAAAATTTGTCTCTTTTTCTTTGCAATAGTTTTATTTCATTTGAGATCCATGGATCAGCTTTTATGATAGGGATATTTTTTTTTATAGTTTTAGTATGATTTTGAATAGTTGACGAACAAAGATTCATTAGATCATCAAATGTTTCGGCATCATTTATCATCCTTGAAAATAATTCTTTATCAATTTTATCATATTCCAAAACTGTTTTGGTTTTGGAAATGGTTTTTGGAATATTTAGGTTGTCCTTGGCGATACTAAATACAAACATTTGATGATCTCCTATGACACTATCATTGATAGAAAAATAAAACTTTAGAGTAACAATATCAGTAATAATATGATCAAGAATGCTTCTTGAAGTATTGGTTATACGTGTAGCATATTCAGAATCAATCTTATTAAGGATAATGTATCCGTTAGAAAGTACTACATTGTTATATGCTTGTACAACATTGTCGTGCTCGTTAAGTAAATTGAAATTGAAATCCCCAATTATATAAGTATTCTTGTTTTTTTGTACGATTTCTTCAAATTTCAAAAGAAATTCATTTACCATATCAATATTACTGTACGGAGGACGATATACGGCTAAGATATTGCAATCAATGTTTAAGAGTTTAATCATAAGAAAATTATTTAAATTAAAAGATAAATCAAAAGCTAAATCTGAATTAATACTATCAATTACATATACTGCCGTACCACCACCTCTCTTGTCTTCTCTAGTAGAGAAATATGAAGTATAATTATCAATTTTATACAAATTAATTTCATTTTTATTAACAAAAACCTCCGTTAAAACAATTACATGAACAACAAAGCTATATGACGATATTAAATATTTTATGTCAGCGAGTTTATTTCTAATGCTTTGAGCATTAAAATAAACAATATTCAAGTTAGAATCAAAATTACTGTTGGTTTTATTAATGCAATACTTAATGTCAATACAATCAACTAAATTATAAGGTGTGCAATCCATGATTTTTGTTTGTGTTAGAGTTTGGCAAATTATAATTTATTTTTAATAATTTCGTCAACTTGATTTTTTGATTTAATTACCGTAGTAATTGAATCAGAATTTTTTTTAATTAAAACATGATTATTAAAGTTATCATACCATACATACTTGTAGCCTTCATTTTTTAATTTTTTTGCATAATTCAATAATTCGACATTGTGCATTGTGAGAAATGAGGATAAGAAAACTTGTTTTTCTAAATTAACTTCTTTTGTAATTTGATGAGTAAATATTGACCCATGAATTTTTTTTGCTTTCATCAATTTATTTTTGAAAATAGGTGAGATGAACTGTACAATAATTGGAGGATTTGCATTTTTAACATTTTCTGACTTTCCTTTTTTGCTTCTTCGAATTTCCATAATATCGCTCTTGGTCACTGGAACCTGCAGTATTTTTGTGATTTCTAAGACGATATCTAGATCAGTTTGTTCCGTTGAATGAGATATACCACCAAAAACTACATGATCATTAAGTTTTTCTTGTTTAAGTTCAACAATTTCATTTTCTAAGGTCGCAACGCGTTCTTCGAGTTTTATGTAATTTAAAAGAATTTTTTGCATTTCTTTGTTTATTTTAAGTATTTTATCTAATTTTGCAGCATTGTTTGAGCCCTCTAGTTCGTCATCAGTGGTGAAACCGTTATCGCTATCGATGTTTTCTGTTGATGGCAAGCGTTTGGCGTTAGATTTACCGCATTTGTTAGTACAATTAAATTTGACTTTTTTCTCTATAATGTTGGAGTAAGTAATACGATTAACGTTAGCACATTCCACATGAAATATTTTTTTACACGTTTCACATTGAACTTTTCTATCCTTTTTTGCTAAGTTAAAATTACAAATTTCACAGACTGATTGAGACACATTTGCTTTAGTTGAGCTTAAGAAATCACTACAATTTCTGACTTGATTACGGTTTGGTTTACGAGTCATTATTATGTGATTATAACACTTCGATGATAACCAAATTTTTTTTTTTTTAAACAAACTTTCCCGTTTATTTTACAATTTGTTATTTAATTTTAATTTATTTTAATTTTATAGAACAAAATTTTTTGCGACTGCACTCGACAACAATCAAAATTGAAAAATTGAAAAAATTATATAAGCAACGTTCAACAAGTATCTAACTATGGATGATCTTCAAATAGTTTAAGTAATGATATCATTAATTATAGATAGCAAAAGCATAATATTAAACGAAATCTATCTGTTCATGGTTGAAACGTGATAGAAATCTACGAATGAAGGGCAACCGCATAAGCCCAACCATAACTCAAATTTTAAAGAAATATTTATATAAAAATATCTTCTTTTGTTCAGAGAAGTCCAAATAAGCTTATCGTTGTAATGCTTTTCCTTAAATAAATTAAACTAGTGAAACCATGCACAACACTCACTCGAATGCCTTAAAACAACATTTTGTAAAAATAATCATAAATAATTTCAAAGACAATGTACATATGTACATATGTACATATCAACCAAAAATCAAACAAAACATCTAAGTCTAAGATAACCCAAATTGCTTTGTATTACATATAAAAATTAAAAATTACTTGTTTGTTTTTCTTTTTCATAGTATTAACATTAATTCAATCGACTAAACTGAATTATTTATTTCAATATATTTTTCTCGATTGGCGTAAAGAATTATAGTAATTAATATTTATTGCACAGAAATAACAGTAATCTAATGTTGAAAAGAAAACAAGAATTTAAAAAAAAGGTATTTTTAGTTGTCTGGTCAAGACTACTATTTCTTCTTCCTTATTTGAATATTTATGAAAAATTATTTGTTTTTATTCAACTATTGTTTAGTTAAATCAAGGTATCTAAAGAAATAGCGAATTGAAAATTGAAACTTATTTCTATGAACCGGGCGAATAAAAATAAAAAACCAAACCTTAACGATTATGATCAAATCCACCCAAAATTCACAAAAACTTTTTTAAACTTATCCAAACTAACTTCTGTCTTAAAAATAACTGAAGATAATTACTTAAATCAGTTGTACACGAAAAAATTTTTTGTGTTACGTTTACTGATAAAAAGTTATCAAATATCAAAGAAAAACAGAAATAAACTTTATCATTCCTAACAATCTAACAATCCATCAAACAACTTATCGTCAACATTATGACGACAGAATCCAATAAACATAAGAAGTACATATTTGTTGACGCATTCCATTAAAAATCAACTTTCTAATCAGTTAAAACATATAATGCAGTAAAATTAAATTGTATACGTAAACGATAAGAAGACTGGTTATGTTTGGTAAGACTTACCAAAAACAAGATATTACTAATGAGGACGCTAGAATCTTAACTGTTCCTGATCAATTAAAAGCACATAAAAATCTTATCATAATCGAGCTCGATTTTTGAACGTCACCGGCAATTTAAGATTTTTTAGATAAAATGAGGTTGAAGTAGTTTACCCAGATTAATACGGTTTTTGTGGTACAACATACAATAAAACATTAGTATAAATTATTGCTCAGCATTATCAATTAGTAAATAAAAAATGGAAATAACATTTTAACAGATAAATCGAAATGAAACGATTATAACTTTGAATAAAAAACAGATAGGATACAACAAACAAATATTCAAACAAGAGCTATTACAAGACATTCGCTACCTTGGAAGAATAGCGGCACAACTCAAAAATAATGAATATTGACTTTTCTGCATAAAACGATCGTAATATCGTCAAATTTTTATGTGGTAAAGTGTCACAATTTAAACTTACTCGTAAAAACAGTAGGTGGCACTTGTACCACTGTTCAAAATTTGAAATTTTTCATATTTTTCGCTGCAACAACGTCACAACTCATAAGTACAGTTGAATCGAATCGTTTTTACATTACACATCAACTTTTTTGGTCAAACAAAATAGTCACAACTTAAAATATACATTTTTATATTAAAAATTCTTTTGAGAATTGTGTCCTTTTTGGAACAGTATTCTTTATAAAAATGTAATAGTGTATTCTTTTTCGACTGAACTGAATAAGTTCCAATACCAAATTATCGAAATTTGTATTCTTTTGGGTTGCACCAGCACAGAATTATGATTTCGATCGTATTCTTTTGGAAACAGAATTATTATTTTGCCCACACCGATTACAAAAAATTAGCATCGTAGAAATTGGTGGTGTTGAAGTTGTACTGAGTTGTACTTTTTTTGTGTGATTTTTGTTTGTTTATCGTATTCGGGATGTTTTTTTTTGTAAAGGGTGGTTCAACCATAATGCAAGATGTTAATTCTGAGTCACACCTTAAGGTCAAGTTTTTTGACTAACTTAATTGGACATTTCTTTGTTTCAGTGTTTGACAAATTCATCCATGGAGAGGTACACAATTGAGCAGCGCATTAAGATCGTTGAAGCCTTTTAAGAAAATGGGCGTTCAAATCAAAATGCATTTCGTGCACTTCGTGATTTTTTGGTCAGCATAACGATATGTGGTTCCAACAGGATAGTGCCACTCTTTTGCGCGAGAAATTTAATGGCCGTGTTATCTCACGTCGTGGCGATGTTAATTGGCCGCCACAATCATGTGATTTGACACCGTAGGACTTCTATTTTTGGGGATATTTTAAAGAAAAAGTGTACGTCAATAAGCCAAGAACAATTCAAGAGCTAAAGGATGAGATAATTCGGCACATTAACGACATTCAACCTCAATTATGTCTCAGAGTCATTGAAAATATGAACCATCGGATAGAGGTATAGCACCGAAGCTGTGGCGAGCATATGGCTGATATTTTGTTTCACACATAATTGTCATAGATTCTTGTATCATAATAAAAATAAATATTAAGATAACTCTCTGAAAACTTTTTGTTTTATTTACAATTAACTTAGTGCGTTTTGGTTGACCTACCCTTTATAACATGGAGGGATCAGTTTTTATTTATTTGTTATTTTTTTTCTATTTTTTTGATCCACGGGTGTAACAACCCCGCGTACTCCAGTCCCTGCTATTGGCATATGAGTTAACGTGAGATATCACATACCACTGGCAATAGCAGTGAGATATCACTAGCCAAGGTCATATCTTAGGGGTGCTGGCGGATGAACTGTATTCAGTCAACGGTAGCACTCTCAATCTTAGCTAATGAATATTCCTTGATGCTGGAACGCTGTAGCTTGCTCGAAGAAACGAGCCTCCATGTAACTATATGTCTGAGCTTTAATCATTGAAAAATATACTGCGTCCCATAATCAGGGATTATGCCATTAGCTGGACTATTGGCAAACCAATTTTAGTTTTGTTCCTGCAAATTTTTAAAACAAATTTGATTTTTACCTCTTATTTTATTTTTATTTTCCCTATCCTATCACGAAATATTGGCCTATGTCATATTTTATATGTGATAGGATTTATGGTTTAGTTATCCATTATTTAACAAAAAAATATTAAAAAAAAAAAAACAGATTTGCGTCCATTAACATCCTTAGAACGCATGTTGTTGTGGGACCTTGGTCTTAAAAGGTTTTTATGTGTTGTTGTGACACATATTGTAATGCTTACTACACATCACATTTTATTTAAAAAAAAAAAACAGGTATTAATATTATGAAAATATTATTTTGTGAATAAAAAACTAACCAATCACAATCAATCTTGGTTAAAGTTTTGTAGTTTTGAAATATCAAACTAGTCAAGGATGTAAAACGGTTTGTAGTGGCCTAAAAAAAATTTTGATAACAAATATTAAACGCAATAATGTTGCCTGTATCAAGAGTGTCATATCTTACGGTTCATTTTATATACTCTATGAAATAACCGATGTAAATTCAATATACGTGTATTCGATCAGTTGTCAAAACAGAAGGCGCTTGTAATTGATATACGAAATAATAAATAATAATACAATAGCTGGTGTATTACATCTTCAAAGTGTTTATTGGAATATCTACGGATAACTACAGGTTACAACAGTTATTTTGGCGACGAGGATGGGATTAGAAAGCTTAATACTTGCTAGACACAGAAGACGCATTTCTAACCTCAAATAATGTGCATTATACAGTACATGCATTACGGTGAGCGCTATTGTTTGCAAATTTACTAATAATATATTCTCTACAATATATCAAAATAATCAACACAATGGCAACATTACCATCAACTTTTATAATTGACGTATTTGATAAAACAAAAATCAAATGGGAAAGATGGGTCGAGCGTTTAGAAAGTTCGTTTCTGATATTCAAGATAGAAGACAAAGACGTGAAAAAACATTTCTTGCTCCATTACATGGGACAAGAAACTTACCAGGTTCTTTATGATAAAATACAACCAGCTAAGCCAACAGAAAAAGATTTTACTGAAATCGTTAAAGCACTGCAAAGTTATTTTGATCCGGAACTGCTAGAAATAGTGGAAAATTTTAAATTCTATTTACGGCAACAACAGGAAAATGAATCAGTAGAAGAGTTCCTACTAGAACTAAGGAAAATTGCTGTAAAAAACAGTCTACAGCAATCAGGAATCAGTTCGTTTTCGGGTTGAAAAACAAAAAAATTCAAAAAGGATTGTTGGAAAGTAGGACGTTAACGTTAGAGACGGCAACGGACACAGCTGTGGCGAATGGCGATGGAACTATCCGAAAAAGGTGGAACCATCATGCATTATCAAAGTACTAGTCGATCCACTACAGTCCACCAACTTCAAAGTACATCTAAGAATAGTGGATCTGTTCATGTAAGTTTACAAAATAAGAATAAAATATGTATAAATGTTATCGTTGTGCGCGATGAAAAACATGCTTCTGATAAGTGTATACATATTAAATCTAGATGTTTATACTGTAAAAAACAAGGACACATATCAGAGGTTTGTTTAGCCACTAGAGCGAACAATAAAAATGAAACTTATAATAGAAATCATAATTCTAAGAATAATTTTAAAAATAATCAAACTAATTTTGTAGAAGAAGAAGACACTTCATGTCATTCAAATGACTCCATTATTTCAGATATGTTAAATTTAAGTGATCTTAATAGTAAATCAAAATTTTGGATTAAACTAGAAATTGAGCAATTTAAAATTAAATTTGAAACGGATACGGGTTCTCCTGTATCAATAATGAATAGAAATGATTATTTAAAATATTTTGAAAAACTTAATATTAATGATTCGGACATTGATTTGGTCAGCTACTGTAATTAGAAGTCACATTTAAAAGAGAAAAAAATTTTTAAAACTATATATTGTCGATTCAAACAGATATCCACTTATTGGTCGCGAATGGTTACATGAATTAAAAATCGATTCATTTAATAATATTAAAGATGACTTAATGGTTGAAAATTTAAATACTATGCCGACTGAAATGTCAAATAGTAATTTTCAAACATTTTTAGATAATATCAAAACTCGATATCCTACATTATTCGAAGAATCTATGGGAAAGATAAAAAATATCCAAGCAAAATTAAATTTAAAACCAAATTCAAAGCCAGTTTTTATAAAGAATCGTACAGTGCCTTTTTCCATTCGACCATTGGTCGAAACCGAACTGGATAATTTAGAAAAAGAGAGAGCTTTAGTGAAAGTAAATTTCAGCAAATGGGCAACGCCAATAGTGCTAGTTAGAAAAAAAATGACCAAATCAGAATTTGTGGTGATTATAAGACCACCATTAATCCAAATCTTATAATTAATCATTTATTAAATTTGATAATTAAAAGTAATATTATTTTTCTAACAACTTTTATTAAAAATATAAATTTTAGACGCGTTTCGGATATAAATATCCATTATCAATGAAAGAATTTATATTTAAAAAAAAAAAATCTTATAGTAGACGTTCACCCATTACCAACCATAGAAGATTTGTTTTCCACGATGGCCGGGGGTAAAAAATTTACTAAACTGAACCTAACAAAAGCCTATTTACAGCTAGAAGTTTTGCCCGAAGATCGAGAGTTGTTAACCTTAAGCAGCTATAAAGGTTTATATCAACCAACTCGGTTAATGTACGGAGTTGCTTCGGCTCCCGCAATTTGACAGCGTCATATCGAACAAATCCTTCAAGATATACCCGGAGTTTTAGTTTTTCTAGATGATATTAAAATCACTGGATCAGAGGATAAAACGCATTTATCAAGACTGGACGAAGTCCTTAAAAGGCTGAATAATCTAAATATGAGAATAAATATCACTAAGAGCGAATTTTTCATGGAAAAATTTTTTTTGTGGCTACGAAATAGATAAAAATGGCATTCATGAAATGCAGGCCAAAATCGATGCTATACAAAATATTCCTATTCCAAAAAATAGGGATCAAGTTCGCGCCTACGTAGGACTTGTGAATTATTACGGTCGATTTTTCAAAGACTTGGGTACGATTTTGTACCCAATAAACAATTTATTAAAAACTAATGTGGATTTTGTTTGGGATAATGCATATGTAAAAAATCTTTTAATGTGATAAAAGATAAAATTCAATCAGAACAAGTATTAGTACATTATGATCTAAACCTGCCCCTATTATTAGCAACGGATGCATCACCTTACGGAGTTGGTGCAGTACTGAGTCATTTGTACCCAGATGGAACAGAAAGACCTATATCATATGCCTCACAAACATTAAGTCCAACTCAACAAAGGTACAGTCAAATCAATAAGGAAGCTTACGTAATAATTTACGGCATTCGAAAATTTCATCAGTATGTCTATGGACGGCATTTTACACTTATTACGAATAATAAACCGGTTCTTCAAATTTTTTCACCCGATAAAGACTACCAACCTTATCGACCACAAGAATGCTGCACTATGCAACATATCTAGAATCATTTAATTATGATATTATCTATCGTAGAACAACCTCACATTGCAATGCCGACGCAGTTTCGCGACTACCTACTGAAGATCCAACAGTTTCAATTCAAGAATTAGATTATTTCGAATTGAGCCAAATTGAATCATTGCCAATCACTGCCAGAGAGTTGGAAGAAGTAAGTAGCAATGATAAGTCTGTCACCAATTTAATACAAGGATTGAAAAACGGTCGTATTGTGGATGCTAAAGATCGATTTGGGATCGACCAACAAGAATTCTCAATTCAACAAGGATGCTTAATGAGAGGCATTCGTGTTTATGCTCCTGAAATGATAAGAAAAAAAGTTTTAGATGAGCTACATCTATCACACTTTGGTATAACGCGTATGAAGGAGATGTCCAGAGGATATTGTTGGTGGCAAGGAATCGGCAACGACATTGAAAACTTGTCTAAAAATTGTACGGACTGTCAGAAAAAGAAAGCCAACCCTCCAAAAGTTCAATTTCATTGCTGGGAAATACCAACAGCCCCCTTTCAAAGAGTGCATTGTGACTATGCTGGACCATTCTTAGGAAAATACTTTTTCGTATTAGTTGATGCTTACTCCAAATGGCCAGAAGTTCGAATAGTAAGTAATATGAAAAATAATGGAATTGTCTATAAACAAGGTGCACCATATCATCCTGCTACGAATGGACAAGCCGAACGCTACGACAAATTAAAGACAAATTATTAGCCATAAAATGTTCAGGTAAAGATATTCATACTGCCCTTAGTCAATTCCTTCTAACTTATCGTAGATCAAATCATTCAACAACAGGAAAGTCACCTGCAATGATGATATTCAATCGTCCGATACGATCTCGTTTGGACTTTATGATTCCTTCAAAAGATATAAAAAAGGGAGAGCTACCACTAAAAAAAAAATAAGATCATCACAGATTGGAAATAGAGTCTCAGCAAGAGACTATATGAACAAGCACGAGAAATGGCAGTTTGGAGAAGTCATTGATAAATTTGGTGATTTACATTACTCGATTAAACTCGAGTATGGAAGAGCAAGAGACAAATCGACCAAATATTACCCGTTGGTACAGAAGCCGGTAAAGAGACAAATGGCTTAGTTAAAAATAATGATGCAGATATAAACTCAGAAACATGAGAAGGAGTTATTTCCATAGTACCACCTATAATGAAAGCTCATGAATTGGATAGCTCCAACTATTCAAGTTATTCTCAAGAAGTTGATAATACGGCGGATGCGGATAGTTCTAGAGTTTCAGAGAATAATACGGATATCGAGTTCAATAGTTCTGAAACCCATACAACGGAATTACAACCTGACATTCCCAATACTACTCCACAAACGATAAACTTAAGTAACAATAATAATATGATGAGGAGATCAAGCCGAATCATTAAAGCCCCCGTTAAACTAAATCTATAAGAATAAGCTCAAATTGTTTTAATAAATGTCTCATGATTTTTCAAAAAGAAAAAGAAACTTTAAGATGAAATATGTAAAAATAATTTAATATAATTAGAAATTAATTGAATTTAGTAAATGGTATAACTGTATTAAAAGCTGTTAAAGGGGAAGAGCTGTCATATCTTACTGTTCAATGGAATGGAATGGAATGCTATCGCAACAACAAGTAGTGTTCATTTTATATACTCTATGAAATAACCGATGTAAATTCAATATACGTGTATTCGATCAGTTGTAAAAACAGAAGGCGCTTGTAATTGATATACGAAATAATAAATAATAATACAATAACTGGTGTATTACAACTTCAAAGTGTTTATTGGAATATCTACGGATAACTACCCATACAAGGTTGTACAACTGGTCCAGTAATGGTCCATTACTGGCAGCCAGTAATGCAGCAATGGGCGAGTACTGGCAACCACGACTGGGCCATTAACATAATTTTACTGGATGATAACTTCGGACAATAAATGGTTGCCATTCTTGGGCCAAATACTGGCAACCATGACTGGCCCGTTAAAAAAAATATACATTATTATCATATGTAAATTTATATAAATTAAATACAAACTAATTTAAAATAAAATAAAAATGACGGAAAAAATTCAAAACTCCCCATACAACTGGTTCAGTTGAAAGAATGGCTGAGTAATGGCAAACACCGCCCTGACTCCGCCATTAAAAAAAATATAAATATAAAAAAAAATTTAATATTTTCAAAAAAATATAATATTTTCATACATAAATCTAAATAAATTATTTACAAAATAATTAAAATAAAATAGAAATGAAAATAAATTAAAACATATACCAACCTTTTCTTTATTACAATAGTCTTTCAACCGACAAGGCGATAACTAAACTAAATGTGAAATTTTTCAAACTATTTATTTCTAAAAGGGATAATGCTCTAGTGAAATTTAAAAAAAATGACATAGATCGGCAAATTCATGGCTACAGTACTGGCCCAATAACAATAGCCAAGTAATATTTACCATTCATGGGCCAGTGCTTGGCCATTCAAGGGTAACAATATATTGGCTATTTTCTGTAAACCATAGATCGGCCGATGATTGGTTCTAGTATTGGCCCAGTAACAATAGCCAAGTCCTGTTAACCATTAATGGACCAGTGCTTGGCCGTATGTCAATGTCTGGCAAAACCTACTTGGGTACAGGTTACAACAAAGAGGTATGTTAAATGGTAAAATTAGTTATAAGCAAAGCTAAGCTTGGTCCCACCACAAATGCAGAAAATTCAAATTTTTGGCATATTAAGCCGCATGAGGATTTTGCAGGGGAAAATATTCGACAAAATATCAATTCTGAAGAAGGTGATTTAAAAAGTTCAATATAACTGATTTAATTTCCCATTATATTTCACAGGTTTTTCGAAATTTAACACAGAATATAATGAGTTATTGAATACCGGCAACGCTACAATTACGAGTAGTATAATAACGAGCGATCAATCCATTCCACACTGTAGCACGTATGATAACCAAAGTAATCGTCATAATATAATTTTAGATTGCGACGATTCAGATGTTGATCCAAATGATATCGCTTCTTCATCAAGTAATTCATCTTCTGAAATTACATCCGAGAGTGATAATAGTGAAAAACATAATTCGGACAAGCGGGCAAAGAGAAGTCACTTTTTCTTGTAATGCAGAGAAGACAAGTCGAAAGAGAAGAAAAGCCGACCAAAAAACGTTCAAAATTGGCAAAAAAATAAAGCGAAATTTCTAAGAAACAGCGGTCAAATGTACCTTGATTGTACTGTAGCAAAAACAGGCGGGACTGAAGAAGATATCAGTCAGCGTATTAACAAAGCTAGAAATACGCTCAATATGCTTCACAAGATCTGAAACGCATCCGTCCTGTCAAGAAAGACAAAGCTTCGAATTTTCAATGCATGTGTCAAGTCAGTACTGCTGTATGGGTGTGAAACGTGGAAACATACAAAGAAGATATTAAATCAACTACAGGTGTTTGTGAACAAATGCCTGAGAAGACTGATCAAATGCTTCTGGCCGAACACCATCAGTAACCAGGAACTTCTACGGCAGACAGAGTAGTTAGACATTGAGTCCGAGATAAAATAAAGGAAATGGAGATTGATAGGACATACACTGAGGAAACCAGCTGAAGATATAACAAGGATGTTCCTAGAGTGGAATCCACAAGGTAAAAGGAGTGTTGGAGGGTTGGAACGACCACCCATGACGTGGAAGAAAACGGTGCTAGCTGAAGCAAAACAAATCGGCAAGACATGGGGTGAACTGAAAGCGATTGCCCCCAATAAAGTCAGACCCAAGTAGCAAAAATAGTGATTGTCAGTACTTAAAGAAGGATTTAAGAAGACTTAAATAAAGCAACGCGCCTTCTTAAAGAAGGATTTAAGTATGAATTAAGTACAAAAAGGCCCATGTGGGCGGTCCGATAGAACGAATTAAGAAGCGTATTTCTATCTTATTTGCTTCTTAAATAGGTATGTTATATTTCAACTCCTTCTTAACTCCGGCTTAACTCTTTCTTAAATCGGTATGTCATTTTTTTGTTATATACTATCAAAGTCAAAGAGTGACGCAGAATTTTCTATCTCTCTTTATCTTTATTGAATTGATTTAAATTAAAGTACATAATAGACAATGTTGAAATGAAACAAAAAAATATGACATGTTATGCTGTTTTTAAATTTAATGAAAGAATTGATAATAAAGAAAAATTATACGTAAGGTTTAAAATCAATTTTAAGAAAATATTGAACCGATATTTGCAAACCAAACGAGTTTTATGGTGAAATTGGAACTTCTAGCTCCTTTAAAAGTCACGCGCCTCCATAATTTCTCTAATTGATTAAAATTGTTGAAAATATGCCAAAATTCAATGCGCCCTATATTATATTTTAAATTATTTGTAGATCAAACCCCGACATATTCGTGCTTACATCGTTGTTAGCTATCTAAATATAAGTAAAAATAAAAAAATTGTGCAATATTTAATGTTTATATTTTAACGGAAATTTTTTCAAATTAATTCTTAAAAATTGCTGTGTGAAAATATGGCGGAATTTTGTTTTTGGTCAAGTAGAAGGAAAATTCTCAAATTAAGTTCAAATATCTTCTTAATTTAGTATGACACAATACCAAAAAAGTTGATATTCCTTCTTAATTCGGGAGAAAAACCAAGAACGAATATATACTATTTTGGGTATGATTAGATTTGAACATGTACACTGGAAAAAAAGGTGGTGTAATATAAAATAAGTTAGTTCAATCAAATTAATTTTGTAGCATGATCTAAAATTAAGAACAACATAAAAAGCATTTGTCTAACGGTAAAACGGTTTGTCAATCGTATTAAATTGTTTATGATGCTACAAAATTGATTTGGTTTAACTAATATTGTAGAATTTACCAACATATTTTTTCAGTGTACATCACTACAAACTTATGGTATGTGACATACCAATATTCGACGTATTAAAGAAGGCACATCATACTGATTCAATACTTCTAATATACATACCAAATTAAGAAGCCCTTAAGAATTCTTTACGCGTGCCCATACATTCCGATTTAAGATGTTGATATGCATACTAAATTAAGAAGTCTTTAAGAATACTTTAAGTGAGATCTTACATACCGATTTAAAACCAAGATGAGAGTACCATTTTAAGAACGATTTAAGAAGCATTAAAGAAATAAAAATTTAACATACCAAAAAACGAATGAATTAAGTTTAAATTAAGAAATGACATCCCAAAGCAACACCAATTTTGCTACTTGGGGATGGTCCAGTCTAGTAGACGCCCTATGTTCCGAAATGGAGATAAAGGAAAAAAAAAATTGTCGCGCCGGTACTGATAAACAATATATTGAAGGGGATAAAACTATAAGTGAGCTCTATAGATATTACAAAAAGACCTGTCAGGATGAAAACCGAGATTATAGCAATTACTTAATGTACTACAATATTTTTACCAAAGAGTTTAATTTGTCATTCTTTCAGCCTAAGAAAGACCAATGCGAACTCTGCTCGCAGTTTAACAATTCCAATGAAAATGAGAAAGCCGTTCTGCAAGAAAAGTATTACGATCATTTAAATGAAAAAAATTATCTCGGATTGAGAAGGAAACTGATAAGAAATCGGATAATAAAGTAGCCGTATACGATCTTCAGGCCATATTACCCTGCTCGCGGGGAGCTGTATCATCGTTCTATAACGTATCCAAAGTAAATGTTTTTAATTTAACAATTTTTGATCTGAAATCAAATGATGTAGATTGCTACATATGGCACAAGGGCCAAGCAAAACGAGGGTCTAACGAAATCGGTACATGTGGAACAAATAAATAAGGCAGCGAGCGACACAAATTCAAATAAAACTGTGAATGTTATTTTTTATTCAGACAATTGTGCCGGCCAGAACAAAAACAAAAACATTATTGCAATGTATCGAAATGCTATTTTACAATTTAAGTCAATAAATTCTATAAGCCATAAGTACTTAATCACTGGCCACAGTCAAAATGAGGGGGATAGCGCTCACTCTGTCATAGAAAGACAGATTAAAAGAGCCAGAAAATCGGCTTCGATTTATGTACCAGACCAGTATGTGAGCCTGATAAGATCAGCGAAAAAACTGACAAACCATACAAAGTGCACGAACTTTGTTACGACGACTTTTATGATTTTAAAAATTGCAATAATATTGATTACAATAATAAAAATACTGACGGAGAAGTCTTTAAAATTACAAATGTAAAAGTTATAACCAAATTTAACATATTAGTTTTTTCCGGGGTTAGGGTTACATAATTAATTTTGGTCCATTTTGGATTTTAGTCCATTTAAGACAGACGATGGGGAGTATAGAACCCGGTATAACTTTGAGATCAGAGACCTTCTTGATGGTCCTGATATAATAGGTTGTATCCGTTCTAATAGGATTGCTTGGTTTGGGCATGTTCTACGAGCCGATTCATAGTCTGGAATGATTAGAAAAATGTACGTTAGTACCCCAGGGAGTGGACGACCGCGAGGTAGACCACGACTGCAATGGGAGACTGACGTAATAAACGACCTTAAAAAAAATCGGCTGCCATGGTAATTATGACGCCGTTGCGAATGACCGTGGTGAATATTCAAAGCTGATTAGCCTGGCAACGTTCCTACATGGAGCATGAACGCCTTAAAAAAAAAAAAGTTATAAAATTGGAACGAGACAAACTAAAACACTTGCTATATAAGAATTCATACAGTGATCGAGGGTTTAAAACTGTTCCGCTGCAACTGATACGAAGTTTTTTTTTTTTTTTTTTGCCTTATTTAAACATTTCATGTTACAAAAAAGCAAAGCCTTGAAATAGTAACAATTAATTCAAATTAAAATCAACAAAACAGAAGTACAATTAGTAAATTAGAGTAAAATAATAAAAATAGTATAATTAAATTAAACAAAATATGATTAAAATATAATAGACAGTTAGTGTTAAGAAAAGTATTTATGAAAGCAAAAGCATAATCTCAACATTTAGAAAAAATTAAAGAAGTCGTACATTAATTTTGAATTTTGTTAAAGATGTTTCCAACTTTAACGGAGTAGGAAGTGCATTAAAATCAGCCAAGCCAGAAAACAAAACTGATCTTCTACCTACATTTAGTTTTCTGAAATCAATAAAGAAATCTGCATTTCTACGTGTTTGATAATGGTGGATCTCATTAGCTCTTCTTAATATAATATTATTTTTAATAAGATTAATTTTAAGTTTAAATATAAATATTAATGTTTCTGATTTACATATTTTTCTAAAAGGAATAATTGTATGGTCATACAATTTTATTGTCGGATGTAAGTTCGGCAGGAACCTAATGGTTTTTATTATTCTATTTTGAAGCACTTCTAAACAGTGAATCCTTGATTGTGTAGCAGAATTCCATAAAGGATTTAGATAAATCAAATGCGAAACAAAATGGGCATGATAAATGGACCATATCGTATTTGGGCTAACCAAATGACGAATTCTTTTCACAGCAAATATTAAAGGTGAAACTTTTTTTGTGGTGTTTTGAATGTGTTTCTCCCAATTTAATTTAAAATCGATTGTTAGGCCAAGGTAATTGTAAATTTCAACAGATTCAATTACATTATTATGAAGCATAGGTAAATTATTAGTTAAATCAGAACATTTAAATAGCATGAATTTTGTTTTATTTATATTTATGTTTAAACGAATCGAATTGAACCGAGGAGAAGAAAAAAGGCCTGTTACGTTTAATTACTAAAGGAGCAATCCCTAAATATTATCTAGATTTTTACAAAAATTTGTGATTCTTAAGAAATTGCATTTTTATTACTTTGAATTACTTAATAAAAAAATTTGAATTAATAATTTTTATTTGTTTTAGTCAAAAGAGTCATAAGTCAAAAAAACAGTTTTTCTTTTCTTTTTTTACAAAATAAAGGATTATTGTTGAGTTGTTGAACTTAGAAATAAAACCACCTAAGTTAAGGATGGCTAAAAGCACCTTTAATACATTGGTAAAGGTATTTTTTGCATTAGCTTTTTCATGGCTTCATAATTATATTACAATTTAATTAAAATTTTTGATTTTCATTTTTATTTTTTGAGTTGTGCCGCTATTCTTCCAAGGTATGAGTGTTTATGAGTTGTTTTTTACATACATTATAGTAAGTCCTACCTTTTGTACATATGAGATATTTGTCTTTAGCAATTGATTTTGTAGACTTACCTGCAACAAAAAAAAAAAACAAATTATTACTTTGTATTATTACTATTAACATTATTTGACTTAAGGCCTAGATTAATAACAAATTAATAAATTGAACATGTTTCGCACACTAAATATGAAATACTCATTATTTATAGACTCTTTAAATATCCGAAAATGTCAAGTAGACTATGTCTAGTATAGGAGGTAGGAATATAGGGAAAAGAAGGGTATGAGGTAGGAAGGAAATAGTTAGTTTAATTATTTTAAATGGCGATGGTGATTTTCAGGGAAAACTGTGAAGAGCAATGAATTCCACAATTTTACCACTCTATTGAAATAACCGTTCTGGAAAGAAACTGTTTTACAACGTGATTTCTGGACAGCAAATGGAACATTCCGGGCAGGTGGTACATTTCTGAGATTCTTATTTGTTGGTTGTACTGCATGCTGTATGAAAGAATGTTTCGGATTTTTCTAAATGACGAACCATAAAAATTGTATTTATAATAGATAGACAGTTCGGTCAGCCACATTTCTTCGAAGCTGAAGTGAGTCAAGTTGATCAGTTAACTCAGTATGAATTAACCGTATTTCAGTATTCCCTCTGTGCAGAGCACAGAGTCTAAACATTTTATTGTTGATTGAGAGGCACCTTTCAATAAGTGATACCTGTCTACACTAAAAGTATAACCGCACCTATAGTTATTAGCAGAATTTATCAACATCAACCTCAGAAGTCAACTTTTAACCATTTTTCAACATATCATCCGGTTATACTCCAACATTGGAAGACATTTTAAAAATTTTCAGATACAATAGAATCAATTAAACTGGCAAGCCCGTCTTATATTATATTTTTTCTGTGCTACGTGCTAATGTGCTAAACAAAGTCCTACGAAACTTTAAATATTTTGCTCAATCAAACTAAAACAGAGTGGGATAACTTTTTTTAAAATTATTCAAAGAACGGTTCGTAACGTAAGTCGAAAGTCTATTTTACTAAACTGCTGGACACACCAAATAATTATTGAAGCAATATTCAACAATTTCATAAAAAATTGTTGGATTTATTACCGTTAAATGAAAAAGATGTGACTAACCGTGACTATTTTAAGGATAATGAATATCTTCAATTCGAAATCCATTATGTGCAATACAGATAGTCGTATATCTATGTATAATCAATCTCAGGGGTCACTGTTCTGATTAGACCATTATACGGGGCTTGGCGAACTAGAGGTACCTGAGCTATAGTGAGCTTCAGCCTGCAATTGCAAACCGTAAACCTGTTGTCGTGTCTAGCAGGACCGGTGACCTTGACTGAACCACCAGGGTCAGGTGACGATGCTCCCTTATAAGCACCCCCTAGTGGGTACACACTAGAGAGGACTCAGGTAAGGTCAAACCATGAAAAGTATCAAACCTCTGGGCACCTGTTGCCTAACAGGTATAGACGAAGGCCTGTTGCTGACCTTTATTGCGTCTTAACTCGTAGAAGCAATATGGGAAAATTTCTAAGTATTCTTTTAAAATCTTTTAAACTTCTTAAACTTTTTGTTTCTTACACCCTATCATACAATATTGGCCTATGTTATATTTAATATGATAGGATTTATTGTTTAGTTTCCCCCTTTTTTGAAACAAATTATATTTTGATCAAAGGAAAAAATTTAAAATCCAAATACAAAATATTTGTGGATTGAGTGCCAACCGTGATGCCGTGCAACATCATCTCGAGCATAACAAACCACATATTCTTTTTCTGACAGAAACAAAACTTTCTGAAATCCATCCCTCTGACGTAACACTAAATCCCAAATAAAGGCTTTTAAACTTCATCAAGGTGTATATGCATACATTCATGAGGGTGTTGCATATATAAACGCTATTCAAATTTTTAGCTACATGGTGATAACTACAAAACAGTAGTATTGAAGGTTTGTCTACCTGAAATTTCTTTTTTCACCATAGCTTTACACCGGTTCCCAAACAAATAAAATCCCAATTTTTTTTAATCTCCTGACTAATGTTGTGGATGAAATTGTGAGGTTATCGTTACCGGTGACATCAAAGTCCACAACAAATCGTGATTAGAATTTTCTAAGACGACCGTCGACAACAACAACGAAAGGCAAGCAGAAATATTCGGCAAATCACAGAATCTGACTCAAATTGTAAAAAGCCCAACTTTCACGCCTCGTAATGCTGGTGATAAAACTTATATCTCACATTTATACCAGATATTACGAGTGTCGATGTCAAAAAGGGTAGTATCCGAAATTCTTACTATCATCCAATAACATCAGTTATCAAAACTGATTTCCTAAGACTTAAAGTGCCCAAACCCCGTAAAATATTTCACTTCTCAAAATTGGACACTAATGGTATTTGAAGTTTTTTTTCAAGGTTTCCCTTTTGATCGTCATTGTTTTTATACTAACCATGTAAATGTTTCTGCTCAAAACTTTACTGAAACCATTCACTTCGGCATTATTAAATTCGTTCCTTTTTCAATGATAAAACCCCAGCAAAAATATATGTATTCGAAGGCGGCCAAATTAGCTCTTAGAACAATCGTAGAATATTTAATATTTGGATTCATAACAAAAATCCTGTTTTTTTTTTTATTAATTAGTTAGACATGTTTAGCACACTAAATATGAAATATTCATTATTTAGACTCTTTGAATATCCGAAGATACCATGTCAACTATAAAGGAAGGAGATGAGGAAAATGGACGGAATGGGGATATAGGGATAACTATACTAATTGTTTTAAATGATTATGGACATTTTCTTTAAATGCCTGAGGGGAAAATTCATCGGGAAATACAGAGGGAGGCATTGAGTTCCACAATTTGGCCACTCTATTAAAATTGTCGTTCTGGAAGGACACAGTTCTACAACGAGGTATTTGTACAACAAATGGATGGGATAACTCGGCAGCTCTTGTTTGTCGATTATACTGCGCACACGATGGAAGGATATTTTGAATTTCCTTAGAGGAGAATTCGCTAAAGTTATATTTATAGTAGATTGATAATTCAGCCACATTTCTTCTGTGCTGGAGTGAATCAAGCTGGTCCGTTAGTTCGGTATTACCAATCAACCGTATTGCTTTTCTCTGTACAGAGTCTAGACATTTTATTGTTGACTGACAAGCACCTCCCCACACATGACAGCAGTACTCCATACATGGACGAATAAAAGACTTGAAGATTAGCAAAATTTGCTCGGGATTGAAATACTTTTTACATCGACTCAAGAATCCTAATTTTTGCATTGCAGATTTAGCGAGGTTGAACACATGTTTATTCCATTTCAGGTTATTTTGAATATCCACTCCAAGAAGTCTAACTGATTCAACCTCACGCAATTCCTCGTGGTTTATTTTAATAGGAACATTTTTATGTCGCTCTATTCGAGAAAGACGGCATAGTTTGGTTTTGGTTGGATTAAATGAAACAAGATTACGATCTCCCCATTCCATTATACGCTCCAGATCTTTGTTGGTAGAATCAATTAGCAGCTCTCTATCAGTGGTAACTGCAGTATGAGATCGAAATTTAGGAGATGCATGTGATGCGTGCAATGTGCTGTCATCAGCAAAACTATGGATTGGGTGCACTGTGGAAATAAGTAAGTCATTAATGTATAGAAGAAACAAGGTTGGTGAGAGTGCAGAACCTTGGGGAACCCCAGCATTGGTTTTGAAAATATTGGATGTGATACCATCTAAATTAACATGAAATTGGCGACCTGTAAGAAAACTATGAATCCATGAGACAGTAAGATGGTCTATGCCATAAGATTTTAATTTAGCTATGAGATTTTTATGCCACACTTTATCAAATGCTTTAGAAATGTCAAGTGAAATACTGAATGTTTCACCATGGTTTTCCAGCGATTTGTTCCAGAGATGGGATACGTAGGCTAACAGATCACCTGTTGCATGACTTCTACGAAAATCATACTGTTTATCATCAATAATTCGCGACACTTCTAAATAATCTATTAAATTGTAGTTAACATATTTTTCAAATATTTTAGCTAAAACCGACAGAATTGCAATTAGTCTGTAATTGTTAGGATCTATCTTACTGCCTTTCTTTGGTATGGGTTGAACGCTGGCCAGCAGTCCGTTACACCTGGTCTAAAAAACGAATGGAGAATGGCGTCCTTGCGGTGATCATCGAGCTTTAAATAGGATTACAGTTCCTGATCGATATTTCATTTTTCACCTCCAACATTTTTCGCATTAGTTGGCATCATTTTTTCATCCCTCAATCTTCGGACGTACCTTTGATCTTTTTGAATTTACAAAAATGACCTTTGGTCTTAGGAATGCTGCTTAATCGTTCCAACGAGTGATGCACTCTGTTTTAACCAAATTCAATGTTTGCTTCGTTATCTGGATGATATACTAATAGCATCAAAAAATTCAGAGGAGCATCTTATTCACCTTCAAATCATTTTTCAGAGATTCTAGTAAAATAGTCTCATTATTAATCCAGATAAATGCTTTTTTGCTAAATCTGAGATTAAATTTTTAGGCCATGAACACGGCATTTTGCCAGATCGTGAACGCGTTCAAGTCCAAAAAGACTTTGAACTTCCAACTACAGTTAAGAAGCTTAAGAAATTCTTAGGTACGCTTAACTTTTACAGACGATTCTTACCAGCTGCGGCAGTTTTGCTTAACGACTTTTTGAAGGGATACAAGAAGAATATTAAAATTCCTGCTTCTTGAACCACTATTTCCATTAACGCCAGCCTTCTTTCTAATCTGTCATCTTCAGCTCATCTAGCAACTATGATCGATGCATCTGATATAGTGATAAGAGACGTAGGAGAATGTCGTGAAATTTATACTATTTACTGACCACAAACCTCTAATTTTTGCTTTGAAACAGAATCTTGAAAAAGCATCTCCCCATCAATTTCGACACCTGGATTTCATTGGGTCATTTACCACTGATATCCAGAATATTTAGCCGACGCGCTACCACGCATTAATTAAATCCTTATTACAGAGAAAATTGATAATGCTGCACTAACATTTTGGCAGTAAATTTAGTCCTGCTTACAAGTTTACTGAACTGTCCAAACGGTTTTTTCCGAATGGTATTTTCATGTATGTTATTTGAAATTCAACAAAGATTAGTTTAGTTCGAAATGGCAAAATTATCAATAAATTTTGTCAACATAAGAGGATTGAATGTCAATTTTCATTCAGTCCATTTTTATCTTGAGAGATTCTAACCGGATATTCCTTTCTTAACTGAAACTATTATAAGTAGCCGAGCTATAAATCTTGATCGTAGTAAATATATTTGTCCTCATTATGAGCTTGAGTCCTCATTTTATTTCAAGCATGGTGCTTGTGTGTTTATTAGAAACACCATTCCATATGTATGAATTAAAAATTTTTAATTAAATTCTAAATACCACAACATGTCTCCGTTAAGATTTGTTGCTCTAATCAAACGTTGTTTGTTTTTGGTCTATATCGCTCCCGTAATTCATCAACCTTTTTCGTGACCTATCTGAAAAAATAGATAGGTTGACCAAAAATCCTAATGCCACATTACTGATGAGATAGGTAAACAGACTGAGCTATTTGCTCTTTACCATCATTACACACATATTATAAATCAGCCTACGAGAGTGCCTGACATTCCGGGACAAAATAGGAAATTACTTGATTTGTTTTTAACAAATAATCCTTACCTGGTACAATTTAAAGTATGTCAGAACCTTTAGGTGGTTCCGATCATAATTTGATCTCTACACAGTTAAATTTACAAATTCCAAAACAATTTAAAGCCAATACCTCGTTTTGTTTGGAGCTATAAAGCTGCGAATTGGGAGGGTCTTAAAGATTTTTTTAAGCGGTTTTCCTGCAAACCGAATTGTCTTACCAAGACCCTGAGTGTTAAATTTTTCGGCGGTTCTTCTTGAGGGTATGCGAAAATTTATTCCCAATAGATTAACCGTTCCTAAGACTAACCTATGGTTTTCCAAAAAATGCAAAAAGGCAATTAAAATTAATAAAAAGGCATTTCAAAAGTTTAATCAAAGCAAAAGTGATGTAAATCTTAAACAGTACCGAATTTAGAGCAATATATGTAGAGAACTAATAGATGCAGAAAAAATCTCTTTAATCGGAAAAAAGCATCTATATTTGCTGAATACTATGAGTTTCTTAGTGTCTTCCAAACTACTTAATGTGACGGGAGATTTACTTTCCTTTGTCACTCATGTCTGGAACAAGTCGCTTGAAAATCATGGTGAGACTTTCGGTGTTGCTCTTGATATATCCAAAGCATTTTATAAAGTTTGGCACAATAATCATATTTGCAAATTAAGATGGAATGGTTTGAATGAGCAACTTATATCTTGGATACAAAGCTTCATTTCCGAGCGGAAATTTCGGGTTAATGTTGATGGTGTTTCATCGGATGTTTTTCAACTAATGCAGGAGTTCCCCAGGGTTCTGTTTTGTCACCAACTCTCTTTCTTATTTATATTAACGATTTGGTGGATTTAACAATTAGTTCTATCCATAGTTTTGCTGATAATAGTACGCTTCATGCGTCTCATGAAAACCCAAAATTATATCCACCGTTAGCGCTTAATAACTGTAGATAAAATTTGATAGATTCATTAAACCATAACCTCAAAACTATTTTGGATTGGGGGCTTGCTAATACTGTTGAATTCAATACGAGCAAAACACAGGCTTGTCATTTTTCTAGATTATCCACACCATATCCGTTTCCATTAAAGTTCGACTCTAAAGATCTTGTAGAAGAATCTGTTCGAATTCGAGGATAGAAGTTGAAAACAATCTGATATGGAATTCTCTTACTTTTAACCTAGCTAAGAACGCTAGAAATCGGGCTTTTTGGGACGATGTCGTAAGTTTTTAATAACGAACAGTTTCTATTAATTTACAAATCATTTATACGTCCCTGTATGGAGTACTGTTCTCACATATGGGGTGGAGCTTATTATAGTGATTTGAAGCGTCTTGGTTCTGTTCAACGCAGAGCTGTTTGACTGATTGACAACTCAATTCTTACTAATGAGTTTGATTCTTTACAGCACAGATGAAATGTTTCTGATCTGACCATTTTCTCCAAAATACCATAATGTATTTAATACCAAATACCATATTGTATGTATGAACGAAATTCTACAGAAATTAAATCAATTTTATCTGAACTAGCAAACCTATATCGCGTAACACCATAGCTAATGTTGTAGCCCATCTTTTTACGGTTCATATAAAAAGGTGCAGAACTGTTGCTTTTTAACGTTATTTGCGTTACCTTCATGGGTTTTGAAGCGTTACCTTCATGGGTTTTTCCTTCCTTTCCAATGCGTTACCTTCATGGGTTTTTCCTGATAGCTTTAATCCTCAAAATTTTAAAGTTCATAACTTTCTTAGAGAAACTTCATTTATTCAAACTTAATCTAAATCCCTAGTTGGCGTGGTATCTTCGGATATTCAGAGACGTTAATTAAAAATTTATTATAATTAACACTAAACTTGTCTAACTTAGAATAAAAAAAAGTACATTTGGTACATCAGTACCATTTTTTCATTTCGTGCTTTTTTGAAGCCACTGGTGGAGGAGTATTTGTGGTGATGCTTTGAACTTAAATGTGTTTGAATCTTTAAAAAAAAGGGTTGGTTTAACTTTGGTTTTTGTTTTAGAAAAATTGTTTTTTTTTTCAATATTTAGTTTTAAGAATCTTTTGCTCAAATTAACACTACATAATAGATTTTCTGTTAAATATTTAAAATGTTTAGAATTTGTGAGAAGCATTGTGTAATAATACTCATTAAATTGTGTAATAATACTCAATAAATAAGTATGTACAACAAATAATCATTTACAGTGAATAATTATGTACAATAAGTAATTATACACAACAAGTAATTATTCACTAAACAATTAATGAACATCGAATAATTTAATTAAATTTATATCGTGTGAAGTTGGAATGTTGTTTTTATAAGCAATTGCGCTACATCGAGTATACAGGGTTCTTGTTCAAAACGAAGCAATTTATCATATACCAGAACACGTGGTAAAATATATAGTTTACTAACGAAGAATAACCATAGACCCCACAATAAATACAATCGATGCTAACCTATTTGAATAAAAATTGGATACTAGCAATTTCAACTCTATCAATATTACAGAAATTATAAAAATGGAAATTGAATATCCACAATCACATTAAACAATACAAAAACGATGATGTCATTCAATACCTCTGTGCAATATGTAAGATGTGAAAACTCAAAACTGAAGTCGGATGGAGAGATCCCTTAAAATGGTTAGGCCAGAGCCAGAGTGAGAGGTGAGAAATAGGAGCGAGAGAGGGAAGGGGGGGAGAGAAATCTGACACACAAAAAAGTTACAGAAACTTTTACAAAATTTTTATAAATGTACAACACACAAAAGTTTTTGATAAAACTAAAATTTTTTTTCCTTCAAATCCAAAAATAATTTGTAAATCCAATAAATTTGTAGTTTTTCCAAATATTTTTTTTGGTAATTTTCAATATTTTTGATAAACGTACAAAAATTTTGTTAGTTGTAAAATTTGTAAAATTTACTTATTTTTCTTTTTTTGAGTGCAGACTACTACAACTAAGCAACTTGCTTTAGGGTCAGAGCAACTGTCTCATTCAGACAATCAGAGTATTCTGTACTTTTACAGTTTTTACGACACTTTAAAAGCTTCTAACTATATGTGCTTCAGGTCAACCATCAAAGTAAATTATGTGACGTATTTAAATTTTGATTTTTGATAATTTTTTGTATTTATTTTTTTGATAATTCGTTACTTAAATTTGTTTTAATCAAAATTAGAAGTAATCGAAAACAAAAACTTTATTCTGTATATTACATTTTAATGGGCGTGTTTGGTTTATTTAATTTAAAATTTTTCCGAGACGGTTGAAAAATAAATCTTATTTTATCGAAAACTCTAATTCTGATAATGTATCCGTAGATTTTCAAAACTTATTTAAACGTTCATGCAAAATGTTATGTGGCAAGCAAAAATGTTACATTAGTTGCATAATAGTAATACCCGTAGATACAAATAAGTTAAGGTTTTGTTGGCTTAACATATTTTGAGTTTGTTGTTTAATAAGAGTGAATCTCGTTCGACAGTGGGATTCAGGTTTTTTGAGTTAGAATACAACAATATAATAATTTAGGTGTCCCAATTAGTCGAAAGCAAACGTCACTTTTACAGATTTAATTTACAGTCTTGTTCAAAATATCTTACATTTTTTGTTTTTTTCTGTTTAAAATACTTAACTAGCTGGTTTAGCCCACTAGGTAGCTTATGTACTTACTAACACCACCAACTTATTAACTAAATCGGCTCTGTAATTTTTTTTCCAGTAAATCCATATTGAGTTTGACTGGATTCGAACCGTCGACCTTAACTATATATAGACTCATGATGTCCACTTATTTTCCAAAACAAAATTCCATGGCTTTCCAAAACAAAAACTTGAATTTTCTATGACTCTTTTTAAAAATAAAACAAATAATTTTGCGAGAAGACCTGACTGACGTATAAGATAGACGCAGTGCATTTGAACATTAGATGTTTACATCGAGTGAGTCTATCCATGCTACTACATCGGGAGTCGCCAAATGGATTTCTGAGATGTCGCCATTGTATCGTCGAATTGAACACACAGTAACAATTTGTTTTATGGTTTGTTGTAGAGCTCCGCAGTCACATTCAGGAGACTCTGAAATGTCTCACTTGTAGAAAGAGTTAGCACAGCGTCCATGATTAGTTCTTATTCGGTATAGTGTAGTCCAGATATGACGTGGCAGATTGGCACCGGGTTGACTTCAGCTTTCTTGACTTCACCCAAGAAAAGGGTATGGTCACCGTAATATTCATGCAAGGGTAAAGTGATGTTGTTTGTTACCTTTTTATGTTTTATGCGAGCATCTGAGTGCAGGTGGAGCGATATTACTAAGCACAGTGAGCCAAGGCATCACTTATAGTACGCATCGCGGCATGCAGCTGGCAGTCAATTTTTTCAGTATGTGTACTATTCAACCAGACTGGTGCGCCGTACTCAGCCACTGTGTACACCAGACTTCAGCCACTGAGTACACTAGACTTCAACGTCCCATGATCAAGTAATATGCCATTTACTGGATTGTTGCGAATTCCATTTTAGTTTTGTTTTTTTAAATTAAATTGCAAATTAAAAAGAAAACGTTTTATCTCTTATTTAATTTTATTGCCTTTATATCCTATCATGAAAAATTGGCCTATTTCCACAGTTCAGAACGCCTGTTGTTGTGGGACCAAGGTCTCAAAAGGTTTTCATGTGTTGTTGTAACACATACAGGACATTTTATTAAAGGGCATTTTGTTTGCTCTTTGCGAGACATTTATGTATTTTAATTCCAACAAATGTATGGTATACAAAGGTATTAGAAAATATTGCCAATTCTAACCACTTTTTAGTAACGTCAGTTGTCAAAAGTGATTAACTAAAAGCTAGAGTTTCCAAATTCGATCAAATGTTTTACTTTTCGAAAATGGAGACCAGTGGTCGTTTTTTCCAATGTTTCTTTTTCGATCGTCATTGTTTTTATACCGACGATGTAGGTAAATGATTTAACACTTTACTTAAACTATTCAATTCGGTATTAATAAGTTCGTTTTTCCAATAATGAAACCCCAGCAAAAACATTTGTTTTTCAAGACGGAAAAATTGGCTCTCAAGAAACAAACGTAAATTTTATAATATTTGGATTCATAATTAAAATTCAATAAATCACTCCCCAATATCCAGAAATTGACAGAGCGAAAGCGGCAAATCTTAAGATTGTGTCAATTTTTGATAAAAGAATTAGTTCTTTAAATTCAGGTACCAAATTTGCTCGTCTATCATTAACGGTCATTTAATCGTCACTGGCCACGCACACCTTGAAAAAGGCGGGGAAGCTACCCGAGCAGAAATTAGTTAGGGAAAGCCTGAATACGGTCAGGGCCTGATCAGGGTCAGATAGGGCAATCTGATGTGGGCCTGTTTCGGACCTGAATTAGTATACCCTTTAAGGGCAAACTTTATTTGGATACATCTGGCCTTGATTTGATTTTTCGAATCTGACCCCTAGTTGGGCAATCTGATCAGGGCCTGATACAAAATGCCTTACTAGGGTTTGCCCTATTTAATTTTATATGGAAAACTTGATCAGTGTCTGATCCGTTTATCACAATCAGGGCCTGATTAGGCAAAAGCGTTACACTCATGATCAGGGCCCTATCAAACTAGGGCTAACCTGATCACGGCCGTATTTGAGCCTTAAGAAATTTCTGCTCGGGTAACTATCCAGGCAAGCAAATCAGAGCCAGATTATTTTAAATAGAGGACTTACTACTACGGTTGAGATAGGTTTTGCTTAAATAAAATGTTTTAAAAATGACGAATTTAGTAGTTTTTAATTTGGTTACTTGACTTTTACTAAACTTTTGCAAACCGATCTCTTACTAGGGAAAGACCTTTCAAAAAATACAATCACAATTATGACGCATAACAAAATCACCATCAAGAGATTTGTTGCCGAGTTGGCTGCTATTACATTTTTCATATTAATTATAGCGAATTTATGAGATATAATATTTTCAGACAGTTTTTGCATCAATATTTTCAGATAGTTTTTGATTTGTTCAGTGTGTCAATTATATGGTTTGGTATATAACTATAATCACCTCCAAAATACCAGAAAAGTAAGGTTCCGATTCGAGCACGTAGTGTTTTCGATTTTAAACATTTAAATTTGGTGAAACCTATGTCTGCTATGATATGAGGTGCAAACTATCTGGTCTACCGCATTTATATGGATAATGGACCTGTCCTTTGAGTGACCAACTCTGAAATCGCGTTTTGGGATTGCTTTTATAACCTCTTCTATTGCTATATAGAATGAGTTTTTCTCAGCAACTAATATATGGTTTCTTTAATGCGTCAACTAACAAGATCACCAGTATCAAATTAAGAATAAAACAGTATAGCTGTCAAACAATAGTTTTCCGTTTCTTTTCAAACATGGTATGTGTATCATTTTTAATAAAAAAATGTTCTTCCAGCGTATACTGACCTTCGCTGCCTGATTATATTAGTTGTCCGAGAGTAACCACTACACTAAAGTGTTTAGAGTGCAATTAGTTTTTAAATTCTGGTATCAAATCTTGCCTTTCATTGACGGTTTGACAACGCACACCTTGAAAAAGATAAGGGAACTAGGTTATCGCATTATACATTGCAAAACCATATGATTGAATCTGGGGAAATTCCAACTTGTCCTCGTTGCAAATGACTTTAATTCCGCAATCGATAAGTTAAGTCAAAGTGTTGTGACCGATATAATTCGGTTGCCATTTCCTTTTTTATACAAAGTTAGTTAGTCAAGTTTTTGGAACAATAAATAATATTTTATTATTTTGTTTTTCCTCAAAATAATATGTTAATGTCTGTGAATATCTAAAGATACCGTGCTAACTGAGGTTTTTGTAAACAATTTTTATTTTTTAAGATATTTATGGAAATTGACCTTAATCTGGGAATACAATTTATCATGAAAACCACAAAATGGTAATGAGCTCTAAAGAAGCAAAACTCTTTAAAAAGTCACGCAGAAATGCTACTGTTCTAGATTTAGTTATATGTGTTCATATGCAAAGGGGTGGACATTGATTTGACCTCCTCAGACGAATACTAAACCACAATTTATTTGTAGAATTTTGGCCAATCTGCAAATTTTTAACTAGATTGATTTTCTTTTGAGTCTAAATTGATGAACGCTGGTGCACCCAAGGCTCTGTTTGTTATCCCCAATCTAGATTTGATTTACTCTATATCAAAGACCTGTTGAAAACCATTATTACACTCTACAAATCTTTCGTCCCCTATCTTCAAAGGTAAAATATATGAACGATAAAATCCCGCTCGGGGCTGCGATAAATGTAAACGAGGGCCTAAAAAAAGTTGAAGGAGTCAAAGTTTGTTCAATTTAAATTGCAAAAACCACAGCTAAGTATGTATATTGATTCTTTCCAGATCGAAAATTGAATTTTCCAACGACATTTCAATTAGTACGGGAGACGAGCAAATAGGAGAAGAAGCATAGGTTTATTTATACGTAATCATATAATGACGATGACAAAAAGCGCGTCTAGAAAAATGAAGCTCCTCAAAAGATTTTAAAAAAGTGTTTCATCCTATATCAATCGAGTTTTGTCGTCAAGTTTGGACGCTATATCTGTTTCCATCCTGGTTGTCTTGGACTCTATTCAAAACTGTGCTACACGAACTGTGGGTGATCGAAATTTAACATCAAATTTTGCCTTCGTACAAAATCGTCGCACTATTGATGATCTCGCTCGTTGTTTTTTATTAATAAAGTCACTAAGTAGTCGGAAGAAATCGGGATTCGGGAGCATCAAACATATTATTTGAGCATCAAACATATTATTTGAGCATCAAACGTATTATTTTATTCTTGTCATATCAGTCGGTTAGTGCAAACAGGCAAGCTGTTGAGATCACATACTGTCATAGCGATAGAATGCAAATCGATTTCTTTGTAGATAAACAAAACAATATTTTAACTAACTCATCAAAAATTTTTTCCAAAAAAATAATATATTTTCATGACTTTCCATAACTTTCCCTGACCAAAAAAAATCCCCTGACTTTCTAGAATTCCATGCCTGGTGGACACCATGAGACTATAGTGTTTTAACACACTTGGCTAGACATCACCTATCTTATATAGGGACGATCAATTGTACTTTGAATTTGTACTCTGAAAACTTTTATTTGGGTTATTTTTTAAATTGTAAAAAAATTTCTGCAGATATAGTTAAAAGATAAAAACTGTTATTAACTTTTTTTTCGTTTAATTTATGATAATTCATTTCATTTAATAAATTTTATGTCTAAATTTATCTGTCAAAACGTCACATTGCAGAGAATATATTTAAGTCAAGTTTATTTTTATCTATCATAATACAAATACTTTAATGATAAAAAAAATTAAAACTGAAAAATTTTCATTTTTTAATTGCTTTTGCTACTATGATTAATTAAAAGAAAATAAAACCTAAATAGACGATACACACATGTTGTATGCTCAAGAGTGTTTGAGATAAGCCATGGTCAAGAAGTCATTGTGTTTTGCATGCGGTATTGCAGCAACATTATCTCAATTATCCAAATAAGTTCTAGATAAAGCCACCACCAACCAATTAAGAAATCAATCGCATATCAGAAAAGTAAAAAGAAAATTAAATTTTCTAATTACGTAATCCTTAAAACCAGAATAAATCAGTTTTTTTTGGTAACAATCGAATTTATATTATTATTCTTATAAATAGATTAAATGATATTACTCTTATTACTATCAGTTAAACATTAAAAAATTGTATTTAAGTTACCATTTCAAATTTTTTAATTACATTTTATTGTTATTTTCAGAACAATCCGGGATCGTTGGAAAATATAAACAATTTAAAATAAAAATCAATGATTTGTAAATCAGAAGGTTAAACGCGATTTTGTTTTCACTTTTCAGTGCTTGCTCGAACGCATATTAAGTTTGGGTTAATCGATCGAGAATAAAATATTTATTTATAAATTAGTAAAATACAATTCTTTAATTCATTACGGGGTCTTTACGATTTGCGTCATGAAGTGTGGACAGTTTAAAAATACAAATAAAAACTAAATCTCTAGTACTTTAAATGGTGAAATTACTAGTCCAGTGATTACAAACCTTTAGCATGCGTGCCTCGAATGGAGAGTATTTTGATGGCACTCAAAATGTTTGGTTATGATTAACGAGTACACCGTACTCAACCAATGGCATACGTGTTAGCTTGAGATGCACAACGCCATTGGTAATATCAGTGAGATATCTTTAGCCAAGGTCATATCTTATAGGTGCAGACAGTACTTTAATTACTTCGGTCTGAAAGACCTAAGTATTACATTCATGAGCTCAAAGTGAAATTCTTACCCCCACTTTTTTGGCATTTCTCGACGTTTTAGAACCTACTGATTCTAAAAATGCAAAAAAAATGTATGTCTGTCTGTCGGCCGGCCGGCCGTCACAGCCTACGAAATCTAGAAAACCGCTGGACGGATTAGAAATCTAGAAACCGCCGGACTGTACCGGAAGTGTGTCAAAAAATCGTCTATGTGTCAAAACAAGGAAATATGCATATTTTTTGCTTAAAAAACATTCATTTTAAGTGATTACGAGTAGGGACATTGAATTTGGAGAAATCTTGATGGTCGGGATTGGTATGTGAGATCAAAAACTAGATTATTGCATTATAAGTTTGTCAAAAATATGTTGTCAAGTGTGTCAAAAGAAAGATTTTTATTTATTTTTTTACCAAATTTGTTGGAAAAAAATTAAATCAAAATTTTGTTTGAAATGAAATTTTATTATTATTATTGAGAATTATGGCATTATAAGTTTGTCAAAAAAGTGTTGTCAAGTATGTCAAAAGTTGTCAAGTGTGTCAAAAAAATGTAGCAGTTTTTATGACGTAAATGAATTGAATATGAAATTGGACATGGAAATTTTTGAATTTGTTATAGTTTTGGAAATATTTTTGGAATTTTAAAAAAGTTTGTATTTTTGATTTTGTAAGAATTTTTGGAAAATTTTTAGCAATTTGAAAAATTTTAAATTTTTGATTTTATTATAATTTTTTAAATTTTGAAAAAAGTTTCAATTTTTGATTTTGTAATAATTTTTGTAATATTTTTAGAATTTTGAAAAAAGATTGATTTAATTTAATTTTTACAATATTTTTGGAGTTGTGAAAGAAATATGAATTTGTGATTTTGTAATCTTTTCTCGCAACGCTAAATGGAGAGGTTTCTGAGTAGTTTGCTGAGTGTATCATCTTTTCACTAAATTATGTTAATTTATGATCTGTTATAATTTTCCGGCAACGTATTGATATTACTTCGGTCTGAAAGACCTAAGTATTACATTCATGAGCTCAAAGTGAAATTCTTACCCCACCTTTTTTTGGCATTTTTCGGCTGGTCGGCCGGCCGTCACAACCGACGAAATCTAGAAAACCGCTGGACGGATTTGAAAAAATTTTTTTCTAAATATACGTTTACTCAATGGTAAGAGATGAAAGGATGATGTGTTCGATAACTGTACCGGAAGTGTGTCAAAAAAATCGTAAGGTGTGTGATTTTTATTTATTGTTTTACCAAATTTTTAAGCGAAAAAAAAAATTAATAATTTTTATGACATGAAAATATATTATTATTATAGCGGATTATGGCATTATAAGAACTAAGATGGCATAGTAGGGAAATCCATGAAACAGTGGAAGGGTACACTCTTTAATATGCCAAAATTGAGGAGAATTTGAAGTTGGCTTTCTCATACATCGTCGAATGAATTATTTAATATGCGGATATACACACTGAGAATCCGCACCCAAATATTTAATGTAACGATCGTCAATGTTCATTCACCTACAGAAGACAAAGCAGATGTCATTAAGGACATGTTCTTCCTAGACTTTGAAGAAGTCATTAATAACACCCGCGGCACGATATGTGACGTGACAATGACATCGCTATGTCTTGCAAAAATATAGTGTCAAAATATCCAAAAGATCTTAACGAAGAACAACTAGTTCGCTATAAATTATTTCACTTTTAATAATATGAATCACGTAACCATGTACAAAAACAATGTTCAACGATAATCGGAAAGATTATTACTATGGATGAGTACAGCTTTTTCAAATATGAATATTTTATTACGCATGTTTTTGCGTATGTTTGTCACTAATGTGTTGGATGACCGATCATTTTCAAAATTAAAATTCATTTAAAATGTTTTGCGTAATACTATGGGTAATGATGGTTTGACCAATTTATCTATTCTTAGTATAGAATACGAAATGCCAGATGAATTGAATTGCAATGAAATCATTGATAAGTTCGTAGAACTTTAATGTAGAAAGAACGTGATTTAAATCTAAATTTTTATTTACAAATTAATAAATATAGTATATATTTTTCTTTTTTTTCTGAAATTGTGGAGGCCCTACGAACGTGGGGGCCCTGAGGCATGCAAATTGAATGAGAAAAGGCATCGAAAATTTTTTTTGTTTTTTTTTTTTTTCTAAAAACTAAATTCAATTTATACAATGTCAAAAAACAGCGCGTCGCTTTACATGAATTTTTGACAAAACCATGGGTATTTGAAAAATAATATATTACACACGTAAATAAATATATGCATATATATATATATATGTATATATATATATATATATATATATATATATATATATATATATATATATATATATATATATATATATATATATGTGTGTATATATATATATATATATATATATATATATATATATATATATATATATATATATATATATATATATATATATATATATATATATATATATATATATATATATATATATATATATGTATATATATATATATATATATATATATATATATATATATATATATATATATATATATATATATATATATATATATATATATATATATATATATATATCTATATCTATATCTATATATATGGGGTATTCCACGTCAAATCGACCACTTTTGACCCGACCCCTCTCGATTTGGTTGAAACTTTATTATCTTTTTGTACCCCAGTAATTATATGTTTTCAAGTTTTTTTTTAATTTTTCATCAAACCCAAAAAATGTTATGAATTTTTTAATAAAATAGCTATTTATCTTTCAAATACCCATGGTTTTGTCAAAAATTCCTTAAAAGCGACGCGCTTTTTTTTGACATTGTTGTAATTAAATGTAGTTTTTAGGAAAAAAAACAAAAAAAATTTTCGATGTCTTTTTTCATGCAATTTTTTAGTTTTTTGAGAAAAAACATCAATTTTTCAAAAGCGACACTTTTAATTTTTTTTATTTTTTTTTATTTTTTAACTTTGAATTATTCTTTAGTTAATGCCGTTAGACCTAGAGTGGGCCGACTTCGCTTTCTATTTTATTTTTTAATTAAAAAAATTGTCGTTTTTATTTATTTATATATATGGGACGATCCACCTCAAACGGACCACTGCTGCGACCGAAATTGGGGGTGGTTTAAAAAAACGTGAGATGGCTCAAAATTTTTGTATTGAAGTATTCTTTCCAATAACAGGTAACGTTTTAGAATTTTTCAAAATGATGGGGTCAAAGTGAAGGGTTAATATCGACATATTTCAACATCGCACGTGGAAGCTAGTTACTAACACGTAAAAAAAATTTTTAGAAATAGATTGTTAATTTAAAAATGATTGTAGGAGTACGATATTTAAAAATTTATATAATTGATTAAAACAAATATAAATGGTGACTTCAAAATGGCTCCAACTCATCAAATTTGCATTTTCACTAACAAAAGAAGCTTATATTTTACCCTTCTACGGCTTGAAAACTATCTTTTAGGTTTTTAAATAGTTGTAACATCAATTTATCAATTAATTTCAATTATTATTTAAAATGGCCGAAGCACAATACACTTCTTTTTAAAAAAAATCAACTTTAGACAAAAAACAAAAAGAAACATTGGAAGAGTAAAAAATAACTCAATTATGACTTAAGAGATAAAAATACATACGTGTTTGTTTTGTTTTTTACGAAATTCGTTTAATTTTTACAAAAAGTTTATTTTTGGACATATACTCGCGAAATTGTTAAAAATGATGATATTTTGCGCCAGCCGTTTTGAATAATTATTGATATTCTTTGAAAAATTGTTGTAACAACTATTTAGAAACCTAAATGATAGTTTTCATGCCGTAGAATGGTAAAAAATAAACGTTTTCGGTAGTAAAAATTCAAATATGATGAGTTGGCGCCATTTTGAAGCCGCCATTTTTAATTTTTTATCAATTATATAAATTTTTAAATATCGTACTCCTACAATCATTTTAAAATTAACAATCTATTTCTAAACATTTTTATTACGTGTTAGTAACTAGCTTCCACGTACGATGTTGAAATATGTCGATATTAATCCTTCACTTTGACCAAATCATTTAGAAAAATTCTAAAACGTTACCTGTCATTAGAAAGAATACTTCAATACAAAAATTTTGAGCTATCTCACGTTTTTTAAACCACCCTCAATTTCGGTCGCAGCAGTGGTCCGTTTGAGGTGGATCGTCCCATATACCGGGTGATTTTTTTAACCTGAAACTTTCAAATATCTCGAAAAATAAGCACTCTACGGAAAATATGTCCATGTTCAAAATTTAATCATGCCGCGGGGGAAACACAGTAGTGCAAAAAAATAGTCCCCCACCCCCCTCTTTGTAGGTGAGCGTGACTTTGAATCTAAAATAGGAACCTCAATTTTTTATTGCAGATACGGATTCTACGGCTAAAAGTACGTACAATTTGACTAAAATTTTTTCGATTCATGATAGATGTAAATTGGCCTGCCAGATCACCAGATCTTACTTCGCCAGATTTCTTCTTGTAGGGCTATCTCAAAGAGAAAGTTTACAAACAAGAACCAACAACACGTGAGAATATGATTGGGCGAATCAAAAATGCTTGTGCCGAAATTCAAGCAGACACACTTCTCAGTTGTGTACAGTCATTTGAAGAGCGGATTAATAAGTACATTGAAGTCGAAGGCCATCATTTTGAACACTTATTTTAAGCTAAAATTTGTTTATTCACCATTAATAAACTTTTTACAATGAAAACTTGATATTTTTTATTTCAAATGTATTACAAAATCGTAGGCATATGTTCTTAGTAAGTGAATTCAAAAAATTGAATTTCGTCGATTATAGCGCCATCTATCATGAATCGAACAAATTTTTTAGTCAAATCGTACGTACTTTTAGCCGTAAAATCCGTATCTGCAATAAAAAATGGGGGTTCCTATTTTAGATTCAAAGTTACCTACAAAGATGGGGGGTGGGGGACTATATTTTTGCACTAATTTGTTACCCCGCAGAATGATTAAATTTTGAACATGGACATTTTTTCCGTAGAGTGCTTATTTTTCAAGATATTTGAAAGTTTCAGGTTAAAAAAATCACTCTGCATATAAATAAATAAAAACAACAATTTTTTTAATTAAAAAATAAAATAGAAAGCGAAGTCGGCCCACTCTAGTTCTAACGGCATTAACTAAAGAATAATTCAAAGTTAAAAAATAAAAAAAAATAAAAAAAATTAAAAGTGTCGCTTTTTGAAAAATTGATGTTTTTTCTCAACAACTAAAAAATTGCATGAAAAAAGACATCGAAAGTTTTTTTGTTTTTTTTTCCTAAAAACTACATTTAATTACAACAATGTCGAAAAAAAGCGCGTCGCTTTTAAGGAATTTTTGACAAAACCATGGGCATTTGAAAGATAAATAGCTATTTTATTAAAAAATTCATAACATTTTTTGGGTTTGATGAAAAATTTAAAAAAAAACTGTAAAACATATAATTACTGGGGTACAAAAAGATAATAAAGTTTCAACCAAATCGAGAGGGGTCGGGTCAAAAGTGGTCGATTTGACGTGGAATACCACATATATATATATATATATATATATATATATATATATATATATATATATATATATATATATATATATATATATATATATATATATATATATATATATATATATATATATATATATATGTATATATATATATATATATATATGTATATATATATATATATATATATATATATATATATATATATATATATATATATATATATATATATATATATATATATATATATATATATATATATATATATATATATATATATATATATATATATATATATATATATATATATATATATATTTTTTTTTTTTTTTTTTAATAAAATGTGTTGTGTAATAGGGTTTAGAATATGTGTCACAACAACACATAAATACCTTTTAAGACCTAGGTCTAGACCTGGGTCCCACAACAACTGGCGTTCTGAGGTGTAGATTAACGCTTTTTTTAAACATCTGTGGGTTGAAGCCACCTGAGACTAAGTGTTCCGGCAAACTATTCCATTTGTACGCAGTTCGGACAAAGAAGTCTCTCTGCGATCTGCCAGTATGACAGCGCGGGATCTTTACCGTTTCACTGGTTGCGGCAGCCGATTGCCGAGTGGAACGGGGGTAAGAATAAGTTTGAGGCATGATGCCGCTGATTTCATCTGAGCACTGCTGATGACGATATTTGTAAAAAACAACGAGGTCAGCAACAGTGCGACGATGTTGTAGGGAATCAAGTTGTGATGTCAAAGTTCGATCACCTACAATTCGTATAGCTCGCTTTTGAACAGAGTCCAAGAGGGCCAAGATGGAAACAGAGGCAGCACCCCAAGCTTGACAGCAGTACTCCATACAGGGACGAATATAGGACTTATAAACATGGAGCAATTGGTATGGAGTGAAAAATTTTTTGCATCTATTTAGGAGGCCGAGTTTTTTAGACGCGCTTTTTGCCATCGCCATTACATGATCGTTCCAGAGTAGGTCATTTGAAACTGTGACACCCAATA